>OY720441.1:38088825-38487491 GCA_963082915.1 Dolichopus griseipennis | reverse complement strand
CAAAACTTAATTTCTTTATTTCTTCAATGAATGAATTGCGATCTTAGTTTAATTTATTTATCTGTCCCTGTTTGTAAGTATCATCCAATCAGTCATGTAAGCAGTCGGAATATAATGTGACATTTTTCTTTCTTCTGTTTTTTTATTTTTTTTTATTTTTAACGCAAATTTTTGATTTTTAAAAGCGTTGTTGCTTTTTCGCTCTAGCGCTATTATGCTGTTTCACAGTATGTACGAGTATATAAGTATATTAATTGGGAGATTAATGAGACTAAAAGTATAGGAAACATTTTGTTTCTTATATTTTCAGATATTTGATGTTTATTTGAAATAAAATTAATGTTATACAAGATTAAATAGTTGTTTTACAAGATTGTTAATTAATTAAAATAGAAATTTATTATTATTTTGAATTTATATATTGCAGCTATAAAATTTATTTATTAATCTTTGATTTTTCAATAAAAAAATTTTTATTTTATATTTTTTACTTTTCATTTCCACAGATAATCAACAACAATACGGCGAAGTTAATCAATTGGGTGGTGTTTTTGTTAACGGAAGACCATTACCAAATGCAACACGTTTACGAATAGTTGAATTAGCGAGACTTGGTATAAGACCCTGTGATATATCACGTCAGTTACGTGTTTCCCATGGTTGTGTATCAAAAATTTTAGCTAGATATCATGAAACAGGTTCAATATTGCCAGGTGCAATTGGTGGTTCAAAACCGCGTGTAACAACACCAAAAGTTGTTAATTATATCAGAAATTTAAAGCAAAAAGATCCGGGAATATTTGCATGGGAAATTCGAGATCGATTATTGGCTGAAGGTATTTGCGATAAAAGTAATGTACCAAGTGTCAGTTCAATATCAAGAATTTTACGTAATAAATTGGGTAATTTATCACATCATACAGCACATCATACAAATGCAACAGGAACAGGTCCTCATCATTCAATTTATAATTCAATATATCCACCATATACATATAGTATGAAAACAGAACAATGTAATAGTCCATCACCGCCTCAAACACCATTAAGAGGACCAAATATTGCACAATCTGTTCATTCGGCCCATTCCCATCCTCATGCACATACACATACACATCCATCACATACCCATGCCCATGCACATACACATCCATGTTGGCCATCATCGCATTCAGTAACAGATATATTAGCAAATGTTCATCATCAAGCAGCAGCTGTTGCCGCTCTTAGAAATGGTGGGGGACCATGCGGTGGTTCACCTGGTGGACCAATGAGCATGCAAATTCCATCATCACCAATAACACCACAACATATTATGGAAGATTCATCAAATGTGGCTGCTGTTGCAGCTACCCAACAACCATATAATTATTATATGTATTTTCAAAATGCTGGCGCAATGGCGCATCATCATGGAGGTTTAGCTAGTGCAACTGGTTTATAAATTATATATTTAAATATTTTTTTTTTTCATATATATATATATATGTATTTAGTTATAAATTAAATTTGATTATATTTAGAAGCAATTTTTTTTTTAGTTTTTTATTTAAAGATATTTTAAAATCAGTATAACAGTTTTATAAATATATTAACTAAATTATAGATGATTTAAACTTGCCAAGTCAGCATTATTTGTATGTATTTTAGGTTATATTTGATAAACAAAATAAAAAAATTACAATTTGTCAAATAAATTTTGAATATAAAATCAATTAAGAATGGTATTAATTTTTTAATCGTTTGATTATAAATTTTAAAAAAATTTTCAGCTTAAGTTTTTTTAGCCATATTGTCTTTAGGCTTTATTAAATATTCTGGTCTATTTTAGTCTTTTTAATTGGTTTATTTAATTAAAAAAAGGTTTTTAGAAAAAATGTTTTTTTAATTTTATATAAAAAACAAAAATAAGTAATTTTCCATCGTTAATAATCATTAGGGCAAATAAAAATATGCATTAGCATCTTTTTTTCCTTATGTCTTATCGATAAATGAACAAGATAGAAGTTCGTTTCAACAAAAATTATGAATTTTAAGCTACTTTTGTTAGGGCATATTTTTGCATATTTCACTTGTTAGAGCATATTTTGCATATTTTAACTTGTAAGAGCATATTTTGGTATATTTTGACAATTTTCGTTCGAAAGACCATAATTTTTTTATTTTTCTTGCATTTAAAATATTTTTCATAAAAAAACATAAAAATTAATGTCACTATTTAGATATTTATTTATTTAAAATATCACTCTTTCAAAATAAACAAGTAGGTATTAGGTATTTAAGGAAATCTCTGTGTGCATGTACATATACATATTTATTTCATTATTCCTTTCAACTTGATTAAAAACTATATCTGCAGCTTTGACTGGTGAAGCGATACACAATGCTACAATGAATTACACGATAAACGAAACTATTGCATTTAAATTCGCACCAATTAACTCAGTTAATGTAGAAAGGAGCTTTTAAATGTACAAAAGCGTCCTACGATCGAACCGGAATAATTTCTTATTTGAAAATTTAAGTGAAATGGTTGTGATATATTGCAACCAAAATTTCAGTTAAACTTAGTTTTTAATTTTACTAAATGTAAGATTTTCGTTATTTGGATTAATTTTTATTTTAATTTATATTTACTTTATTTATGTTTATTTATTTTTTTTAATTTTAAATTATTCTACTCTCTAAATAATCTTGTTTTAATTTTTTAATTTCTTGAATTAATTTTATTTTAAAAAATTATAATAAAAATAATATATAAAAAAGTTAAAAACTATCTGCTTTTAATTCTTAAATTTAAACAACTTTTGAAGATGGTGTCACAAGCCCACCCTTATTAATATTCATTTTATTTGAAGCTTTCTAAGTAATAGATCTTTTTTTATGTATTTGATATCCTTTTCATAGAGCATATTTTAAATGCTTAAAATAGATTTTTTAGAGCATATTTTAAGCGCTTTAAACGGATTTTTTAGAGCATATTTTTATTTGCCCTAATAATCATAAATAATTATGATTTACTAGCAGGTTTCCCCAGCGATTGCCCGGGACCATGCAATTCGTCAAAATTTGAATTTATATTTTAATCTTTATTTATATATATATAAAAGCGAGCGTTTGTTTTTTTTTTTATAGCGTGTTGACTCCAAAATTGCCTCAGCCATTTGACTCAGATTGCCATTTGCCTCATTTACCCTCAGATTGCCTGAAAATTTTGTATGACAATGTTGTTAGACAATGCAATTCACTCTTTTAAAAGACTTGAAATTTGTTAACCCATATTGGGATGATGATGATTAGAAAATCTGATAAAATGATGATGATGATTAGAAAATCTGATAAAAATTAGAAAATTCGCAAAAATCTTTAAAATACTTTTTAGGATTACCGTTAACTAATTGCGACACAATTTGAAAGTGTAATTTTTTTCAATAACATAAACTTCAATTAAAAACCCATTGAGAAGCGCAGAAACGCGCAACCGGATAAGATCTATTTTACATATAAGTTTTATAGTTATTTGGTTAAAGAAATATAGGTTTCTTTTTGGAAAAAATGTTTTAAAATACTATGTATTTAAGCATAACTCACAATAATATTGTTAAAATATATGCGAAATTGAATTTTTTGATTTTTAGATTTTATTAAAAAAAAAAAGAAAACTGCATTTTGACAAGGAAATCTATTTTTAAAGAACACAAAAATGTAAAGTAGATAAAAACCAAAGACCTACGAATAAAAGAAAAGATGGAAAATGTTATGTAAATGTTATTTAAAATTAAGGGTATTATTACTCGGATTCTTTATTAGCTTTATTTTTGTTATTATTAATATTAGAAATTTAAATTGAAAATTTTGTATGGAATAACAACTATACAGAAGTTAAAAGTTTTAAAAATATTCTAAAAAAAAGTAATTAGGCATCGTGCCCAAAAGGGTTAATATATCGCAACCAAATATATCGCAACCAAAGTATCTAATTTAGCTTTTGCACTTTTTGAGGAGAGTAAATAAATTAGTTTTATTAATTTAGTGAAGATTCACTTCAGTTAACACCAAAAACTTGAAAATTTTCATTGAATCTTTGTCCCAAAACGGGTAAACAGATCTAATCCAAATTAACCCGGTTAGCTTCTGAAATTAAGATCAATGGTTTTATTCTAATCTATATTTTTTTTTTTTTTTTTAATTTATAGTTCTTTTTTAATTTAACAAATAAGCAGAACAAAAACTTAACACTAAATCAAAATCATGTTATACCCTACAGCGAGCTTACAACAAATCAGAATTAAAAAAAGGTAAATTACAAACAATTATCAACAATATTAGTCATGAAATTAATGAAAAAAATAATAAAAAACCATGTAATGGAATAGAAAAAAAACAACAAAACTAAAACTAACTTACATACTAATGATCACTGATTAGTGTTGTAAATCAGCAAATTAGGATTGTGACTACCATGGTGGTATAACAAAAATTCACCATCAGAAAACAATGAATTATTATTAGACATGTGAAAAATAAATGATAGCGAAAAATATTTAACGTTTTCAGAAAAAGGTTCGATCAAGCCACGAATAAAACGATTTTCATGATTAAAACAATTAGCGAAAAATTTAAAAATAATTTTAGTTAAGAATCTATCGATTCTATTGATTCCAGATTGTTCATATAGAAGACTATTATTAATATATAAGTAAGACACACGCTGTCTACGAAAGCCTCCAGCACGACGAATTATCTTTCTTTCAAGTAAGCGTAATCTCTCAACTTGATTAGCTGAAATTTTAATGTATATATATTTTTTTTTGAAAATTGTTTTGCATAATTTATATTTTAACATTAAATCGACAGCAAATTCCTAACTAATAAGAAGCCATTGTTCTCATTATTAGTTTTAATTATATATTTAGAGAGCTACTTACAACGTTTGGCTAAAAATTACTTAACTCAACTTTTATAATATCTCCTGTCACAATTATTTACAAAGGTGGAAAAAACCATTTGTAGACAACTTTTTGATCATCGGATAATGGATAATGTAATGTAAGGTAACCAACATATTATATATATATATAAAAACAAATTGATAATTAATAATTTATTTAATAGATTCAATATAAATTATGAATAATAATAAAATTCTCAAATAAGTACCTATTGATAGAATATTAATTAAATATTGATGATTTATTTTATTTTAAATACAATAGTAGGCCGCACGTAAGTAGGGCATCTTAAATTTAAAATTTTCTTCGTTTTAATTGTACAAATTTAAGAATTAAAGCTCTTAGTGTTCATTTTTTAAGTTAAAATTGAAATTCCAGAATCCAGATACAATTTACAATTTTATCATAAATGCAGATTCCCAATTTAATTGTATCTATATATCCTATTGTAGGTGTACTTTGACCTGACTCAATATCTGATTATGGAAGTATATTTTTATCTGACTCTATATCTGAATCTGGTGCTAATGTAGGTATGTAAGTAGAGATGGTGGAAGTAGAAGTAGTTTGGTTATTTTCTTCTATTGATTTTGAAACATTTTGAGTTACGCAATATGGTGGAAAACATTTAATTTCTATGAAAAACAAAATGTTATTAAAAATTAATTAATTTATTAAGTTAAACCAATGGTTTAACCTATCTACTTTATGGCGATCATTCTTCACAATCTTAAGAAAAAACTCCTAATAATAAAAATCGAATATAATAGAATCGAATTGTATTGAAACCTAAGAGTTTCTTTCCCTTAGGAACAAATAGTGATCGAGCATTACGCCTTTTTTCTATGTTTGATTTACTTTTTTCATTAGCATTTACAAATTCTTCTAAAATAATTATTAAAATTATAAAACAAATCAAAATTAAAATATTAAGTAATTTCATATTTAAAAAATTAAATTTTAAGCCTCTGGATATTTTTTATCTTGTATTTTCTTTACTATTTTGTTTGGTTTAACCATGTTTAACTTTGAGAAGTTTCTAACTTTATATTCTTTATATTATCATCTTTTATATACAAACATTTAATAACATTCAAGGGAAAGTATCACATAAATAAAACTATTATACTTTGAATTTAATTAGTTTTTTTTTTTTTTTTTAATTTAAATAATATTTTATTTTTTACCCTTAAAAAAATAATTAATTTAAATGAAGTATTTTGCCTTGCCAATAATGTAAACTTTAAGTACTTGTTGTTAATTAGAATACTTAAAAAAAAAAATATGTATCAGTTAACTTGTATAATGTTTTCAAAATCCATTTATATTTCCATATATAGCTATAGTGAATTTATATTGTAAAATTTAGCTTCGTTAAACTAAGGTCCAGTCAGAAAGTGAAAAATCCGAACATATTTACTGTAAACGATTTATTTCAAAATTAAGTGAACTTAATCATCCAGTTGTTTCCACAATTTATTTATTTTATAGATAAAATTGTGGCGCCATGTAATAACGCCATACGAAACAAAGCCAAAATAATAGGAATCGAATATAAAGAATGAGAAACAAAGCCATATCGCACATTTTTTTCCAATTCAAATGCGAAATAAAACCGTATTATTTTCTAAAATTTTACGAAATAAAACCATATAGTAAAATTGATACAAATTCTAGTTTTATAGTAAACAAAGTGAAAAAAAGAGAAATTGATAAATAAGTGTAATTAGCAACTTTCTAATTTTTTTAATAAACTGAAATAAAATATGTTAAAAAATATTATAAATTTATTACGAAGACTGCCACCACTGAATTCCCGCTAACTCAATTCTTGAAGTTAGATTTTGCATTCGTACCTATTTTATTCGAAAAATAATACCAATCAGTATCTCACACAAGCATATGTAATAAATATTCTGGGGAGAAGTCCCAATTTTGAATACTACTCTAAATCCCTCCTAACTCAGAACCTCACATATATATTTATATAAATATTCTGGAAAAAGCGTATAAAATTTATTTTGAATCCAATTCTAAAACTCCTTACTGACTATTTCAATAAAAAAGAGATTAACATAGTGGAAGCTATATTGAAACTTACTGATATTATACTGAAATACAGAATTTGTAATCAATATTGTAAAAACAGCCCCCAAAAATTAAATTTTTCTAAATAATATATATCTAAACAATAAAGTAATGAATTTGGATTTTTTTTTTGGATTTTTAGCGTAACTCGTTAGTTTCAAAATCTGAGTTTCAATTATTTGTTTAACGGCGCGGCAGCTCCCGCTATCTTAAAAACTTTGTAGCAAAAAATTTTTTATAATAATAATAACTAGAAGGGATTTTAGAGATGGTTTCAAAATCAGGGAATTCCATTTGTCCAGAATATTTATAAATATAGGTACTCGAGATTTTAAATTAGGAGAGATTTTAGAGTTAGATTCAAAAGCAGGGAAATACGCCTTTTACAGAATATTTATATATACGTGATATTTCAGATTCTCAATTAGGAGGGTTTTTGGTGTAGGATTCAAAATCAGGATTGCAGCTTTTTCCAGAATTATTTATACCTATATATTAAATATTAAAAAAGGTTTATTTTTAGAATTTTTATTTTTTTTGGTATTTTTATTTATAATTATTTTTGTTTGAAAATATAAATTGCTGTTATTTTCACAAATAAAATTACATTTTTAAAAAGGAATTATAAGCGAAAAAAAAACCAAGTGTTATTTCACGGCACCAGAATTGTTTTTATTGTTTGCGCCTCTCAAATCGGTATGTTATGCGTAGCTGCGCCTCTCAAAGGATTTTTGAATATTGCACATGGTGTAACTGTTAGACTAAACTTAAAAAAAAAACTTTAAAAGTTGTTGTGTCGCAATAGGTCAATGGAATTCGACAAAAATTAGTATCTTCAAATCTGTTAAAAGAGCCAACTCTATTGACCAAGATTAAATAACACGTAAACAAAATTTTGAAGTCAATCGGTATTTTAGAACAAAAAGTTCGTCGCAAAATTTTCATGATAATCAACTGTGCAGTTTAGGGGAAATCTATTCGGTCCAAACATACAGATATACAGATATATGTATTGCAAAATTTTTAAATTATCCATCTGTTTTATTTTTTTAATAGGTGGAACTACTTTCCATTGGATCATAGTTTTCTTTAATTTAATTCAGTTTTTTGATTTTTTTTTTCGGAAATTTGATGATTTTTTGTATATATATATAAAAAAAATTATCACCCTGATTTTTGAAAGCGTAGCATACGATGAATATCACAAAAGTGATGATTGGCTATTATTGAAGGCTCAAAAGTGATATTGACACCATGTTGTTAATTTGACGTGAAGTCAGTTGAAAAAATCATCACGTTTAGCAATTCTTGAATACGTAGCATATAGTGATAGCAATTTGGTATTTTATATGTTAACAAACAAAAATTAAAAAACTGGGAATTAATTTAAATGTAATAGCACTTCTTTCGTAAAAAGATTAGTATATATTTTTAATATGCATGTTTTCATATTCTTACATTTTACGTTTTAAAAAACAATTGTATATACAAACATTTAAGTTTATGTACCTGAAAACTTTCTTTTTAAAAAAAATTTAAAAAAAAAAAAGTGAATTTTATAAATTTTAATTTCAGTTACTTGTAATGTTAAATGCAGAATAAAACAAATATGTTGATTTTGATTAAACTTATTAATTTGCAAAATTAAAGGTAAATAATAAGTATTTAAGTAGTTCAACATCTTTTTTTTTTTACCTAAAAGGTGTAGGCATAATTCAAAAGGTCTTCAATTATTTCTTATACTTATTCTAAAATTTTGTATTAATTTTTTTTTCATATTTAAAAGAATCATACAAACAAAAAACTCATACATATTTATGTTTATAAATTTTGACAACAAAAAAAACTAAAAAGTAAAAAAAAAATTGTAATGTCTAAACCAACTTTAAAAAAATGACATTACCTTAAAAAAAAGTCTTCAAGAATGAATCACGCCAGACGTGATAATTTTTTTTAGAGGAGACGCTCTGAGAAGCGCTTCATATCAAGAATCGGGGTGTATTTTACATTAAAATTAATTAAAATATTAAAAAAAAACTCGAAATCAGTGTTTCAAAATCAAAAAATAGTTATGAGTGAAAAGCACTAATTTTGAGAGACAATTTTCAGCTTAAAGAGTTATTTTTTATCCAGTGAAATATTGAAAATTTATAATTATAAAACTTTTATATTTTATATAATTAATTAAAAAAAATATAATTTGCAAGCTTCCACTGGCAAGTTTTTGATTTCCATTTAAATATGTGTAGTGGGAAAGCGTTATACAAAGCAGTTAGACTAGTAATGTTGTTGTAAAAATGTAATTTTAGACAAATTGAGAAAATAATAGGAGTTAACCTGGGAGACAAATAGAGGTGAAAGGGTTTAGAATTTTTTGCAGATTAAGTGTACAAAGTTATATAGGAGTTAAAAAAAAAAAGGAAAAATAAAAATAACTCCTAAAGAGCAACACTATTTTTAACTGTTTCACTAAAAAAACTAAACTGACTGAAAAACTAAAAACTGTCGTCAAAAGCTGATTTTTTATAAAATTCAAATCCACAAAAGAACTTATTCTTTAATTAAATTATATCTTCAATATTGTATTGTATAGATAATAGTTTTATACAAGAATTCCCCGATTACTACTCATAAGAAGAAGTAATTTACTAAAGAAAGTAAAAATCCTGACCTAAATTTAATTTCGAAATTCGATTCAAGCATGTTAGATAATTATTTGTAGAATTAATTTAAAATAAAACCTATACATAATTAATTTTAATTTTAAATATATTTTTTATTTTATTTAAAAAATTATTTTTAATAATAAATTAATGGAAATTTTGACTTTTTTTGGTCATCCACCATATTCCATCGTTGTCCTGATTTTTAAAGTTCTTTTTGTTGTTGATGCGTATGAAGTTCGTTCTAATGTTGTATAATCGTAATCGACGTTGATATTGCAGTCGTTAGTCTTAGTTTTAGAATATTATGTAATTCGCAATATGGTGGAAAACAATTAGGGTATATATTAGGTTGGAAAAAGCGACAATCCTGATTTTGAATCCAACTCTAAAATCCATCCTAATTCAGATTCTTGTGTATATATATGTTAACAAATATTCTGGGAAAAGCGCATAATCCTGATTTTGTAGCCAACTCTAAGGTCCTTTTCTAATTATATTTTTACCTAAATATTTCAACAACAAAATTTTTAAAACTATGGGGTTGCCACCTCCAAAAATCCCAACAAACAAATAACCAAAACTCAATATCGTATCCAACTCTAAAATGCATCCTACTTATATTTTAACATACATATTTCAACAAGAAAACAAAAAAGGCACTATAAATGTATGAGAAATAAAGTATGATGAAACAAGATGTCTAGTAAATACCTTACAAGTATCATACCTTACAATATTGTAGAAAATAGTTCCAGTTTACTGTTTTACAGGAAAAATATAACGGTTTAATTAAAACACTACAAAATCTTAGGAAAATTTTGTAATGCATTTTTGGACCACTAGATGGCGGTATCGCCACAAATAATTTATATATTCGGAAACTTTGAGATATAAAGTAACGTTATGGGATGACGTCATAGCACACAACCTCTCTACGGAAGAATATCCAATAATTATTTGCTTAAAAAAATGGTTTTGAAAAAAAATTAAATTCGTGTTCGTTGGCTTTTAACCTATTCCTGTGTCATTATTGCTTTAATGTTTATAAAATCAAAGAAAAATTCCTATAAACAATTAAAATCATAAAATAAAAAATAATCAAATAATCTTTTAAGATAACTAACCAGGGATGCGGAACGAAACGAAAAAAAAATTAAAAGTTCCGGAACGATATTTATTTCTGATTAAAAAAAAAATATTGCTCCTATTTAAAATATCGTTTCGGAACTTTATTTAAAATTAATTTTCATAACGTTTTTTTTGGAACTTTATTCAAACTGACTGACTGACTTATTTTAAAAAAGTAATCCCAGATTTTTTAGTAGAAACTTAGTATAGAAAAAGTAAATCACAGATTTTTTAGTAGAAAAGATTCGAATCTTAAGCCCGTCCAAACAAATAGCTTTTGAAAAGTTTAAGTGCCACTTTTTTTTCACCTTTTTAGTATCTACTACACTCTACAGAATCGGAAACTAGGTTTTGTTCAAATCGGAAACTAGGTTCAACTTTTGATTAGTAAAATACGAGTGCTAGAACTTTATTTTAATTTGAATCGGAATCGTTTCGAAATTAACTTTAAATTCGTTGTTCAGATCAAAATTTTAAAACATATTTTATTTTCCACCGAAGAGAACAAAATGTTATAGAACTATTGAATTTAGCTCCAATATCATTCCGATTCGGGTCCCTGAAACTAACTATTAAATGAACTAAGAAAATAAAATGAAGTTCGTTCTTTATGTCTTTTTGCTATTTTTAAATATTTGTTTTTGCATTTCACAAATTTTTCTAAAATTAAAAATAATATTATTGAATAAATCGAAATAAAATGTGTAATGTGTTTAAAATAATTTTATATTTTAAAATTAAATTTTAAACTTTTTCAAACCTTAAGATTTTTTATTTTATATTTATTTATATTTTGTTTAGTTTAACTTTGAGAATTTGTTGATTTATAATGTATCTTCTTGTAAAAATTTAATAACTTTCAATGATAAAGCTCATAAATATTTCTATTCTAATCTTCTTTGGTTTTAATTAGTAGGTATTTAGTTAACCTTTAAAAAAAAATAATTAATTTCAATAAAGCTTTTTGTCTTGTCGATATTTTAAAATTTGAATACTTGCTAATTCTTAGTTTGTTAAATAAAAAACTTTTAAAAAGTAAGTACTTATTTCTACTTTATTTAAATAAATGGCACACTCTAGAACGAGTCCAAATAAGGTTTTTAGGGACAGGAAATATTTAATATAAATTTTCTATTTATGGATGGTAGCAAACTCCTACTAAATAAGTAATAAGAAGCTATTGTTATATATATTTGGAAAGCCGCCTTTAACGCACAGCTAAAAATTACTGAATACCTGAGTTTGAACTCAACTTTTATAATATCTTCTAGTCACAATCATTTACAAAAGTTTAAATATTCTGGAAATGGGCTTGACTTTGTTATAACAACTGAAAAATTCCTTCTAAACTAGAATATCCTACATAAAATTAGTAAAATTTTAGCTTTATCACATGTTTATTTATTTTTATAAGCATGTTTTTTTTCCTTCAACTCTGTTGTACATATCACATCTGTTCTCTCATATAGCTTGAATTTTATAAAAATCATTTAATGATATAAATGATTTTTTTTAAAGCCTTTTAAAGTCAAACTGTATCACTTTTCTAAATTTGTAACTTCTCAAAGGAAATATTATCATAATTTTATCACTATGCCTTTTAGCATGAGTATAGTATAGAGTTTAGAACTATTTTTAAAATTTTAGTCGATAGTTTTGAGTTTAGTTATAATAAATACCCTATATATGTATATAAACAAATTGATAATTATAATTTATTTATTTCATCACTTCAATATAAATTCTGATAAGTAATAACAAAATCCATAAATAGTGATAATTTATTTTATTTTAAATGAAATAGTTGGGTCGCATACATTATCTAAAATCTTCCTCGTTTTAATTGTAAAAAATTCAAAAATTAAGGCTTTTTGGCTTTAATACCATTGGGCTTTCATGTACCTTTATTTGATTTTTATTTTTATTTAAATTTACATGATCACTTAAATATAATTAATTTAAAGCGCATTGAATTATATGAATTTATCCACCGGCAGGATCCGGTGGACTTGTAGTGTTTGTATTATTTCCCGGCAAGTCTGGATCTTTAGGTGAAGTTGAAGTAGTTGAAGTTGAAGTAGTAATTTCCGGCATGACTGGATTTTTAGTTGAAGTTGAACTAGTAATTTCCGGCATGTTTTCTGAAGATGTATTTTCAGGTTCTGTAGGTTTATTTTCAATTGGTTGTTGATCTAGATTTTGCATTAAACCTGCATTATCCATAATAAATAACATTTCTTTAAAAGGTGGAGCTGTTATTGTTATATTATGAAACTCGCAATATGGTGGCGAACAATGAATTTCTATACAATATTAATAATAAAAATAAAATTCTTAGTTTATTTTTTAATAATTTTTTTTTTTTTTAAATTACCTATTCCTGTATCATCACTTTCATCCAAGTCATCCTCATAAAAGTAATCCTAATAAATATTATTACATAGGTATTACAATATTTTTATTATATTTTAAACATTTACCCAAAAGTCCCAAAAGATTGGTGAACGTGCTATTTGAGCTTTCTTTATGATTTCTCTGGATTTTTTTTCATTATTGGCACTTGTAAAAACCAAACAAAACAAAATTAAATATAAATATTTTGTTTTTTGTAACATTTTTACAAATATTTTTATTTTTAAATTTTAAACGTTTTTTTTTTTGTTTAGTATTTGAAAAGATTTCAAATATTTTTGAATATTAACTGCACAAAATGTGATGTTATATATACAAAATTCAAATCTAATAGGGAAGACATAATTTTAAATTAAATAATTTAATAACTTCAAGATAAAAATATGTATATCGTGTTAATTTGTTTTTTAGTTTAATAAATTTTTATTACTTTCCTTGAAATATAATTATTTGAAATGAAATGTATTCTTTCTTAATACTTTAAACATTTTTTTTTTTTTAATTATTCAATTATTTTTAATTAAATATTTTTTTCCAATTAATTTTGTGATAAATTTAGATAGTAGATTTTAAAAGAATAAATTTAGATTTAGATAAAACTAAAATGTCAATATCATAATTATCAAAGGACAAGAACATAAAATTTTTCTAAATTTAGAATTTAAAAAGCTAACAAATTAAAATCTGGAAGATAAAAAAAATGAGGAAGATTGTAGTAAAGTAGACTGTGTCAACACTGGCATACCGGTATGACCATTATAGATATCATATAATCTGTTTAATTAGTTTTGGAAAAATGTTAAATACACAACTTCTTAGAGTTTCAAGTTATGTCCAAGAGCTCTTCGAAACTCTTCCACTACACCGACTATATTTTATTCAGGTGTTGGTTTTTAAAAACAACTATTGACAAAATTTCAGGCATTCAACTTTATTATGATTTATTGGGTATAGAATAATGCTCATTTAAAAAAGGAAGTTGTATGACAAACTGGCTGAATTTCAATAGCGATAACGCCTATCCGTAAAGTAGGAATAGGCGCCTAAAGTAGCTCCTTTACTTTTTCAGATATTGTGCGGACGGACAAACGTTCATACAAAGCTAGAGCGATTTACTTTTCGATTCTGATCCGATCCTTACCTTTGATATTTATGGAGTTATTATTATAACTTTAAAAATTATTAGTTCTGAAGAGAAGTAATTGCTGCATGTGTCCAAAATTTGATTGAATTGCATAAAATATTTTTAGTATTATAAAATAAATTTCATTAATTATTCCTTACGATCAAACTAATAAAAGCTTTTATAATTTTTAAATGACTTATGAACTTCTAGTCAAATTTTAACTAATTATGTATTGGGTACTACTAAGTTGGTTGCACTGACTTACTGTTTCTTTACTTGTTTTTAGCACATTTTCAAAAAATTTTGTAAAAATGTGCCTATATAGCTTCACTCTGTCCGTCCGTCCGTCCGCCCGTCCCTCCGTCCGTCCGTATGTTTACAAAAACTTTTAAACAGTTTGAAATAGAGTAAAAAAATTTTAACCATGGGTAGTTTTTGCAAAAAAAAATAATTTCATAGAAGAATTTTTTCCTGTAGCCCCACTTGTTACAAGGCTACATCCCCCCAAATTTGGAAAAAGCCCTATATTTAAATTGTTATTACAAGAGTTCTGTTAGATATATTTTTAATCTGAAAACGGCAAACGATAGCTGGTTTCATAAACTTTATAAATATTTGAAAGGAAAATGTTAGGGTTGCCATACGGTACTAAAATTTTACATAACACAAAACTCAATTTTTGCAAAATTTTTGGCCACACATATCTTCTGAATGTTTCAAGCTAGGGTCTTGAAATTTTGGGAGAAGTTAGATACTCAAATATTAGTGGGAGTCGGTTAATAAAATTAGAAATAAGGGTTCGAAAATTTAAATTTTGCTATTTTTAAGCACCTGTAATTTGAATACCTGTCCAAATTTTTTTTATTAATATTCAAAATTTAAAGGCCCAACATTATATTTTAACATATGTCAAAGGTTTTTCTTAAAATGAAAAGCGGTTCCTTAAATTGAAGAAAGTTTCTCTCAGTTTTACTTTTATTTTTTATTTTTGCTAAGATTGTATTATTCTAAGTTAAATTCCAAATTTTTGTGGAATTCACCATTTAATTACTAGAACCTAAAAAAAAGGAGCGGTCGGAAGGGGTGGGGGGTTAGATGAAGTTAGATCCTTGAGAAACTTGGCTACCTTCCCTATTGAAGGACTATAAAAACTTTAAAATAAAAACTTTACTGTTAGCAGTAAATTTTATAAGTAAGCAGTAACTATTTCCAAGTAAATATTTCCAAAGTTAAACTCAGTATGTAATACAATATAAATTTGAAAATGTAAGTTTTTAAAAACCCTTGGTTTTTTTTCATCACTTGTTTTATTTAGAGATGCAAGCATTGTCGCATTTCGATTAGGATTTTAATGCTCACTTAATAAATTTATTCAAAATTTTGGACATTCAGTCGGAAAATTTTGGAATTAAGCTTCTTATAGTGGGCTTCTATATATACCCGTTAGCATTTATATCATGATTTGAATTAAATATAGAAACCTAAGAAAGCTAAGATCTATAACCTGATCCATTGAAACCATTGTTTTTATAATTCAACACTCTTTCGGTTAAAATTGAAATTTCGCATATAGTTTAAATATATGCAGAATGTGTAACAGAAGAATATGAATCAACAAAATTATGTGATGAAGTCTTATAAAAGTTATACTATGTATATTAATTGAATTGTACAGTAGTAATTGGATAATTCTGCAAGGCAAATATTTTTACTTTTTTTTTTAAAATATAGGAAATGAAAAAAGTTAAGCAATTAATATTTTACTAGCTGTTGGCCCGCCACAGAATGACAGATAGTTAATTGAAAGAAGAACTTTTTCTAATTAAGAACTATTTCTAATTTCATTATGCACATTATGTTAAAAGTATGTTAAATAAAATTGCAACCGTTACATTTTATATAACGCATATTATGCTTCGATTCTAGTAATAGATACACAAAAAATAAATAAATGACTCATATAATTTCTTGTTGTATCTTAAAAACTTGAAGATGAATAAGTTAAGTAGTCTACTTTTTGTATGTTTTGTATTTTATAAAATGTTGGGGTCGTTAGTTCAAATCCCTTCTTGGTATAATTTTTTTTTGATTTCACTTAATATTTTTTTTTTATTTAAGTGCGTACTTGCCTAAATTAAATAAATTAATAAAGGATTTTAAATTTTTTATAGGTTTATTCTGTTTCAATAATGATCTATTTCTCCATTTATTAATGTTTTGTATACATATTTTTAAAAAATGTTGCTATACATTCTATATTGTTTCCTTTGTTTAGATTCAAATCAAAATACTTGTTTGTTGCTAACATTCTATAATTTACCTACTCAACATGCTAAATAAGGTATCTATTATTTATACGTACGTAAAATTGTATTAAATAAATGTTGATTTTTGAATTGAGTTTTGCATTATCGAATACAAATTTATTTGGAATTTTTTTAATATATCTAGTTTAAAAAATAAATTATTTTTTTTGCCTTCTATGGTGCATTGAAGTTCCCAACCTTTACACCATTTTCTTCCATTTTTAAATAGAAAAATATTAAAAAGTTCATGAGTAAAAGATGCAGGGATTGGGGATAGTTAAAAGCGAGATGTGGGAAAGTTGAGGGAGAGATAAGGGAGAGATGAGGGAAACTTTGAAATTACTTTGATACATTGCTTGGTTTATATGCTTAAGCAAAGCAAACAATGCATCAAAGCGTACATTGGGCCTTCGTCATTATTTCAGATTTTCACTGAAAATAATTAAGACCTACTACACAAATGTTACTTTGAAGCATAGTCTTCTTAATTTATATTTACAAAATGTTTTACTATTTATTTAAAATTTCCAGAAAATCATCTGTGAAATGAAATAATTCATAAACCAATATATAAATTTTACTTCATAAAAAATTTTTTTTTTGTTTTCTTTTTTTTTTAAAATAATAACAATATTTTTTGGTCTGGTTATGATAATTTTGGATATTTTATTTTCTAAAATAAAACACATCCAACAAAACATTAATATTTTATTTTTTTATAATTGAAGACATCCAACAAAATACATTTAATTGAATGCGTTTGTTACACCTCATTCTAGACAAATATATTAATATATATATATATATATATATATATATATAATAATATTAATAAATAATAATAATCCATTTATAAAAAATATTAACAAAATACAAATTATTTAACAAAGTTTATTTTTATTGAAATAAAATTATTAAAAATGGGGCCTCGGTGGTGCAGTGGGTAAGCATTTGGCTTATTAACCGAGGAGGTCTGGGTTCGATTCCCGGTCAGGTCATACAATATTTAATTAAAAAAAATTATTGAAAAATAATTTTTCTTTACGAATCCCCATGGTGACCAAATATAATATAAATATACAAATATATAATATAAAATAAATAATATAGTAGTTATAAATAAATAGAAAGTATTTAATTTAAGAAGCCCAAATGCCAAATAGGCAAAGGACTATAAAAATATCAGGCAATATTTACTATTGTCCTGGTACTGATAAAAATAAAATAAAATAAATAAATTATTAAAAATTAATTAAAAATAGCACAGTAAATTTTATTGCTAAAATAAATTTTCATTTCTCATTGTAAAAATTTTTTTTTCCAAATTAAAATTTTTTTTTTCAAAGTTTTTATCACTTGTTTTCAATAATCTTGTTATGTGTAAGATTTTTTTATGCTTATCCCTGTGCTAGTTCTAGTTCTGGATTTGGTGCTGAAGGTGATGTTGGTTCTTATTCAGGATCTGGTGCTGGAGGTGATGTTGGTTCTTGTGCTAGTTCTTTTTCTGGAGGTGGTGCTGAAGGTGATGCTGGATCTTATTCTGGATCTGATGCTGTAGGTGATGTTGGTTCTTGTGCTAGTTCTTTTTCTGGAGGTGGTGCTGAAGGTGATGCTGGATCTTGTTCTGGATCTGGTGCTGTAGGTGATGTTGGTTCTTGTGCTAGTTCTTTTTCTGGAGGTGGTGCTGAAGGTGATGCTGGTTCTTGTTCTGGATCTGGTGCTGGAGGTGATGTTGGTTCTTGTGCTAGTTCTTTTTCTGGAGGTGGTGCTAATGTTGGTTCTTGTGATAGTTCTTTTTCTGGAGGTGATGTTGGTTCTTGTTCTGGACCTGGTGCTGGTGCTGGAGGTGGTGCTGAAGGTGATGCTGGTTCTGGTTCTGAAACTGGTGCTGGTGCTGGTGCTGGTGCTGGTGCTGGTGCTTGTACAATATGTATTTCACAATATGGAGGTCGGCAATTTATTTCTACAATGTTAAAAATAAAAATTTATTAAAATTGTGTTAATTAAAATAGTTAATTTCCAATTTACCTATTCCTGAATCATCGGATTCATCACTGTCACCAAAGAAATAATCCTAAATAACAAAGATATAAAAAAATCATTATATTTGAACTTTAAAACGAGAAATTTCTTACCCAACTATTTGCTGATCGTACTTTTTTAACCCTTTCAATGTTTGACAATTTTCCATTATTAGCATTTACAACACTCCCAAATATTAAAATTATTAATATAAACCAAATTAAATTTCTTTTTGACATTTTTTAAATAAAATCAATATTTCTTTTAAAACTTTTATTAAATTAAAAGCCTTTTTTTTTTTAAATTACGCTTAGTATTTGAGAACTTTTCAAATGCTTTTGAATTTATATTTCAAAATGTCTTATATTTTATTGAAGAAACTTATATCTATTAGAATAATAAATTTGATAATTTAATACCTTTCAAGATAAATTTATTAATATTTTATTGTTTTTATTAGTTTTAATTTTTAGCTCATATTTAAATATTTTTTTTAAAAATAACTTTATAAAATTTTGACAAAACTTCCACATCGTTTAAAATAAAACTTTATTTACGAATAATATTGCAAGAAAATTACATTTCAACAACTTTTCTCCGTAGTCCTAACCCCTTCGGAGTTACATTCACTAAAGTTAGGAAAAGCCCAATACTAAAACAGTTATGACAAATGTATATTTTTAATCTAAAACCTGTAAAAGATAGCTGCTTTCATATTTTTTTTAAATGTATAGGGTTTCCATTCGTACTTAAATTTACCTTAATGCGAAAATCAAAAAAATTTTTAACTCTTAATATCTTTTAAACGATTTAAGGTAGATGTTTGAAGTTTTTGACGTACAATAGGGGCTTCGTTCCTTGAGAATCAGGATAAATTTGCTCAAAACAAGTTTCGGGTCCTTCCCCGTTCTAGGACTAATATAACTTAATAACTAAAAACTTTAACTTTTAAAAATCAGTAACTTTAGGAAACTGAGTATATATTTCCAAAGTTAAACATTGACATCTAAGCTTTATCATTATATTTCAACACACATGTAAACAGGTTTTCTTGATTGCATTGGACTTTTATTCTATACATATGGATTTCATTATTATTCATTTATAATTAATATTGAATTGATAGAATAAATAATTTATAATATAATTATAGATTCATTTTTATATATAATTTTATCCCAAAACTCGGTTTCATAATTGAGCTTAATTTTGAAATTGGGTTTTTTAAAATACCTTGGTTTCTTTCATCACTTAATTATTTATTCTCTCTGTCATTATTTTAAAATTTATTTTTCAATTACATTTAATTTAATTGTTATTATTAAATTGATTTATTTCAGAGAATGATGAATGATGGCAAAACTAATAAATTAGATTAAAACTTGTCAATACTTCTATAAAGTATAAGAGTTTTCTACAAAAGTTTAGATAATACAAAGGAAAAAAACTTTTATATTTTTATTTTTAGATGCAAGAGTTGTCGCACTTCGATTAGGAATTTAATGCTCACTTAATAAATTTATTCAAAATTCGTCGAAAACTTGTAACTATTATGACCCTGTAATATATTTCATTTAACTGGACGTCATTGGAATTTTAGGTATATTTATATTAAAAAGATTTTAAATATTGGGCCTGTCAACCGCGATGCAAATTTACTATATACGAGTATATCTAATATGTTATAGACTCTGCTTTTATAATATTCAACTCCAAAGTAATAATAACCCAAGTCTTTTTAATTGTTAAATCAACAATTCAATAACTAATTAAATTTTCACAGGACATTTAGTTCAAAAATTTTTAAATTAGGTTCTTATTATGGGTTTTTATATACCCCTTAGCATTTACTCGTATATCAAGGTTTGAATTGATGTCCATGGCCTTGAGTCCATCGATACTTAAATTTACTTTTTTAATTCAGCACTCTCCACTCTTTCAGTTAAATTGAAATTTCGCATATTAAATATATGCAGAAGGTATAACAGAAGAGGTGAATCAATAAAATTAAGTGATGAAGTCTTAGAATAGTTCAAATATATGTATTTATTAGTATAAAAGCAATTAATATTTAATAATTTATATAAAAAAAAATATTAGCAAAACACCAACTATTTAACAAAGTTTATTTTTATTGAAATAAAATTATTGAAAATTAGTATAATAAAATTTTAACATACAGTAAAAATAAGTTAAAAAACTTTTAAACCATGGTACAAGTAAACCGAGATGAATTTGTAAATAAGTTTTCTTTTCTTTTATTTTTTTAAATTTTTATCACTTATTTTCGATATTTTTGTTATAAGTAAGATTTTTTTATCCTAGGGTTGTATTTTTTTCTGATTCTGTACCTGGTGTTTGTGTTGTTACTGGTGGTTGTACTGGTTCTGGACCTGGTTTTGTTAATTCTGGTTCTGGAACTGGTGCTGGTGCTGTTACAATATGTATTTCACAATATGGAGGTCGGCAATTTATTTCTACAATGTTAAAAATAAAAATTTATTAAAATTGTATTAATTAAAATAGTTAATTTCCAATTTACCTATTCCTGAATCATCGGATTCATCACTGTCACCAAAGAAATAATCCTAAATAACAAAGATATAAAAAAATCATTATATTTGAACTTTAAAACGAGAAATTTCTTACCCAACTATTTGCTGATCGTACTTTTTTAACCCTTTCAATGTTTGACAATTTTCCATTATTAGCATTTACAACACTCCCAAATATTAAAATTATTAATATAAACCAAATTAAATTTCTTTTTAACATTTTTTTAATAAAATCAATATTTCTTTTAAAACTTTTTTTAAATTAAAAACCTTTTTTATTAAAAACTTTGTTTAGTATTTGAGAACTTTTCAAATGCTTTTGAATTTATATTTCAAAATGTCTTATATTTTATTGAAGAAACTTATATCTATTAGAATAATAAATTTAATAATTTAATACCTTTCAAGATAAATTTATTAATATTTTATTGTTCTTATTAGTTTTAATTTTTAGCTCATATTTAAATATTTTTTTTAAAAATAACTTTATAAAATGTTGGCAAATTTTTTCCCCGTAGTCCTAACCCCTTCGGAGTTACATCCACTAAAGTTAAGAAAAGCCCAATACTAAAACAGTTATGACAAAGGTATATTTTTAATCTAAAACCTGTAAAAGACAGCTGCTTTCATATTTTTTTTTAAATGTATAGGGTTTCCATTCGTACTTAAATTTACCGTAATGCGAAAATCAAAAAAAATTTAACCCTTAATATCTTTTAAACGATTTAAGGTAGATGATTGAAGTTTTTGACGTAAAATAGGGGCTTTGTTCCTTGAGAATCAGGATAAATTTGCTCAAAACAAGTTTCGGGTCCTTCACCGTTCTAGGACTAATATAACTTAATAACTAAAAACTTTAACTTTTAAAAATCAGTAACTTTAGGAGTATATATTTTCAAAGTTAAACATTGACATCTAAGCTTTAACATTATATTTTAACACACAAGTAAACAGGTTTTCTTGATTGCATTGGACTTATATTCTATACATATGGATTTCATTATTATTCATTTATAATTAAAATTGAATTGATAGAATAAATAAATTATAATATAATTATTAATTCATTTTTATATATAATTTTGTCCCAAAACTCGGTTTCATAATTGAGCTTAATTTTGAAATAGGGTTTTTTAAAATACCTTGGTTTCTTTCATCACTTAATTATTTATTCTCTCTGCCATTATTTTAAAATTTATTTTTCAATTACATTTAATTTAATTGTTATTATTAAATTGATTTATTTCAGAGAATGATGAATGATGGCAAAACTAATAAATTAGATTAAGACTTGTCAATACTTCTATAAAGTATAAGAGTTTTCTACAAAAGTTTAGATAATACAAAGAAAAAAAACTTTTATATTTTTATTTTTAGATGCAAGCGTTGGCGCACTTCGATTAGGAATTTAATGCTCACTTAATAAATTTATTCAAAATTCTTCGAAAACTTGTAACTATTATGACCCTGTAATATATTTTATTTAACTGATTAAAAAGATTTTAAATATTGGGCCAGTCAACCGCGATGCAAATTTACTATATACGAGTATATCTAATATGTTATAGACTCTGCTTTTATAATATTCAACTCCAAAGTAATAATAACCCAAGTCTTTTTAATTGTTAAATCAACAATTCAATAACTATTTAAATTTTCACAGGACATTTAGTTCAAAAATTTTTAAATTAGGTTCTTATCATGGGTTTTTATATACCCCTTAGCATTTACTCGTATATAAAGGTTTGAAAAGATGTCCATGGCCTTGAGTCCATTGATACTTAAATTTACTTTTTTAATTCAGCACTCTCCACTCTTTCGGTTAAAATTGAAATTTCGCATATAGTTTAAATATATGCAGAAGGTATAACAGAAGAGGTGAATCAACAAAATAATGTGATGAAGTCTTAGAAAAGTTCAAATATGTATGTAGTAGTATAAAAGCAATTAATATTTAATCTATCTTCTATCTTCTATATATATAAAAGCGAAAGTTTGTTTATTTGTTTGTTTGTTTGTATGTATATTTGTTTGTTTGTTTGTAGCGAATAGACTCCTAAACTGCCCAGCCGATTTTCATGAAAATTTGTATATAGGGATTTTTGGGTACGGAAAGAAATCGTGGCCCAAAAATTTTGCTCTAACGGACCGCCAAGTTGGGGCTGTGGTGCAAGTATTTAAACTTCTTTGTTCTAAAATGAAAACGGTTTGACCGATTGACTTCAAATTTTGTATACGTGTTGCTTTTTGAGAATTGAGTAGACGCTATTAACAGTTTTGGAATTTGCTAACCCATGTCGGGCCGGCGGGTGGTCAAAAAAAAATTTGGGTCCAACTATTAACAGATTTGGAATTTGTTAACCCATGTCGGCCCGACAGTTGGTCAAAATAATTTTGGAAGATAATATTGTCAAAATTTGCGAAGTACTGCTTTGGCTAAAAAGAAAGCCTCAAAAAATTTTGTTGAGTGATTTGGAAGCAAATTACGTCCAATTTTGCGCAATACTGCTTTGCCCAAAGAGAAAGTGTAGTTCCGTTAACCCAGTGGGGCTCAGTGGCTTTTAATAGATTTTTACGTTTCTTAACTCTAAAGTAGAAACGATTTGACCGGTTTACCTCAAATTTTATATGTGTGAAGCAACTTGAAAATAGAGTTGAGTCTGTTAACAGTCGGTCCTATGATTTTTCAAAAAAAAATTTTTTGGAAGTAAATTACGTCAAAATTTGGAAAGTAGTTTGTACTGCTTTGAATTACAGAAAGTTTCAAAAATTACTAGAACAATCCTAGAAAAATGATTTTAAATAGATTGCTTTCATACATTTTAAAATTTACATGTGTAAACCGTGTGTAATTTTTGAGTTAACTTTTTGCAGTAACATCAACTTCAATTAAACCTCCATTGAGAGGCGCAGCAACGCGCACCGGGTATTAGCTAGTAATTTATATAAAAATAATATTAGCAAAACACCAATTACTTAACAAAGTTTATTATTATTGAAATAAAATTATTGAAAATTAGTATAATAAAATTTTAACATACAGTAAAAATAAGTTAAAAAACTTTTAAACCATGGTTCAAGTAAACCGAGATGAATTTGTAAATAAGTTTTCTTTTCTTTTATTTTTTTAAATTTTTATCACTTATTTTCGATATTTTTGTTATAAGTAAGATTTTTTTATGCTGGGGGTGGAACTGCTGGTGGTGCTGGTTCCGGACCTGGTGGTGGTGGTGGTGCTGGTTCCGGGCCTGGTGGTGGTGGTGGTGCTGGTTCTGGACCTGGTGGTGGTACTGGTGCTGGACCTGGTGGTGGTGGTGGTGCTGGTGCTGGTGGTGCTTCTGGTTTATTTTCGGCACCAGTCATTTTTTCGGTGGATGCCATTCCTGCTTTAATATTTGATTCAGTTGGTTGTGAATAATAATGTGGTGGCATAGCTGTTTGATTAAGCGGTAGAGTATTTATAATAGTGGGATAATAAACTATTGGTTGATTATTTGAAGGTTTTTGTTCACTTCCATTATTATTTACATATATACTAATTGTACATGATGGTGGCTTACATACAACTGTAAATTTATATATATAAAAACAAAATGTAAATGTAAAATATTTTGAATTTTGATATACCAACTGGTTTTTCTCCTTCATAATCAGATTCATCATAATCACCAAACCAATAGTCCTTAAATTAAAATATTCAATATTGATAATACATTATAAAATTGAAATAAATAATATATATATATATATGTAATAGAATTATGCAATATAAAAATGAATTAAAGTCTAATCTTATTACATCGAAATCCTGATGATATTGGACATTATATTTATTCTTCTATATACATTTCAAATGAGTATATTTACATTAAACAACAACGATGTCCAGTACGCCAGTCGTATCACGTGCAGAATTTTTTATATAAAAATATACGATCGGTATTTTTTAATGAAATTTTATTTTTTGTCGCCGAATCGTTACGTGTTGGTGTAGTGGAAATTGAACCTTCAATGACGTTTTTGAATTATAATTAATTCATTATGAACTAATAGTTTTCACACTCAAAACAAACAAACTAAGGTCCATTCTCACTATACTGGCATCATGACGACATCATGAAGACACCGTACTGGAAATTTTTTTCTTTTAGGAATCCCTTATTAAAATTGGACTGCAAAATGTTGTTCGACGGTGTAGAAATTTTTTAAAACCTTTGCAACCGTGAAACCCATGCGATAGTCAACATTTTCAGGGTGTTGTCAACGATTTAATGAAAATCGACCATAAGTCTGTGTTAGAAAGTACTTAAAACTGTATAAAATGTTGAAATAATTGCACTGAAGAGACAAATTTAATAATTCCTTGGATTTTTTTTTCAACTGCTGTCAACTGCAGTTACTACTTTTTATTAAAACTCAAAATAATATTTATTACAGAAATTTATCCTAATTTATAATTTTTAAATTTAAATATTTTATTACAATTAATTTTTAAATTAATTTATTATTTTTTTCTATATATTATTATAAATTTGTATTTAAATTTTTTACCCATAGACCAAATGTCGGTTCGGATTTTACAATACACTTTAAAGTTATAAAATATAAAATCAAAATTAGTAAAAATTTCATTATTAAATTATTTTATATATGATTAGTAATCAATATTTAAAACACACTTTACTCATTAATTTTAAAAACAAAATTGACTTCCTAACATTTAATTTTAACACTTTTATAGAATTAAAAAAAAAAAAAAAAAATATAGAAATTTTTTTTTAATGGGGATTTTTAATTATGCTCAAAATATGTTTTTATTGTTTAAAATATTTATATCTTTAATAATTATCCCCTTTTTAAAATTTGTTACATTATTTTAAATACAGTAAAAGTTAGTTTAAAAAAAATTTTCAAAAATTATAAATTGTTTTCATATAAACTTTTTTTTTTTTTTTTAATTTTTTAATTTGAATCATAAACGTCAATATTCACTAGATTATTAAGTACACATGGTGGTACGATATGAATTATTCACCTTCAATTTTAATTTAATAATTAAAAGACATATAAATTTTTTATTTTTGGGGAGTTCTTGCGAAATCGAGATCAAATCTATGCATAGAGCCAAAGTCGGATGCTTAGAACAAATATTTAACAAAAATTTTTATTTTGCTCACTATTTTGCACTCCGAGCGTATTCCGAAATTAAATCGAAACACAAAATGGATAATCTGGAAACATAGAGAAACACAGATTGTTTTTTTTACATCAAATATTAAAAGGTTCGTCAAAAGATTACACTATAAAATGTTCTCAATATTGAGAATTTACTGTGGTTTTAATTAATAAGATGTTAACTGCAAAATCATCAATTTTTACATTTTAATGCCGTAGTTCTTTATAAATTTGCATACTTAGTTTATTTTAAATACTATTATTAACAAACCTAATAACCAATTAACTGTAAGTTTTCTTAAATTTTTTTTCAAAATAACAATACAAATTAACATACCGAAAATACTTATTATAAATTTGATTTTGCAGTTAACATCTTATTAATTAAAACCACAGTTAAAATGTAAAAATTTTGTTATAATCCATAAGAAAATCGAAATTTAAGGGACGAATGAATTTTATAATCATATAATATTCAGGATTAAAATCTTGTTAGCTGAATATTTTTTGACTCTTCATAGACTTCATTTACGATATTAACTTTATATTCCAATATTAAAGAATTTCGTAATATTAATAAAATTAAAGAACCATTAATTTAAGTTTTAAATTAATATAATTTTCCTAGAAAATTTTTCTTCTCCGGAATTTGCATAATATTTTTATATTGAACCAATTGAACGTACAAGATATATAATATGATTTGTATTCATAGTTCTTGTTATATGCCAAACGAAAAATCTAGCTCGCTAATCTAAAGATTTTATATATTTCACAAAATATGTTATTCAACTATGAGTGTTATGATCAATTTTGACGTTCCAAACTAAACGCCAACTAAAACTATAAATAAAACGTGTATATCGCGTTAAACTATGTTTTACTGTTAATTATGTATACGGTAATTTATTGTAATACGTGCAATCAATGTACAACAAACTCTAAGTCGAATTCATCTTTAAAATTGCATATTTTGTTTTTGTTTTTAGATGAATTCGCAATAATCTAATGTAGAAAAGTACATATTTATGCAGGTGCACGATTTAACCTACAAAATATTAATTATATATTTATTACGTATAATTTAATGTAAACGAATGAAACATTTTTCCTTACAAAAATCAAATAAAAAACGAGGAAGATTATAGTATTGTAGATTATGTCAACTCTAGGATTCATAGTATGAACATAATATAGACATTATATCATTGGGTTAATTACTTGGAAAATATAAGTTGTGTAGTAGCTCTTTGAACCTCTTCCACTACATCAACTATATTTTATTTAAATTAAGTTGGCGGCATGACATTTGTCCCTTTGTCATTGGTCCCCAAGGAAGGAGCAATATACCTCCTTTCCGAAAAATTAAGAATAAAATTTCATTTTGAAACTTGAAAAATTACTGGATTATTCAGGAAATTCTGATTTGCCTATGTTCAGTGTAATTACTCCCCGGGGGACTAATGGCACATTTAAGTCCCTTTAGTCCCTTGGGGACCAATGACAAAGGGACAAATGTCATGCCGCCTATTAAGTTATTGTCATATTAAAAAACAAGTTGTATAGTAGCAGCTATACTCGAACCCGCTATACTAAACAAACTTTGGCCATTAAACTTTAGTACTTTTAACAATTATTTTTCAGTTTATATATATCCCCACTCCTTTTCTGCGCCACAAACGTAATATCCAATTTATTATACCCTTTGACCTGTAGTCATACTAGATGTAATAGATGTAATATTAGATGTATGTCACAAAATATAATTGAAAATTTTGTTAAATCTATATTGCATAATAGTAATAACTATAACAAATTTCTTTTAGTTGCAATTTTAGTTTTCTTTATATTATTGAATTTCAATTAAATATTAATATTTTAAAATGTATTTAAATATATATATGAAGTAAACTATAAAAATTAAATCGACATGTAAGTATATTACAAAATACGACAACTGAATTAATATTCAGTTAAAATTTCGCAAAAATTCAATATTCAAAGATTTATTATTCAAGTACTCCATAAATAAAATAATGTGTGTGGAGGGTCAATAAAGAATCTTATCTCTAAAAATTATACTATTTCACTTTGAGCGTAAATAACATTGTACACGCATGAGTATACATAGCTCTCCAATTTGTAATATAAAAGAGTTTATATGCCCATTATATGAAACAACTTTTCTCTAATTACGTATTATTAGTGAAAAACCCTTTACATTTTAAAAAATTTTAAATTGGTAACACTATGAATAGATATATAGATTCTTTGATTTGGAACAAAATTGAATTGTATCAGATCATCGATATGTGTTATATAAAGAAAATAAGTTTTATATAGATTCCTTATAATATTATTTTACTTAAAGTTATTTTAAACTTTCTTAATATTTTTTTTTATTTTTCAAAATATATATACATAATTAACACGCATTTATATTTTAATATATATGAATAGTTTTTTTTTATTTAACGAAGAATTTTTTCAAAACATTAATTTATTACAAAAAAAAATATTGTTCAAAAATTTGTTGTTAAATTTAATGGTTCCAAAACACTTTGAACCAATGTGTCAGTAGGAATTAATCTGCCTTTGGCTTTAGGTACAGTATGGACTACAGTAATATTTACTTTACATTTAGGATCTTTGCATGCAACTAAAAATACAAAAAAATTTTAATTATAATTGAAAAATAAATAATTTATTAAATTTATGAATCTAACATTATTAAGAAAAATTTTAAATTAAATAAAATTATATAATCATTAAAAAGGTTTATTTAATTAATAATAATTAAACATACAAAATATTTAAATAAGCCTTACCTACAGGTTTTATTTCTTCATCATCGTCCAAAAACTAAGAGAATAAAAAAAAATTAAATTATTATCTAATTATTTAGTTCAATAAGTAATTGTTTTTTGGATATCAAACTTGGAGTTAATCAAATAGACTCTTTTAATATTATTATAACATTTTTGTCATATAGACTGACAGATAGTATATACAATACAAATGTTTCTGAAACAAAGTTATCAAATACTTTTCTGTCATTAAGAAATTTAAATTTAAAAACGTCAATAAAAAAATTTTATTTTAATATACATATGTAAAATTTAAATATAAATGAGCGATATTAGAGAGATACTCTATTACAATAAGTAATTGATGAATATATTACCGTTCTAGAACTTAATATTTCATTTCGATATCTTCATTTATATCAGGAACTAGTATCAGGAATTTATAAATTTCCTTTTTCTTATCTAAGCCAGCAACATTTCATTTCAATTTTAGCAACAAAATTATGTTATTAACAATTTAAAATTTGTAACTTTAACGAATGTTCAGTTATGTCAATGCATTTTTGCATCTACCTCCAAAGCACAATAAGCGTAGCCTGCAGCAATGTAATGGAAATGGAAAACAACATATGAAAAACAAGTTTTTATATCACTATGCTTAAAAAATTAATTATATTTGTTTATTGCATTTGTTTACTTTAAAATATCACTCTAACGCCTTCAACGATTTGCAATGTGCTGTTTTTGACATTTTGTAACTTCATGACTGCGCTCATTGTGTCCAAGGCTTTAAAAATATTATTGAAAAAATAAAATTCGGACAAAATTAGGCTTCATAAATTACAAAATGTTTTAATTTATCTTTTATTTACATGCTAAGTTCACTATTCGATTGTTACGCTACAAGCCTATCAGTAATAGGTACATTTTGCAAGATGATTGATCATCATTTTAACATTCAAATGTAATACATCAAGTTAATGCGATGTCTTATAACATGTAGAAACGTTTTAGATTTCAATAGATACAATTCTTAATATTATTATACATTGTAATTTAATAATTTTATATTTAGGTTATACCTACTGTTTTTCTGTATCTCTGAGTCATATTATTTAATAAAAATATTTGTTAATATTATTATTGATATAGAATTAATAATTACACAATTCATTATTGAACCCAGTAGCAAATGGTAGGTAGCAATTCAAATTTATTTACACTTTTAAAAAAATAATAACAGATGGAGTAACAGATTATTTTAATAAAAAAATGTACAGAGTGATACAAATTATTTTGAATGACTGTCTAACTAAAGATTGTAGAACAACGATCATCAATACAATTTAGAATTTACATTGAAAATTTAATTTTTTTTTTTTTTTTTTTTTTAATATTTTAAATTATAATTAAAATAAAATTAGGTTACAAAAATATATATAAAAATTTATTTCAAAATGGTTACAAAAATTAAAGTTTTTAAAAAAAAAATAAATTAAAAAAGGTTATATAATTATTTTAAGATTTACTTACAAAATTAAATATTCTACTCATATTTAATTTATTTGTTTTAACCTCCTCCTCCTCCACCTTCTCGAAACCTATTGATTGTGAAGTTAAAAGCAAAACAGTTACTAAAATAAATACCGGTGACATTTTAAACAAATTTCAGTCTTTAGTTTATTTTTAATATGAATTAAGGGTTTTGAAATCAAAACACTTTCTGTTCAAACAATTTAAACAATTTCATTCTTTTATACTTTTCAAGAATTAAAACATTTCTTATTAAGTTTATTTAAAAAAAAAAAACTATTAACTCAATTTTAATAAAAATAAAAAATTAATGTTTTCATAAATTAGTTAACTGAAGATAGTCTTATACTTATATCTATTGTTTTGAACTGACTTTTGGTTTTAATTAACATTTATACCTTTAAATGTGGGTCATTCATATAATTAAAAAAATGGTGAAGAGCATTTACTAAAACGTTATCATAATATTAATATATTTCCATTCTTCGTTTATAAGTCAGTCTACTTTTGAAAAATTAAATTTTTTGTCTAAATAAGCTAAAATATAACATAAGTATTAATTAAAATTTTTTTGTTCGAAATAAATTTGCTTTAAATTTGATTTTTAAGTTTTTATAGTTTATAATTTCATTTCTTCAGATTAAAAATTCCAAATCAGGATCCAATAATTTAAAAGTTTTACTGACATGTGAAAAAATTACCAATACGCAATAGTGATGAAAACTAATTAAAAAAAAAACGGTCAGAGCATATCTAATAAAAAAATATCGTTAAATTGTATCGTAATGTAAAATAAGATTTAATAAAAATATATAAATAACTCCCGTGTAAGATAAAAGATGGCGAATAAAATTAACATTTGTGTATTTATAATCTTATTATACAATAAATACAAAAAGTTGAATAATCAACGACTTAATGGATAAAACGATTAAAAAAACTGAAGCCTTGTCTAAATAGACGTGGTGAATGCTCTATACTTCATAAAGGTGTGGAAAAGGAATAAAAAAAAAAATGGAAAGTCCAGACTAAAGTTTAGTCCTGGTGATAACCGTCCGTGTATCTTTTATGAAGAATAAATTAAAAAAAACATTTCTGTTTGGTCTCCGAAATATAATCATTTCAATTCCTACCTTTATTTATCAAGTAAAATAAATTTAGGAACATATACATATATACAAAATCATTGTTTTTACTATTCATCTTTCTTGTAAAATGTGTAAAACATATTTATATAAAACGAGGAAGATTATAGTTGTCCTTGTCAACTTTTAGATACCCGTGCATACACACTATGATATTGTATAAAATAAAATAAGCCGTTATTTATGTCCCTAATGCTAAAACACGTTTTACAAAAAAAAAATATAAAAAAGTAAAATAGTTGAAAAAAATTTAACTCACCCTACCCCGATAATGTTTGCATAAAAAAAAAACAGAAAACTAAAAAAAATTGCCCACCCTAAAAGTTGGTCCGAGTGATGTCCAAAAACCTGACCAAAACCTGACCAGTTTTAATTTTAACCTCGCCACTTCATTAGATTCACAGTTATCGAATTGACAACTTTGTATGGCAGCTACCCGAAAATGGGGCCTTAACATTTTGATACTTCATATAAGTGCTGGATTCATTATATAATTAACCATGTGTAATTTTCATCCTCATAGTATAATTAGTTTTGAAGAAATTCATATTGGTGCAAAGAAGTTGTATGGCAGCTCTCAGAAGCCTTGTTCTGATTTTACAATAGGGAACTTAGAAATTGTCTAAAAATTACTTTGTGTGAATTTCAAAACTCTAGCCCTTTTAGTTTTTGAGTAATCGTGCTGCCACAAGGACGGACGGACAGGCAAAAATAGCTAGATTGATTCAGTTTTCGATGCTGAACCGATACGTACCCTTGATACTATATCTAGCTTGTCTAGATCAATTCGTTACAAACGGAGGAGCAGTTTTAATATACCCGATGTCATATATGCACAGGTATAAAAAGTATGATTTAGTATGGAAAGTTTAAACATCAGAAGAATGCAATTTAAAAATAATCTTAATTTTCTAATTTAAAATAAAAAAATAATCTTAATTTTCTAACTAACCTTCTGTTAAAAAAGGTTATTATCTTTTAAAGATGTTTAACAGAGACTATTTCAAAGAAGATTAAAAGTTATTTATGATATTGTCATGTATAAACAAGAAATTAGATGGGACTTACTTGGAACTGGCTGTACTTCAATAGTAATGACGACTCTTGCGCATAAAAACGAATTAAAGAAAATTTCAAAATCTTAGCTCTCTTAATTTTTAAGTTATAGTGCGGGCAAACAAACAAACATAGTTGTTCGCAAAATTGGACAAAATTTTCAAACTTATTTTTAGGTTAATTGTCGTGTATATATGTATTCTTATTATTTTTTTCATTTATTAAGAATAAGACGAGTTAACAGGTGATATATCAATCGTATCGTATCTTTTATTTATTGAACATGTCATATGTGAAATAAACCAATTTTAAAAATGACTTTACTTAATTTTGTAATTTATTAGGCTTGCCCACGACATATTAAAAGTGTTTGGCCATTTGTAACGCATGAAATTAGACTTAAGGTTTCGCATATGTTTCACGATATTACGTGAAGAGTCTTTCAATATAAATCAAAATACAAAAGTGCTTCAGTTTTCAAATTAATCTAAAGTAAATATTGTTTTTTTTTTTTTTAATTCAATCCACGTCTTTAGGTAAGTCTTCTGCAAGATTTTGGAACTAATTTGGACACCCTTAATAAGAACAAGTCTATGAGGCTGCAATTAAACAAGAAGAATTATATTACAACAGGACAGCACTTTTAAAAAAATCTAAAAAAGTCTAGAATTTTATTGTGTATCACTTACACAATCGCTTATGTAACTTAAGAACTTTAATTACACTATGAGGGTAACACTAAAAATATAACATGGGACATGGGAAAATGATAAGCCGAAGTTATTTGCAGTATAGTTGTCAAAGTGATTTCTACACTTATTTTATACATCTTAAAAACTCGGACAAAGAAAATACAAATTAAAATGGACGAGAAATTTAACAAGACATGCAATTTTGAAAAGCCTTAAAATATTTGGAATTTTTGCCTAACTGGAAAAAATTATTTTGTTTATTCAAAAAATTTTTAGCACATTTTCAAAAAATTTTGAAAAAATGTGCCTATGTACTTTTGCTCTGCCCCTTCGTTGGTATGTTTACCAACGAAAAATTCTACACCATTTGAAATTTCAGTTACGCATAGATATGCAAAAAAAAAAATAATTTCATTAATTTTCGGCTTAAGCTAGAAACTTGAAATTTTGGGAGAAGTTAGATCTTCAGCATAAACAAAATTTCAAAATATTAAGAGTAAAATTAGAAAATATTAAAGCTATTTTTGACTAGCATTTTGAAATATCCAAAGTGCCAAACAAGTTATGATCTCAGCTTGCTTCTCAGTTTTTCATAAGCTTTTTATTAATGCAGTACCTATAAAGTTTAAACTTTGTGAAATGAGCAAAACTAAAAATTTGGAAATAAAATTAACCAGAAAAGATACAGTATACTGTATTTTAACATCGATTCACACAGTGTCTGAGAGTTGCGAAGGGCAACTTTATTCTTCCTAGGTTTTTTTTTAAAATTCATTTCAACGTTTACATTAAAAAAAAACAAAATAAAGATAAATTCGGATATTTTTGGATTAAAAACAAAAAAAAATTTTTTACATAAGTGGCCAAAATTTTTGTTTTAATTTGAATGTAAATAAAGTAAATTATATTTTTAGCCATATATGTGTGTACAAAATATTGGACAAAACAACAGAGTACATAAAACAATGCGATATCAACCCTCTTTAAGACCTTTCGGTATTAAATTTATATTTCAATGTTAAATTCGATGTGATAAAAAGTTGATAAGAAATTAAAAACTTTATATAATCGTTCTAACAGTTTTGTGGTAAAAGTGGTTAGAAATAAATTCCAAAATAAATTTTTAATAAATAAAATTTTTATATTTTCTATTTAGTATCTGAGTTGTTCTTGAAAAAACTACAAGTACCTACTTTAATTTGTAGTAATTGCTTTTAAAAAAATTTCTAAATACATTTTATAATGGTAAGAATTAAAATTTTTATAAATTGAACTATTAAATAATTTATTGTCTTTAAATGTTGTGTTTTTTAAAAAATTATTTTAAACTGTATATGCTGAATATAATGAACAAAATTAGCCTTTTATATATTTAAATAATTGAATAATTTTAATAATAATTAATATTAGAATTCTTAAAGTCAAATAAACTTAATTCAACTTCTGTTCGAATAATCAACTCCAATTACATGGTATCTATTTCAAAAGTTCTATAGATTAAGAAATTCAAAATTCTTCTAATAAAATATTCCAATTATAATATTAATTCTTCAATTTATAACATTTTCAATTTCTTATTTAATAATTTTTAAATAACTATAAGTATTTATCAAATTATCTTTTAAATCAGTGCAAATAAGTATTTTTTTTAAATTACCAAAGTAATAATTATTAAAAGTTTCGATGGTGTAGTGACTAGTGAGTAGGTATTTGTCTTATAAACCGAGAGTGTCCGAGTTCTATTTATCTACAATTCGCAATTGTACGCATAATCCTCTATACTAAAATATTATATCTATATATGACCAATAAAATATAAATAAGACCCAATATAGGTCATAATTCTTCTTCTTCTATGGCGCTACAGTCCGTTGTCGAACCTTGGCCTCCTGTAGGTTTCGTAACAATATTTTTTTACTGGATAGGGCTGTTAACCGTATGCCAAACCCCCATCTTTGGAGGGCCGTTGGGTTTGAAAAGTTGCTTCAGAATTTGCCATATAATGCGTTGAAGTTCTCATAACTATGTTACGAGTTCAACTGCATTATATAGCGTTTTCCTACTTCCTGAGACGCCGATGTATGTGGCCATTCAGGTTGCAACTTTTCTTCCCTCCTCCTTTCTCAACCGGGCTTGGGACCGGCTACGGCAGTCATAATATAAATCATAATATTTAGGCTTGCAAGGCCTAGGTGTTAAAATGGCATATGCTATTTTTAAAACAAAAGCAACACCAACAATAATAATTAACAATATTTTAATGTTAAAAGTTACAATTTTTTTTATTCAATTAATTAATAATATTTTACATATCAGTTATATCATAGTTATATCATATCAGTTATTGTTAAATTTGCAGGTTGTAAAACATCAGCTTCAAAAATACGTTGGGGATAAATTCTGAAAGGTTTAATTAAAGTTCTTCCTTCTTCGTATATAGTAACATTAATTGTACATTTTTTATGTTTGCAATAAACTGAAATTAAATTAAATTTATTTAAATATTTGAAAACAATTATGTTGTTTATTAAAAAAAAAAACAAACCTAAACAATATTAATTTTAATATATATTGTGCATATAGGAATATTAAAATTAATTTATTTGCTCAATGTTAAAAAATTTAATCATAATAATATATTTAAAACTTACCATTAGGTTTAGGTTCACTATCATCGAAATCCTAAAAAAAAAAATTTAACAAAATTTAAATATTTAAATTAAAAATAACAACTAAAAAAATTTGATTTAAAATTTCTTAAATATTTTTCTAATGCTAATTTTGACAGCTAAATTATTTGACAGAACCCTATTTAATAACAATGACGTGACCCGTAATGTCATTAATTATGACATGACACTAATTATTAATTACATAATTTTTTCGTATAAGATAAATCGAATTAAAAAAATCGAATCGAATTATTAGATACTAATTTCGTTTTTTAAATTAAATTTATTACTTGAATTTACTTATCAAAAAAATTACAAGTTTATTTTTTGCTTTGCTAATTCTTATAAAAAATCCTTTTCCAAAGGCAACTAAATTTTACATTAAATAAAAGTTAATATTGATATAATAGGATACATCACGACTCGTTTCATTGATCGATTCCTGCTAGTACTAATAAGGTCTGTTGAAGTTTGTGTGTAGTCCTACTTAATTGACTTTCTTATAATAGAACTATTTAGTTGGCCAAGTGGGGTTAAACACTATGATTATAAAGGATTCTATTTTGCAAAAATACTTACAAAAAAAAAAATTCGACTCAAATTTATTTCATTAGCTTTATGTTCGTTTAAACCGATGGATTGCGAAATTAAAAATAACAAAGTTACTAGAATAAATATTGGTGGCATTTTTAAATTTTTTTTTTTTCTTCTTTGTATTTAATGTGAATTTAAAGTTTTGAAATAAAGTTATTTTCTGTTTTACAAATTCAAAACTTCTGACATTTTTATACTAAAATAAAATTAAAAACTTTCGCATAAAATTAAAAAAAAAAAAAAAAACTTTTAACTTAATTTTAATTAAAATACAAAATTAAAAACTTAATTAGTTTAGGAAAGAATTGTTTTGTATTATAATTTTAAATTGGTTATTGTTGAAAAATTAATATTTCAGTTTTTAAATATGGGTCAACACTTAATTGGTAAGTAAATAATAAATGGATATCTAAATTAAATAATGCTTAAAAAATTTATGGGTATAAAGTAGATAACGTTATCATTCTTTTCTATTACACAAGTTTGTAATATAATAACCGTTTAAAGTTATTTTATTATTTTTTTTTTAATTTTTATTGAGCATGATCTTTAAAATGTAAGTTTTAGAGAACCGGGCCTCTATTGCATTAAAACCAATTTGTTAGTAATTAATTTCATCAGATAAAAATACACATTTTTCCCCAAAAAAGGTCATTGGATTATTCTAGGGAGTTGGAGGAAGATCCTTGAGAATCATCATAAGTTTGCTTAGTAAAAATTTTGAGAACCTTCCCCATTGAAGGGCTATTAGGACTTAAAAATTAAAACTTTCCTTTTTCTATAAATCAGTTACTTATTCACTAGTGTATATTTTTCCAAAATTAAACGTTAACATAACAAGCTACAAAATTATATTTCACTCCAGCTCCAACACTTTTTCTTGAGTACATCGAGATTATATTCTAAGTATTGATTTCACTATTATTCATAATTAATAATGAATTGAAGAAATAACAAAATTATAATTTTATCACTTATTTTTATAAAAACACTATATAATTTTGAAAATGTGCTTTTTAAAAACCCTTGATTTTTTTCATCACGTGTTTTTTGTTAAACACTAATCCCTATTTAAACTCCAATTATAATTTATTGTAATTTTGAATAAGAGTATGTAGATGATTAAGGGAAAAATAGGATATTATAAGAAATAATTCCCATCCAAAAATGAAAAAAGTTGCAATTTGCAAAATGAAACCATTTTTATGAATTAGATAGATGCGTTTTGAAGATTATAGAAATTTTTACAATTAATGAGCTTTAATAAACAGTTAAAAGCCATTTTTTGAAATTTCTATACAGTCCAGTAAAGTACATTTTGTGTAGTGGAGAAAATCTCGATTAATTTCATTTTTAAAGCACAAATTCTAATATCTGCTTTTTATCTATAAAAACTAGAGTAATAATACTACAATATTTCAATGTATCCTCTGATCTGGACAAAGAAGCTATACTGTTGGATAATACAAATAGACATCAAAAGCTATTGTGAAATTTTTCGGTGATCGACCCCATACCTAAAGAATTTAATGTGCCCCAGGGAATTGTTATACTCAAAGTTATTCAATTTATAATCAGACCCGGATTTTAAGAAAATTATAGTTAAATTTAATAATAAAAAAACATATTTTTAAAGCTTATATTAATTTAAACAGTACCTTTAATATGAGTAATATATTTGCCAAAATTAAAAAACAAATGGTATTTTGGAATTACTGTACTGTTATTACTTTATTTACTTAGCTGGTTATTATATATAGTATAGTACATATAAATGTGTCTATTTATATAATATTTTGAGGCAAACATGTATATATACGTATATATGTATGCAAAAAAACATTTATGACTATAGCTATGATATACAAAGGTACCATATACTCAGTTTTTGAAAAGTTTTTAAAAATAATTTTCTTGTTTATTTTAATACAAAAAGTATTTAAATATTAAAATTAAATTATATTAACTCAATTAAGGGCTTTAAAAATACCTACATATATTTAATATAGTTATTTGCTATGTATACTTACAATAAAATGATTACATATTGATCATATATTTAAATTTTTTAATTAACATTGTTTAAAATTAATCGATTTAACTGAAATTGTCATTTTCTTCGATTAGAATCGAAAAATGAGTTATGATATAGCAATATATATAGTCTTATTCCATTGTGAATTTCAAGAATTCATTTGTATACAAAAGCCATCTCTGCCATTGGAATTAAACCATTTTGTTGAGCAGGTTCGAATTCTTATATATTAATATATATATATGTATGTAATTACACGGAAATTGCACAAAATCAATTTTTCTAGCGTAAGAGATTCGAAAGACTTCGATACAACGTTTTTTTTAGAAATTAACTTTTATAACAATGACATTTTTTTTTAAGCGCTAACTGTTCAACTGTTAGGCTAATAAGCCTGTCTATACCATAGGTATATGTTGGAACAGGGAGTCATATTATATTTGTGTTATTAGAATCTTATTGAATTCCACATACAATTTAAATATGAAATAGTACTAGGCCTTATAACATGTAGAAACGTCTTAGATTTTCAATATTTACAATTCTATTTTTTGTTTATATTGTAATATTTTTTACTTGGTTTATATGGTATTCTAAATCTGTGAGTTATATTATTCAATTAAATTATTTGTTAATACTTTGCATTTGTTTGTATTGTTATATTAATGTATTTTTTATTAAACATATATAATTATTAAATATTGTTTATGCCATTAATTTGACTCAAATGGCAAAGGGTAGCTGAGTCGAGTCGAAAACCAGAAAAGTTTTTTCATCTTTTAATCTAAGGTGAAAGATTTGGTGTAGCAGCTATAATCCGGGAATATTCATTTTTTTTAAGGAACCTAGATTTCTTGTAAAAAATGACTTCTCTAAAAGATGATTTAAACAGGTCTTTTAATATTGGTTGGTTTAGTAAAACTGATTCGAGTAGTTGCAACTGAACTGCGATTACAACTATTGTTAATACCCTAAACCGAATAATTATTATATATGTATATATATATTTTTTCATGGGTATACCTATTTCCACAGTTGGCTCACTCTCCTGTTTTCCATTTTTTTTCCTTATCTCATACAACTTTTATATAAGAAAAGTAACAGCCTACAGATAATTAATTTCATCGTAATAATTTTATTTTTAATTTATTGAACATGTCCATATTTCCATTAATAAAATTACTTTATTTTTCTTTGTCTACTTTTACCATTGTTTTTACTTTTTTTTTAATTTCATTTATTATTGTGTTAATTTAAAAAAATACAAAATAAAGATAAATTCGTATATTTTTTTAAAATTAAAATTAAATTAAATTTTTTTACACAAGTGGCTAAAATTTTTTCCTTTTGTTTATTTAAATGTAAATAAAGTAAATTATATTTTTAGCCATATATGTGTGTACAAAATATTGGACAAAACAACAGAGTACATAAAACAATTCGATATCAACCCTCTTTAAGACCTTTCGGTATTTAATTTATATTTCAATATTAAATTCGATGTGATACAAAGTTGATAAGAAATTAAAAACATTATATAATCGTTCTAACAGTTTCGTGGTAAAAGTGGTTTAGAAATAAATTCCAAAATAAATTTTTAATAAAATTTTTATATTTTTTATTTAGTATCTGAGTTGTTCTTGAAAAAACTATAAGTACTTTCATTTGTAGTGAATTTTTAATAATAAATTAATTACATTTTAATTAATTACAAATTAATATGGTAAGATTTATGATTAAATAAAATCTTAGTTTTAAAATTGAATATTTATTAAAAATTATAATTATAATTAATGTAAATGAGTTGCACACCTATAGGTTTTTTTAATAATTTATTTATTTATTTAAATATTACTTATTACCGTGAATGACGCAATATTGGTAAAGCAATCGGCTTCCAGGGCCATTGTGGGCTGATTCTAATTTATCTTACAGTTTTTACATCTTATATAAACTTGTATTTTAAAACTATTTTGATAGGAGTCTTAACTAATCAATATTTGAATTTGTTATTATATTTTCTAATTTACAACCTTGAGACTACTTTCTTGATTTTTTAACTAATCTTTATACTATTTAATTTTATTATTAAAAATTTTTTTAATCTTGTAATTCATGTTTTGTTTCAAATTTATTGTAAATTTATATTAATATTAGTTTATGTTACGTTTTTATGTTATTTTAGTTTTCAATATTGAATATAACTTTTAAGAATTTGTTTTTTCTCCTCTTATTTTATTATTTAAATTGTATTCCAACTATTAAAGTCACTAATTTATTATTGTTCTTAATTTTAAAATATTATTGACAATTTTTTTTTTTTAATTTAGTTTGTGTTAATTTATATTAATTTTTTTTAATAATTTATAATTAATGTTTTTTTTTTAAATGTCAACGGTAAATTTTTTCTTATACCAATTTATGCTTTCAAAATTGTTCTAATACTTATAATTCGTAACATTTTCCAAAAAACCTTATGGCGGATTTACATTGAAGCTTTGGTAAGAGACAAGAGCATCGATCTAACTAACGATAACACCAACTAAAAGAACAGTAGATTTTTAAGTATATAGAATTCAATATGAATTTAAAACAAAATAAAAGTTATTTAAAACTAAAAAAAATTAATAAAATAATTAATCAAATTAATTTGAATTTTCTAAGTTTTTTAAATTTTTTTTAAAGTTCTTTATTTTTCATAAATATGAGGTTTTACATATTGTTTTAAATTGTAATTTAGTACAGAGATTTAGAATGATTGCAATCTGTTCAACTCAAATATGCAAATAGTAGTAGTTAAATAGTCACTATTTTATGTTAAAACTGTTAAAAGTTATTGACGAATTATAAGAAAATTTGGTGAAAAACCTTATTTGAAATATTTTTATAATAATTTCAAAACTTAGAACAACTTATATCCAACTTATGACTATCTTATATCTAATCTAACTATATATATATTCAAAAATTTTTTGGCTTGAAAATAAGTTTTTTATCCGAGGATTATCTGAATATGGAACAGATGTCCTTAAACTTTTTAGGGATTTTACTAATTTTGTCAGTTATAGATTCAATATTGACTGGAATTTCTTAGTAAAATATAGTAAAAGGGTCAATATGATTTCAGCTAAGTCTATTAACATTGAAATATATTTAGTTTGATTACAATGCATATAATTAAAATGTTGTTTTATACTATACAAATAATGTTTTATACTATACAAGTTGTTTAATACTATACAAGTAATTTTGATAAAAATAATAAATTATTATTTTTAATAATCTGCTTGCTAGTTTTTAAAACCCAAAAAAAAAATACGAAAATACATCAGTACTGGATACTAATGTTAACAATTTATTATTATTTATTTTTATACAAAATATTTTTTATCAATTGGGTTTAATAACATAGAAGAGTAGTCTTACTGAGAAAAACCTCTTTAAAAAAAAACGTGCCTTTTGTCTTACCGCTTGGTGGTGAGAAAAAGAGCAACAAAATCTAAAATTAATGCATTTAAAAAAAACAAACTCAGTAACTCTGCAATGACTCTTTATGCAATTTTACAGGGGTTTTTCTAGTCAAACACTTCTACAACATAATATATAAATTCTAATGTAGCCCATACATGAAGGACTAGGTTTTCAACTTGGTACGCGGACATTTTTACAAACCTTACCATACACTGTTCAACCTACCATCGAACTGTCGTATAATTTTTTTTTTTGTTTTGAAAAAAATGTTAAATGTCAAAAGAATCTGATAATTTTAAATTTGAATTTTTAACAGTTTTTATTTAAATATATTGTTCTGCCTATTTAATTTTTTTCTTCTAAAATTATGATATTTAATATTTTTTTATATTTTAAAACATTTTTCTTACTTAATTTTATAATATTATTTACTTAATTATTTGTTATTTTATACATTATAGTTTTCTTATTTTTTCGAATCGGAATATCTCAACGTTCTTTCATGTCAAAAAATGAAAAAAAAGAAAACAAAATGACATTTAAGTTTTGCAACTTGCCCATACACGATAAAACTAAAATGCAAACCAAAGACTCCGCCCACAAAAATTCAAAATTTTTTGATTTTCTACCAACCAATTTTTCAACCATGAAAATGGTCTTTCAACTTGCCCAACATACACGATTCAACTTCGCAAGTACGTGTACCAAGTTGAAAACCTGGTCCATCGTGTACGGGAAGCATAATATATACATATTGATTGTACAATTCATAACCGTTGATTATTTACTATTACACAAATTTTGATTGCAACTTTAAACAGTTTCAACAGTTTATTAATCATATATTAAATTTTCATTATTATGAAATTTGTTAATTTTTATTAAAGATTTTTAGTTCATAATTTATAGTGAATTTTCTTTCAACCAATAATTTTAAAAGTTTTTCTAAATGAGAATTTTTTATTTATATTTATATTAGTATTATTTTTATTTTTTAAATCTTATATTACCATTGAAATAATTCAATTAAATGCAAGAAGTGATTCATATTATAAAATTGGTGACCAGGAAAAATTGCCCCAAGTAATTTAGCTTCGGAAAAGAAATTAAGCTATAATCATAAATTTTTAGAATTCGGTTGTATCATTCTTCGGTGTTTTGCAAAGTCGAATTGAAAAGAAATTAATTTAATACCAGTCACATTAGATTATATTTTGAATATATTTTGTACTCAAGGATTGTATTAGGAAAATTCCTTGACTTTGGATCCAACTGTATATAAATAATTCTTGCAAATTGTTTTTTTTTATATCCTAATAACTTTTACAAAAAATCCATATTATACCTGGCGTCAACTATTGACAAATGTCACAATATAACACAAATAAATAATGAAATTTTTTTTTATTTTATTTATTTATTATATACAGTCCACCATCACATACAATGTAATAAGTGAATGAATCTGCCTTTCCTTTTCAGGTGTGGCAGTTAAATTTATTTTGTATTTTGGTATAAACTATTACGATATCAATTACAAATTATAATTTTTTGTTATTAGATATGATCTGACTTGGATTTGAACCCGAGACTTTTCGATTCAAAAGCCTCCACTCTAATCACTAAGCTATCAATCAGATAATAATGAAATATTTAAAATAAAAAAATTCCGAATCGTTATTCTCTTTTAAAAATCTGAACATTTGCGATAGCAAATTTATATCCTTGTTTCGGAACGTTAAATTTAACCGATTTGGCATTATTACCTTGGGTATTATTTCCGTTCACCACTAAATTCTATCAAATCGTTTAAAAAATTAATTGTAAAAAAAATCTTTTTTTGTGTTCATTAATAAATTCTCAGTTAATACCCGCAATTTTTTATGATATAGCTATATTGTATACATATTTAATTTTCTTTGGTTCATTATATTTATTGAAATACTCGTATATATATATTATATATTAATATTATATAATAATTGAATTCGTTATGTGTATATACATAAACTTGTATATTAGAAAAGAAGGGTTAAATAAGAATTAGAAAAAGAAAATAGGAATAAAAATATTAATAAAAATTCTTTTACTAGTTCCTATAATATATTAAATTATTTGAATTCTTAGTATATGCTATATATATAGTGAAGCCCATTTAGCGGATAATAAAGATGTAATGGGACACCTTACGTAATTCATAATTTTTCCACTTTATTGTTTTATTTTAGTTTTTTTTTTTGTATTTTATTCCAATTGAACTTATAAATAATTTTCTTATTTTTGATTTTAAAATTTGATTTTTTTAGTTTAAATTCTACAAAAAAAAGAATTAAAAATTTTTTTTAACAGTAGTCTATACGATCATGGGATATTTAAAATGTATAGAAACTAATGGTTAGTTGAAGATTGTAGCATACAGCAACAACACAACGATTTTTTAAACAAAAGGGTCTTATGAAACGAAAAAAGGGGTATGGCTCTTTTCTGGAAAATGATACTAATGCTGAATTTGCTGCGAGCTGCTGCATGTTGGGGCTGCATGTTTTAAATAGGTTCGAAACTACTATCTTAGGTTGATTTTGTAACATTAGATCGAATGCATAAAGTTCGAGCTTTATTTTTAGATTTGAAATAATAACTTAGTGCTTGAACTCTTAAAATTTGTTTGCAAAAGTGATATTGGAGATCGAGCTCTATTAAATGCATCCGACAGATAGTTTCATTGATATTCGAAATATAATCGAAACCCTTAATACATAGTAATTTAAATAAAAGCCTTTAAATTAAAAAAAAAAAAAAAAACTTATCATTATTAATTTTGAGATAAATTCTGTAAATATATATAATGTATTATATAATGCATTAGATTGAAGGGAAATTTACACTACACATTCAGTTAAAAATTAAAAGACAAAGGAATATAAAAAAATTTTGAAATTCATTATTTCTTTAAATTTACATGGTGTTTAGTTTGAAGGATTTCTTAAGATTGCTTTCTATAATTTCAATGTTTTTTAGATTTATTTTTAAATAGTTCGTAAAACTTTTCTGTGATCATTATAGATTGTATGGATACAATGATTTTAGGTTTTGTAGTTATGTATATAAGTTGAGGAGCATTAAGGTTAGTCTAGACGATATAAATTTAGAAGAACTGATATTCAAATAGTACGTGCATTAAAAAATTGAAAATTTTAAAATTTTTGACCCCCCATACAACTTTTAAACGGGGGACTATACTAAAACATTTTCTTAAAATAATCATACTCTTTTTTTTAAATCTAACTACTTACCAAATTTCAAGTTACTTAAATAAAACCGTTTGGAGGATACAAGGAGATTTTTCAAAAATTGAGTTTGCATTATTTCGAGAAATTAATTAACCCCCAAGATCTTGCGATATAAAGCCACTGCATTATTTTCTTTGCGGTTATTTGAAGTCTTTGGTTTAAGCTAATAAATCAGAAATAATAGACACTTTGGAAGCCAACTTAACCCGTGTTATTGATAAAATATGGCCAAAATTACTCGAAAAAGTGGTGCAAAATTGATATGATCGGATGCAGTTGCATTAAATTCAACAGTGAAATTTCTCTCTTTAAACATTTTGTTGTGTCATTTTGTTTAAACAACGAATTATCTTTGAAAGACAAATTTCAGAATCTATCCATATTATTAAGAATATAGTAAACGCATATAGCAGATAGGATCTCACTTTGTCTAAACACTAATATCTGTTTGTTGTAAGTTAACTTTTGAGATTTCCTTACTTTTAGCCCCGGGTTCGAATTCTAGTGAAAGTGAAAAAATTTTTCTGGTTTTCGACTCGATTCAGCTACTATTCACCTTTGGTTTCAAATTAATGGCATAATCAATAATTAATAATTATATATCTTTAATAAAAAATACATTAATTTAACTATATAAACAAATAATTTAATTGAACAATATAACTCACAGATATAGAATAACATATAACTCAAATACAAAATATTACAATATAAACAAAAAATAGAATTGTAAATATTGAAAATCTAAGACGTTTCTACATGTAATAAGGCCTAGTACTATCTCATGTTTAAATTGTATGTGGAAAATAAGACCAATTCTAATAACACGAATATAATATGACCCCTTGTTCTGACATGTACCTATGGTATAGACAGGCTTTTTAGCCTAACAGTTTAACAGTTAGCTCTTAAAAAAAAAATAAAATAAATAAATTGTATAACAAATAGAACTTGCACTTTATTGATGTAGATACCAAGATATCAAGAGAGTAAAATATACTTGTAAAGATTTATAAATGATTTATTGTAATTTTCTCTTGAAAAAATTTTGATTTAAATTTTTTTAATAATACGTTATTATCGAACCAATAAATTAAAATTTAATTTAATATATTGAATTTAAAAATCTACATACAAATTATATTAAATAGTATTATAAATTTCTAATAATTTTGTCTGATTCATCCAGAATTTTTAGGCACGTTTTTGTAATTAAATGTGAACTTTCAATAAATAAAATTGGATTAAACCCTTAAAATAAATTAATTAAAATATTAAATATAAAAAAAAAATTAGTCGATGCAACTGAATTTTCATTATAATATAATACACTTCAATTAAATATTTTTTTGATAAATTATTATAAGTATTATTATATTAAAGTATATATTAAAGATTACTGAACCTCTTCAAACTTCATATTAAAAGTTAAATTTTTGGCTAAAAAAGAATATACGAAAAATAAGTATTAATCTTATCTTGATGAATTGCAATTAAATTATTAATAAAAATTATTCAAAATTTAATCAGATGAACATTAAAATATATTATTAATAAAAGGAAATTTAATTAGTAACCGAGTTCTATTTTATTGAGTAATAAATTTATTTTACTTGCATAATACATATATTTGAACAAACACATATTTGTTTAAATACAAATGTCAAAGATTAGTATCTAAGGGTGGGTTTATGTTGAAGCTGCGATAAGTGATATGAGCGTCGATAAGAGCAAAGCGTAGAAAACCCTATTCATGATTTAAAAAGAGGTGTTTACATTGAAGAATCGCTTTGGTTATCGATAAACAATATAAATTTTCTACGCTATGCTTTTATCGACGCTTTTATTACTTATCGTAGCTTACGGATCTACTGGATCCCAAAGTAAGGAAATCCCTATATTTAAAGTGTTATAGCAAAAGTTCTATAAGGAATATTTTTTTAACCTGGAAACGCTATATGATATGCTGGTCTTATATGTTTATAAAATATACGTATAAAATATATGTAACGCAAATGTATATAAGATTTCCACACGCAGTACTTTAAGACTCAGTCTGGCAGCCAAAAGAAAGGTCTTTTTTACTTTCATAATATTTTTAGAATTTCGGCATATTCCAGGTAAAAAACAGGAATTAATTTAACATAAAATTTCCGCATACATTTTCAAGTGGCTCACTGTTGTGACTTAGTTCTCAAATATTTGACACCGACTTTCTGTCAAAATTTAAATGGTTTTTTTGTATAATAATTCGTACTTTATTAAAGTTTTAAGAATTTTACAGTTATACAAGAAACGCAATCATTTGGTTGCTTCATTAACTGTCAATAATATATGATTTGATTCGATCAATTTTGAGTTGAACTTGGTCCTTATAATGTTTAAATTTAACGCGTTCAATTAATTATATTAAACGCGTAAAAGAAAGATGTTGAAATACTGACTTGTAAATAAAGTTATAAAATTTTTTAAAGTTTTTAAATTTAATTTTCTTATTGTAACTTGAAATTTGACAATTAATACATACTTATTTATACGACTTTATAGTTTAGGCTAGGGTGTAAATAAATCATTTGTACTAGTAAAAAACATTTTTCTTCAAATTAAGAACACTGATACTATATTTTGAACTTTTTTTATAAAGAACAAAAAACTAATTTTTTCTAAAACCTCCGAACTGTGAGTAAGTTTCAAATTTTTCAAAAAACTTTTAATCAAACTTCTTATTTTAAAAATATTTTGCATTCAAATTACAATGTTGCAAATTGTTCTATGGATTTATGAGTAACAACATATACTTAATTATATATTTTTTTTTTAAATATTCTTCTAAGAAAAATATTTTATTATAATTTCTAATTTTCTTTAACTTGAAACAAATAAAAAAAATTGGATTATTTCATATAGGTTATAGTTCTTGTTTTTTAAAATTTGTTTTTAAAAGTAAATTCCCATAATATTATAAATATTAAATAATCGAACAATTAATAATCATTGGTACTTTGGTTTTTGTTTTAAACGCCTTCAATTTTTTTTGTTTTTGCTTTTCTTACTAATTACACACAATATTACGTGTTATATGAATGAATTTTAAATTTACCGGCTGATTTTTTGTTTTGTTTTACGTTCGAAATACGTTTGGGTTCATTATGCGATCATTGTTTTTTACAATTTTTCTTATGCCTATTTATATACAGATATATGTATATAAGTTTTTTAAATAGAATCAATTTTTTAAAACTAAAACAAGTGTTCTAAGTAGCAGATGATGATAAAGAAAAAAATAAATAATTTTTTTTAATTTTTATACCCTTGTGAAAAGGGTATACAATATTTGCCATTAAGTTTGTGACGCAGAGAAAGACGAAGAGTAGACATAGATTCAAAAATATAGGGATCGTATGTCCGTCCGCACAATAACTCAAAAAATAAAGCAGCTAGGATTTTGAAATTATCACAAATTCATTTTTATGCAATACACGTCATCGTTTTGAAGCCGTCATTGAAATTCAGTCATTTTGCTCCATCAGCTTGAGTATCTGTCATGCAACTTCTTCTTTTTATATGAGCATTTATTTTATACCTAATAAGTTCCAAAAGCTGCGTTTTGTAGTGTTCAAAAAGCTGGGTGTCTGAAATTTTCCAAAAAGTATTTTAGTTTTATAGCCAAAGTTTGTGTAAAATTTGGTTGGTCTACCACAATCGGTTCGAATAGTTGTCATACAACTTCTTTTTTATATGTGCATTTACTTTATACCTAATAAAGCTGGATGTCTAAAATTTTGTCTTTAGTAGTGAACTTTAATGGCCAACGTCTGAATGAAATTTATTCGGTGTAGTGTTCCAAAAGCTGCATTTCAACTCATATTTTCTTTTGTAAATAACAGAAAGTTTAATAAGTTGTGTATTTAAAATTGTGCCAAAAGTTAATCGAATTATATAAAGTTTATATTACGGTCATACGGGTATCCCAGAGTTGACACAGTCTACTGTACTACACTCTTCATCGTTTTTTCTAAAGTTAATAAATAATAACATATGATTTTTAATCATTTTGTTTTTATAATTCAATAGAATTTTTTTATGAATGAAAACATGAACTTTCCTTAAACTTAGTAATAACAATATTATTTAGAAGCTAAAGGAATTATTTTTATTAGATTTAGTTCAAAATTCCAAGATTTAGTATAAATTTGAATAAAAATAAGTAATATTTATTTTTAATTAATTATTTAAAAAAAAAACGTATGTAAACACCAAGAATGAATTTGAACTAAAATACCGGAAAAATATGGTATTAGTGTAGATTTATCTAATATTTAATCATCGATTTATTAAAAAATATCGATTTATCAATATTTCAATAATTTTGTAACGGAACTTTTTGACCCAATAGAAAAATTAAAAACAAAATATATTATCGAGTTTATTTAATCCATTGCAGCACAGGATTGGAGCATTTGAATAATGGTTTAATACATGGATAATATTTTGGCGAAATGGTGAAATTCATTAAAGAAAAAAGTCCTGAAAGTTTCAAAATTTCATTACTGCAAAATTTTAAATCAAAGTTTAACATTTCCGGAAAATATTTGTTTAGAGTTGTTGTTAATAAGATCCATAAATACACTCAGCATATGAGAGACCGCCAACTTGATACTTCCATCCTTTCACTGCTTTCAGTTGTATTTCCTTCGAGGTGATATTGAACTTTCAATTTAAGTTTTGATCTTGAAATTCTTTCTGCAATATTCTATGACAAGAGTTAATGCTCAAAGGTATTCATTGGTTATGGTGCTTGACCAGTATATTCTACACATCATTCTGAAGCAATTATTAATAAAACTTATTTGTGCTTTTGGCACTAGCTTACCTATGTCAGAAATGTTCTTAGTTATGTCATTCAGGATATCTGAGAGTTTCAGCAGATTTTACTACAGTATTGTTGTTTATTCTCATCGTTTTACAGTTTTCTATGTAGTTTAATTTTTATAACAAAAACCGATCTAACATTTTAAATAGCTACAATGGTATCAAATTATTAATAAAATTTTGTTACAAACACATTAAATATAAATTATACCTTTATAGCCCAAAAATTTAAAAATTTACCAATATCAAAATTGCCCTTGGGCAATACCTCAGAAGTAATTAAGAGTTATACTCTGGGAATATTAGTGTAGCATTTAATTATTGAATTAAATCATGGAAATATTTGATATAGTACAAGCAGATTAAAATAATAAATAAAACGAGGAAGAGTGTAGTAGAGTAGACTGTGTCAACTCTGGGATACCCGTATGACCGTTATATAAACATTATATCCTTATTATTATAAACATTAATTACTTTTGGCAAAATTTCAGACATCCCAGCTTCATCAGGTGTAGTGTAAAGCTCATATAAAAGAAGGAGTTGTATGGCAGCTACTCGAACCCTCTGAAGTAAACCAACCAAACTTTGCAGTAACTTTGGCCATTATACTAAACTATTTTTGGCAAAATTTCAGACACGCAGCTTCCATAGGTATAGAGTAATGCTCATATAAAATTAGAAGTTGTATGGCAGGTACTCGAACCCGGAATAGCGATTCCGGTTTTTGCATAAAAAGAAAAATTAAAGAAAAATTAAAAGTTTATAAAATAATATCAAAGGCAGAGTGATTCCTCAATACATTTTAAATACTATCTCAGATTCGCACTTGTATCTAAGAGTTGATTCAATCAAAATTACACCAATTTTAATTTCTAATATCTGTAAAATAAAAATCAATATTGTAATTGTATAAAAGAACGATTAAATTCTTTAAAAATTTAACACAAGGTTCAAAAATACAATAAGATAATATGGTTTTAATTGAAACATCAAACTTTTATTTCAAATTAATGAAACACTTAACACCTTTTTTTATTTTTTATCTATTTTAAAATCATTTCTTTATTAGTATATTAATTAGATTCAATAAAATGATATACTTATGTACTGATAAGATTCTAGGTTTACACGCGTGATTCGAGGATCAATTAAACATTATTGTAAAATGACGATAAACATTATCAGCTTTTTGATTTAATTGCCATTTATGCAAGTTTTTTTTTAATTCTTTCAAAATATATCATTTTTAAGCATTCATTTTTTAATTTAATTAATTATGAATTTTTGAAATGATTTCTTAATGATTATAAAAGATTGCATTATTAAGGCATTTTTTTTGTTGTTAAAATTATAATGTTGCATCACAAAGTCTTGAAGGTCGGAGGGTGCAATTAATGTACGAAGTTTATTAATGATATTTTGTGTAATTAAAATGTTTTTAATAAAATTTATCAAACTGTGAGATTTCACAGAAACTTATCTAATCTAAATCAAAAATACAATTGGTTTTAAATTCACTATAACGAATAATAGCATGACTGAAATTGACAATTAAATGAAATGATACCTTAAAATTAATTATTACTTTATTTTTCATCTTTAAATTTAAAATAATATTTTAAAGTTTATTTCTTTTTTCATTTTGATACCAAATTTAGTTTACTTTAATAGCTTATCTACACTGAACGCTCTCATTTCACTCTTTACACGTAGCTATCTGTGAAACTAAGTTAAATTAAATGTATGGAATTATATAATGTATATAATGATAGTGTCAACAATAAACGCAGCCCGGACACAGTCATTAAAAAAGTTGTTTAACTTTTAACTTTTTTGTTTTCTCTACGTATTCAAATGTCAAATAATTGAACTTTGAAAATATTGTGATTGAAAAATAAAAAAATATATTTTCATAATAAAAAATTAGTAAAATCATTAATTTTTTTTCTATCTAGGGTTAAATAATATCAAACCATTATTCAAAATAGCTATACAATAAACTTTAAACTATTGAATATTTTTTAATTCATAAAATTTATAAACAAAACAATACCAAAAAACGCTGTCATGGACATTTCACTGTGGACACTCCATTGTTGACTATGTAATAAGAACGAAATGAGAGCGAAACGTGAGCGTCATTGTAGATAGACTATAATATTTTAATAAAACTAATTAACTTTGAAAAACTATTTTATAAATTCGTATAAAATAAATAAATTTGTGTACAAAATAAATTTTTTAAGCATTCTGTTAATAATTTTTTAATAGATCTCAAGGTCTTATGTTAGGTGAGTTATTCTTTTATTATTGTAGGATATTTTTATCAAGTTCGGATGGTGCCCACTTAAATTCATGGATTCATTTTAACTATCTTCAAAACTATCTTAAAAGTTTATAGAACATGATATTCAATACCAGATATAAATTTTAAAGATTCAGATTCCTCTATATGTCCAAATTATGTGTAAAATTCCTTTTGATCAAGTTAATATTTCTAATTCTTATAGAAAAAGGTATATTATAGATAGTTCTATATTTATTAATCAATGCTCCATACCGTTCTTATTTGTAATTTTTAACTTAAAACCTCATTCAAATTTTTTAATCTTTTAGTAACAATTCAATCTTTTAGTACCTACATATTTCAGTGAAATTTATTTGAAACTGAAATATAATTATTTAAAGATTAAAAGATTTCATTGTCATTGTTGTGATACATTATTAAATTGAAAAATTTATACATTAAATTGAAAAATGTTATAAATTGTAATTAACTGATTACAACTTTAATTTGTACAAAATTATCAATTTGAATTTTGTACTTGTATTTTATTAGAGTACAGACAAACATTTTAAATTAATTCTAACTGACCATACGCACGTTGTATGTTTATATTGTATACCTACTCTGGAATATTTATAATTAACCCATATGAATTTTATAATAAAAATTTTTTAAATAATTGCGGTTAACCAATTCCTTTGTATGTTTAGAATTAATTTAATAATTAAAATAAAGAAAAAAAAACCCAAAATTAAAAAATAAACTTATTTAAAGATATCACTTAATTGTAAATATTAAAAAAAAAAAAAATAGATAAAAATAAAAAAAAACAAAATAGTACACAAATTTAAAAATAAAAAATTCAAAACATAATATTATCGTATACAAAATTTTTACCTTATCACTTTGCCTCTTTATTTTTGCTTTTTTTTTTTTTAATCCACTTCACTTCAAAATAGACCTGTAAAATCGTTGACATTTTTCTTAATAAATGATAACAAATTTTTATAAGATAAACCATATATGTATGGTACAGTAGAATAACAATATATTGAACATAATTTTGACATTTATAAAGTTTAAAACTTTCAACGACACTGTAGGACTAAGAACGGTTTTTTTATTCACCAAGTTTATTTTAAACAAGGCTTCAGTTCTTTAATCATAATTGTCACTAAGCCGTTGATTACTCGGCTGTAGCTATTGTATAAGATTATGAAATATGAATGCACAAATGTTAACTTTGTGGACCATCTATAATCTTACACAATAATTATTTATATATTTTTATTAAATCTTATTTTATATTACGATATAATTATTCAATTTTACGATATTTTTTTATTAGATATGATCTGACCGGGGTTTGAAAGGCGGCGTCTTTACCATTGGTCAGACTAAGAACGATTAATTTTTACAAATTTCAGTAAAATTTGACTTGTAAGGGTTTAGTATTTATTAAATTAATAGACAAACGATTAAAATGAGTTAAATTAACAGGTTAATATATTTTCTATAATAATAAATAAAATAATAATAATCAATATTAAAAATATTGAATCGCTTGCAAATAGGATATAAAACACAAAATTAAAAATAATATACATAACTATTCTAATTCCATTTAGTAGAAAACTTAAGTACTTCGAACATGTCTGTCATCAAAGGATAATATATTGACATGTACCCAAACTCATAAAATTGAGTATCGAAAATGGCTCTGATCTATATATCGAGGTATCGTATAATTATTTGTTATAAATTAATTAATGATTTTTGTAAATATCAATAAATCGATATTCTGTTCATCGATAGGAAAAATTTGACACAAAAATATATCAAAATTGTAAGATTTTAATATTCAGTTATTCAACCTTTTTTATTTAATGTAGAGCTGCTGTTTTAATGTGCTTTAATTATAAATTAATCGATTATTATATAATATGTTTCTAACCTTCGAAAACGATTTTTCGCATGATAATGAATTTGGCAATATGCCATATTGCCATCAAAACTTAAAACTTTATTTTCTATATCTCAGTTAAATATCTTTTATATATTTATTAAAATAAAAAATTCGAACTCTATATTTGTGAGAGAAGGAGGAAGTATCAAAGTATTTTCCTTCATCGATATTTACCAACCAATATATCGATATTTATCAACCAATATATCGATATTTATCAACCACTATATCGAAATTTATTAAACTATATATCGATATTTATCAACCAATATATCGATATTTATCAACCACTATATCGAAATTTATCAAACTATATACCGATATTTATCGACCACTATATATTGATATTTATCAACCATTATATCGATATATCGATAACAACTATTTTACTATCACTCAATCGACACTAACTTTAATTCAAATTGTTAAAGATATATGGAACTACAAAAAGACTCTGCACTGTAAATATGAATTTACCTCTGATAAAATAAAAAATTATCGTACACATAAATAGTATACATATATAAAAGATAAGATTTTTGGTGTTTGAGGTTCTGTATACTATTATGTATTATTTATTTTCCTTTGTTGTTCTTTTGGTAATTTAAAAAAAAAATATTAATTTACTTAAATTAAAATTAAAATTATAATTCAGTTTCTATTTGACGCTCAATTAACTCGTATAATTTAGAAGTTAGTGATTAAATACGATTTTTTGTTTTTTGTAAATTTATTATTTTATTATTATTTTATTTTTCAATTTTATAAAAAAAAAACAAAAAAAAAAAAAAAAATAGATTGAACATCAACATAATCATCACGATATGGATCATCATAATATGTTGGATCATCAAGAAAGTACAATTATGCCAAAAATGGATCATGATCATGATCATGGAGGACACGGTGATAATAAATTTCCAATGATTATGTATGTAAGTAAACATTTTATTTACTTTTAAAGTAGGAATATATCTTTATTGTACTACAAATTAGTGGAAATTATCAAATATATGTATACAATTAAGTTAATTAAAATTTCAAATTAATATGTTTTCAAAAAATTTTTAAAAAAAACTTTAATTTAAATAAATTGAAAAGTGAAATTATTAAAGTGAATAATTTAAATTTGCGCCGGTTAATTAAAAACATGTTAAAACTATAGTAAAAGACTGTGATTTGTTTTTTTCGAAGTGTCTAATAAATTTTATACAAATACAACTAATATAACTACATATAATTTTATCAAAATGTTCATACACTTTAATGGATAGTTAATTTTTTATCATAGTATTTAAAATAATCCCTCAGATTAATTTGTGTTCATTAGCATTGAACAAAATAAAAGAACACATACTATTTTATTTTAATTTACGAGTATATAGGAATTTAGATCACTACTTAATTTACCTGTATACTTATCACTGAAAAAGAATTCAACGCACTTGACTGAATTTTTAATCAATAATCACTTATTAAATTTAAAATGCGTATAATAATGTTCTACGTTTTAAACAGAACATTTCGAGTTGATCTTGTTTACTTTAAGTAAGATTTACTATATATAAGATTTAATTAAATCTGAAGGTAAACAATTTAATTACCAGGACTTATAAAATTGAAAACAGGGTGGGTACGAAATAAGTTCGATTAAAATAACTTTGACAAATTAAAAGTGATATAAGTTCGATAAAAAGTTATTTAATATAGGACAATCCTGATTTTGAAATCAACTATAAAAAATTCATTGATATTGATGTATATGCACATATTTTGGAAAAAAAAGGGGCAATCCTGATTTTGGGATCAACTCTAATAACTGAACTAAGTTAGATAAAATTTGATATTTTTATTAGGTAAACTTATTTCATTATAAAATAAGTTCGAAAAATTAAAAATATTGTAAACTTTTAATTAAAGTTATTTAATAATTTTTAGAATAGTTTAGAAATTATCTCAATCGAACTTCTTTCGGACCGCCTTTTTGTAATAACGTTAAAAATCAAAATTTTGAAAAAATGAAATTTAAATAAGTCGAAGTTGTTAAAAAGGAGATTATGTAAAGGTCCTATTGTACGATAATGATAATAAAAGGATTAAATAATTTATATATAAATTTATATATGTGTCTTTTATATGCAATGTACAAAATCCGGGGACATACGAACTAAGGGACGGTTTAAATCTATTTTTTGTAATGAATTTCATAATAAGTGAAAATTTTCTGAAGATTAATTAAAATTTTAGATTTTTTAAATATTTTTATAAGTAAAATAATTTTGATTAGTGATAAGATTAAAAATTTATTTTTTTGTAATTATGATATTTAAAATATTTTTTTAATTAATTAAAAATTTGAAAAAAAAACAAAAAGACATACAAAAATAATAAAATATTTATTATCAATTTGATTAAATGTATTATTTATTAGTAGAATAATAATAATCATATATAAATTTGATTATTAAAATAAATAGTGATTCTATCATAACTTTATTGCACCACACCAAATTTTAATTAATTAATTACTTCCTGATTTTATTCTATTTAATTTTAAAATCATAAATATTATCAATATAACTGATAATAGTTTTAATATTATCAATTTCATTGAAATTTAAATTATTCTATAACTTAATATGGGAGTTCTTTTGTTTTAATAATAATTAAATAATTCAATTGAAGTATTTAAGTTTTTTTATGAATTTTTGATTGGCATTTTAAATTAATTTTTAATTAATTATTTAAGTTATTGTATTATTAAGTTTTTTTTTGCATTGTTGCTATAGGCAATATAATATAGGGCAATTGAAAAACTTATTATCTTTAAATATACATATATTATACTTATGATAATTTTTGTAAATCTTTTTGTTTTAATTACTTTCGATTTGACTTTAGTTCTATAATTTGACAATTACTTAAGTGGCTATAAATAAAACTATTTTAAACATTTTAGTAAGATTTAAATATTAGTATACATTTTGAACAAAATTATAAAAATTTACTTAATTAGATATTAATAGATTATTAAATGCATTAAAAAGTAATATTAAGTTTTTAAAATATATAAGAATTAAATTATTTTTGATCCTTTAGTTAAATTGTTATTCAGTTAAAGTAATTGCAATTCAGTGGATTGATAGAAGCATATTAGAATCATCTAAAAAACTCAATATTCGAAATAACTTATCTAATAATATAGTATATATTAGTAGTAGAGGTAGACTACAATAAGGGCATATTCCTTTCTAAAAATTAATAGTATAACTTGCACCAGTTTAACATATTTTTAACCTTTATATATTTTGTAAATCATAATTTACTTTGAACCATTTTTATTTATAATAACAGCAGATTCAGATCCTAAAATCTGGAATTTCTTTTAATGTTCAAATTATTCAAATCATCCGCGTTGAGTTTCATCTTATTGAAAACCGAGCTCGGTCTATGAAATCTATAAAAATTTTTCTGATTTCACCAAAATTATGAAAATATAAAATGTAAAATTTAATAAAATAATTAAAAATTTATTAGAATTAATTTGATAATAATTAATTGCAATATTAAAAACCAAAAAATTATACTAATTATGAATATGTACTTGAATTAAGTATACTTCATTTTAATTTAAAATTTTATTACATTACAATTAACAAGTAGACCTTAGAAAATAATTTGGATATCTATAACGGTTTAAGCTCTGAGAGTTTTTTTTTTACTTAAAGCGTAAGGCATAGAATAACCCTATAATTTCTCTAGGCATTATTTGATCTGGAAGCTCTACATATATCCTGAGCATATATTTGATCACAAAAAGAAAAACTTTCTTTAAATTACTGATTTTACATACACTGTACACTACAGTACACAGTTAATGTACAATGATTATAACATGATTGATGAAACTTAAATGTTATACAGTACATTATCTGCTATACAATTCAAGACTCATTTGAATATTAATAATATACCTCTTAATATTAAAATTTTTTTTTATTTTTTAATTTTAGTTTCATGCATCGACACGTGAAAGAATTTTATGGGATGAATGGAAAACTCACACTGATTTACAATTTGGATTATCATGTTTAGCATTAATTGTTATATCATTTTTATATGAAGGTCTAAGATATATACGTGAAAGATATTATCAAAAAGTTTCAAAAGATGAAGCATTAAAAGCAATGAAACAACAAAATGGTCAAGCATGTTGTACAGGTGCTTTACCGCATGTTGAAAAATCAATATTAAGTCAAATGTTTAATAGACCGCATTTTATTCAAACTTTATTACATGTTATACAAATAACGGTAAGAATTTATTTAATAAATATATGTATACATACTCAATTTTTAATTAGAAATAATCTTATTTTAATTGAAAAAAAAAATAACACTTTAATCTTTTTACAACAAATTTAACTGTAAAGCTGCGGCAAAGCTCCAACGAGTGCTAACACACGATAGCGTAAAAATGGTAGAGTTGAGATAAAAAGAGCGATCTACATGTGCGTTACTTGTGAGCACCCGTTAGATCTTTGCCATAGAACTCTACATCGACTTTATCAGAGAGTTTTTGTTGCAAATTTCTCTACCGATCTAAACACTTTTATGTATTTATTGATCTGTAAAGACGTTTTCGTAGATTTTCAAGACAGTTTTGTATTTTTTCATATTATTATATTTTGCTATTTAAAGTATGCATGTATGTATTTAAGTATGTATGTTTCTATTAGTAATCAATCGGTAATATTATGCTTTTTAAAAAATCGGTTCCTTATCAATTATTATCACTAAGTTAATCAAAATAAGTTAAATCTTTATTTGAGTATTTTTGGTAATTTTAGAACTTTTATAAGGTTTACTAAAAACTGTAAATTATTTGGCGTTTGTTTAAATCGTTAAATTACACTACTCTTAACTTGTCAGGCCGCACTTTATTTTCTGTCAAATCTCAATATATTTTTTTGACTCTGCTGAAAGCAACAAAGAGTTTTATAGCCTATCTACAATGACGCTCTCGTTTGGCTCTCATTATGTAGTCAACAAAGGAGTGTCCACAATAAAATGTACATGACAGCGTTTTTTGACATTGTTTTGTTTATAAATTTCATGAATTAAAAAATATTCAATAGTTTAAAGTTTATTGTATAGCTATTTTTGATAGAAAAGAAAATCTATTGATGATAGAAAAATAATTAATAATTTTACTAATTTTTTATTCTGATAATATATTTTTTTATTTTTCAATAAAAAATATTTCAAAGTTCAATTATTTGACATTTTAATACGTAGAGAAAGCGAAAAAGTTAAAAGTTAAACAACTTTTTTAATAACTGCGTAATAGCTGCGACAGAACTGCGTCTATTGTAGACACTTTCATATAGTTCAATACATTTAACTTAGTTTGACAGATAGCTACGTGTGGAGAGCGAAACAAGAGCGTCATTGTAAATAGTCTATTACATATTAGTTATTACTATAAAGTTATTTTATTAATTAAAAAATGAATCTTCAAATATTAATATTTTTCTATTATAATATATCTAATTAATTTACTTCCTAATCTTATTTAATATTATTTTACATTTTTTTTACAGGTATCATATTTATTGATGTTGATATTTATGACATTTAATTATTGGTTATGTTTATCAGTTTTGATTGGTTGTGCACTCGGCTATTTTTGTTTTGGATGGATAAAACAAAGTTCGGTCGATTCAAATGATCATTGCCATTAATTTATATTTAAAAAAAAAAAAAATCTTATTATACTCTAAATATTATATTTAAAGAGATTTTTTTTTTTTTTTTGTTTAAGAAAAAATACTTAATTAATATTAAGTAAAAGTAAAATTTATTCACATTACGTAATTATAAATTTTGTCAGAAAATATTTGAAAAATATTTGAATGATCTGTCAAATATTACTTAAAGTTTAATGTTTTGTTTTGTTTATTTTTTTATAAAATCAAAAATATATTAAGTTGTAATAATAAAATTTTATTATTTATTTTTACTGTTCTTGTTTTAATTAATTTTTAAATATGTAATTTTTTTATTTAAAATATTGTTTAAGCTTATATTATATATTTTATTTACTCTTAGGTTTAAAACTCTGTATGTATGAAATTAGTATGATATTAGTATGAAAGTATATGTTCAAAGGATCATTACTCTATTCAAGGCTCTATTGAAATCCAACCACTTTTCTCAACAGGTTCAAGTAGCTGCTATACAACTTCTTTAACTTTGTATAAATAATGTATAATGAAACTCAACAATGGCGTAGTGGTAAAGACGCCGCAATTCATATGGAAAGTCTAGGGTTCAAACCCTGGTTAAATCATATCTGATAAAAAAATATCGTAAAATTGTATAATTATATCGTAATAGTTAATATCGTAATATAAGATAAGATTTAATATAAAATCACTATACAATAGCTACAGCCGAGTAATCAACGGCTTAGTAAATAAAACGATAAAAGATTCTGAAACCTAGTCTAAATAGACTTAATCAATGCCCTACACTCCTTAAAGGAAGGGAAAAGGAATAAAGAAAAATTATGAAACAGAATATCTGAAATATTTGTCAAAAGTAGTTAACTTTAATGGCCAACAATTGCACAAAATATATTTGGTGAAATTTGAGAGGTTCCAATAAATGCCTTATAGCATTTATACATTACGCCAAGTCTTATTTAATTGTAAATTTGAAATTTGGCAAGAAGTAATTAACCGGATGATATATGTTTATATGTTAAGTTCAAGGGGGGTAACTTGGAGTTGACACAGTCTACTCTAACTCCACACTATTCCTCGTTTTATATTGAATTTGACATCTTCTTTGCTAGGCACAACAAATTAAAAAAATTAAATTTGTACTATAATATACACATATTTAGGCTCAAATGCATAAAACTGAGCTAGAACTAAAATTTAATATTTTCATAAAAATTACGACTTTAAGCCGAATTTCTGTATGAAAAAGTGAGTTGTGATTTCAAATTAATTTTTATGCATTCGAGTCAGTGTATAAAGCTTTAGTCCTATAAGCGAGTCTCTCTCACACTTAGGGATGTTGTGCACCCCTGCTCTCAGAGTCGTTCGTATTAACTACAGCGCCTCATTGAGCCATTCTATACCCTTCATGAAGCTTATCAATTTCCCTGGTCTGACTCCCTTACCGTACTGAAGTCATCCCAGTACCTTTCTCCTAAGATTCTTAGTCTTAGGTTTTCTAGGGTTTTGCATTGGCATAGGACATGGAGAAGCGTTTCGTCCTCCCTTCCACAGCCTCTGCATATTCCCGTAGTTGCCCTGCCTATTTGAGTTGCATGGGCTCTGATCATTAAGTGGCCAATACCCTGTCATTAGTCTAAGATCCTCCCTTTTTAGTTTTAGAATATTTTTCCTTTTCCTGCTACTTGTTTCTCCCCAGAAACTCTTTGTATGAGTTGATCCGGTGGAGTTTAGCCATTGTTCATTAGCTTGGGTTTTAGTCCAGACTTTTGTAAACCGTTTCACCTTTGAGTGTGAGAGCCCAATCGGCTCTGTTTCCACACTTTGTTCTCTTATTACTCTTTGCTAATTCTAACTATTTTGTTAATGGAATTGAAATTATAGATTTTTTGAAGCATATAGAAGAACTACAATGTTTATTACTTACTACTTAGGGATTTTGTAAGTTTATTATATTTATATTTAATAGAAAATGTAACAAAATTTTATTTTAATTTATTAACATTCTTTAAACTTCTTCAAGTATTTTTATTATTATATTATTTGAAATGAATCATTAGCAAAATATAAAGAATCAAGAATCTGTTAAGTTGCTACTGCATGAAAGGAAATGGGCTTTCCTTAACAAAAAAAAAAAAAAAAATTCTGTATATTTGTTTTTACTTCGGCATCCTTTGAGTGTCGCAAATTTATAATATTTCAAAATTGCATAATAAAATATATGTATATAATTTGAATATAAGTTGTTTTGTTGTTTTTTAATATCTCATCTTTCATTCGTCTCAAGTTGCCTTTAATACCACATAAATTAAATAAAATACATAAAATAAATTAAATCTTATATAGTAGAAAATAAAATTATAATTGAATTCTAAAAAAAATTATAACGTTTATAACATCATAAAATATAAATCACTGCCTTAATCTATAGTATTTAAATGTAACTAAATTAACGCGTAAGCTATAGTCGAATAATCTTTGCATAGGTGTTCTATTATGACACGGAATATTATGGCCACTCCTCTTTTCCGTCTCGTTAACCCGTTGCGGCACAAAAAAATTTCGACGAGTTAGATTCGAGATATTGATTCCAAATGTTTTATGATATGAGATTTGAGATAATAACTTCAAATATTGTAGATGTTTTTCTTCTTGACAATAGGTTTGACAAAATCAACCAACTTGAAATACTTTAACCTATTTCAGACCAATGATTGGTAAACCTTTTTTGTAAATAAATTATATGTCAGGATTACTTTGACACAAAATAAAATATCAATTAAATGAATTTTTCCAAAAACTATTTGACCAAATATGTTCCAATGTGGTTCAAGATCAATGAATATACCATAATTCAAATTTATTAAAATTTAAAAACAAACCATACAATGCTGGGACATTCTGCTAGTATTTAATAAATTATTTCCTAAAATTGATGGACAAATGATAAAAAAATTATTCAAGTTCGGAATTTTGAAAAATCTTTAAAATTCAGGGAATTTATATTCATACACGGTTTTTTCAAATTATGACTAAGTGTCCTATAGTTATCAGGACAAACTATAAACCTTATTATTTTTTTTGTTTTATTTTGTCAAAAATTACTAATATATTTTGTAATACATATAATGATTATGGGTTTATGGGTTTTAGAACATATGGAAATCAAAAGTGAAATTTTGCTCATTTTATGGGACTTTACTGTTTTTCTTATTTGTTGTTGTTATTATTTTTTTATATTTCTTGCCGCTACTTTATATTCGGTTCATTTCAAATTTCAGTAATTTCTGTATGAACAGTAAAAAAAGCAAATTGTATCTTTTGTCAACATTTAACATGGTTCATTTAGACCACACTGAAGTTATTGGAAATTTAAAAAAAAAAAAAAAAAAAATAAAACTACAACTAAAAAATAATATAAAAATTAATTTTTTTTAATTAATAAAAAAAAGCTTAAATTTGTCAACTTAATTCATTATATTGCCTGCCAAACCATTAAGTTAAGAAAATTAGTTCTTATAAACAGGGTGTTTCACAAGTAAACGGCATCTTTGTAAGGGGGATATGATAAGCGAGACAAAAATAAGCAAAAAACCTACTATTAAGTGATGTCTTTTCTTAACGGTTTCCGATGTGACGGGACTAATTAAATTAAAGATAACGGATATAATTTAGCAACTAACAAATGTAAGATCAACAAAAAAATTAAGACCATACGTGTCCTCATTCTCAGAGACTTTTCTTTTTTTTTGTTTTTGCTTTTTATATTCTATTACAAAATTGACTAGTACTTGATTTTTAGCACATTTTCAAAAAATTTTGTAAAAATGTGCCTATATAGCTTCACTTTGTCCTTCTGTCCGTCCGTATGTTTACAAAACTTTTACACTGTTTGAACTAGAGTAAAGAAATTTTAACCACGGGTAGATATTAAAAAAAAATAATTTCATAGAAAAAATTTTTTCTGTAGCCTCATCCGTTACGGAGCTACAGCCTCCCAAAGTTGGAAAAAGCCCTATTTTTAAATTGTTATAACAAGAGTTCTGTAAATTGTATTTTCAATCTGAAAAGGAAAATGTTTAGGGTTGCTATACGGTACTAAAATTTACATTTATGCAAAACTCAATTATTGCAAAATTTTTGGCCACAAATATCTTCTAAACGGTTCAAGCTAGGGTCTTGAAATTTTGGGAGAAGTTAGGTCCTCCGAAATTAGTAGGAGTCGGTTAACAAAAAACAGGGCGCGCCCCCTGTTTAAGAGCTATTAGGGCTCGAAAATTGAAATTTTGCTATTTTTAAACACCTGTAACTTGAAAACCAGCTGCAGCATTATATTTCAACATACGTTTGTTTCTTAAATTTGAAAGAGTTTTTTTAAATTAAAGAAATTGTCTCTTAGTTTTAACCATTTTTGCGTAGATAATAGAATTATAGGTAAAATTCCAAATTTTGGTGGAGTTCACAATTGATTTTCTAGAACCGAAAAAATGGAAGGGTGAGGACAAGAGGGGGGTGGGCAGATCAATCATGCAAAAGCAAAAATTTGGGAACCTTAAAAATTAAAACTTTTATGCACTTATGAACAGGTTTTCTTGAGTGCATTGGGATTATATTCTAAGTGTTTCACTATTAGTCATATAATTAATAAATTAATGAATAAACTAAATTATAATATTATCATTTATTTTTGTATATAGTTTTGAAAATGTGGTTTTTAAAAACCCTTGGATTTTTTCCTCACTTGTTTAAAATAACTTCGATTCCACTTAGCTTAGATTATTGTTTGCAAGTACTCGAGAAAAAATATTCTTATATACATATATGTATGTATATAGAGTGTTCATTTGTGTGTTTAAAAAATTGTATCATTTTTAAAATCATTAGTTATTTCAAATCTATATTACATGATTAATATACAAACAATTATATGTATATATAAATTAACTTAAATAAACTGTATTAGTAAATACATTGTAATAAAGCTCAAATCTCCATCTTGGATTAAAAAATTTTGTTATTTATTCATATAGCCTCCGTGGCGCAATTGGTTAGCGCGTTCGGCTGTTAACCGAAAGGTTGGTGGTTCGATTCCACCCGGTGGCGATTATAAATTTTTTTGTCAATTATCAATTTTACATATATATATTAATTTAATTTTATAAATTTTAATAATATTTGGTTCTAAATCCTAACTAGAAGGAAATCTAAATGATGGTTTTAAATATATAGCCTCCGTGGCGCAATTGGTTAGCGCGTTCGGCTGTTAACCGAAAGGTTGGTGGTTCGATTCCACCCGGTGGCGATAAATATTTTATTGGTTAACGTCCAAATCAAAATAAAATTTTTTTTAGCAGAATTTCATATATATACGTATCGTCTTAGTACCCTTAGTATCATAACCTAAGGTGTAATATACGCAAACTTCGCTTTGACATTTTTATTTTGTCCTAAGCGTTCTACATTTTTTTGTGTTTTTGATACCTTTAAAATGTAACGATCGCTTTTGACAGTAATTCAAAATTGTAAACAAACAGAAACAGTTTGTTTACAATTTTTAAAAAATGCCTTTTTAAAAACAAGTATATAGTTTATTTTAAATAATAGGTGTACAAAACATAAAATCAAATTAAATTGAACGTCAAAACATTTTTTTTTTTTTAAATTTTTTACTTTTTTTAAATGTCAAAAGCGCAAAAAGTATATATTATATTATAATTAGCTCTAATATAAATCTTAATATCCCACTTTAATGACAAAGGCGTCTAATTGTCAAAGCGTAGAATGCGTACATCGAATTTTCACTTTTAATTCTATAAACAAACTTTCAAAAACTTTTCAAATTGTCAAAATTTAACATTTTTCGGATATTTTATAACGCGAAAATTTTAAATCTTCTGATTGAAAAGTACATATATTTAAAAAGTTTTACTTGTCATTTTTGTATAGCGAAAAACGCTTTCAATTCTAATGCTTCTTTTTCATATGTATTAAACAAAAGAACTATTCAAAACAAGTAAATTTAAAATAAATAATTAAATATAAAAAAAAGCAAATCAATAGATAGTGACAATTTATAACTTCAAAGGCGTTCACATGTAGAATATAATCAACAATAATATACATAAATCATGTCACATTTAACAAAAAAAGAAAAGATACTTATCAAATATGTGTAAGTATATCATTTTATATATGCATATATATATATATATATATGTAAATATATTTATTTACCGGGAAGCGGATACATTCAATTTCATTCGCATGTCCAAGCGTTGATCCTTTTTTTTTTTTGTTTTTAATTTTGTCCTTGAGAATCCTAATATTAATTATCCAAGTAGATAAACACTTTATAAATACACAATATATGTATGTATATATTTAATGTCATTATTAAATATATATATATATATATATAATGTGTATTTTGTGGGCGAAAAAAAAATAATTTTTTTTTTATTCAGTTTCGTTTCGGTTCATTTTACAAAAGCGAAAAATCATTTTCGATGCACTTCGATACACATATACGCATCTATTGCATATAGGTATTACAGAATTATATATTAAGTGTATATATATCAGGCATCTGGGTTTTTTTTTTTTTCAAAATTGTTATCCTTAGAAGTGTAAAACATAAATGTAATAAGGATTGAGGGTATGTAAAATATAAAAAAAAAAAACAAAAATAAGGAAACAAAATAAGATGTAATATGATCATCATGTCTTGCATCGCATGTTTGTTTGAATGTAAAACAAAATATTTTACATGTCAAATATATTACATGTGTATTTCTACTGTTTAATCTGTTATCTGCTTTTAAATGCATTAATATTGCATATGTATATTATTTTATTATTTAAATTTTTATCATTTATTTATAGCTATTTTATAAAAATTTGTAGAAAATATGAAATTTTGTTATTTCAACATTTATTTACAATTTAATATCTGTAAATTATTTCTTGAACTTAACATGTTTTACTGTGAGGTTATATACAAGGAGGATGGCGAATACTACAGTCCTATTACCTCTGCATTTATTCTAGATTCGTGTGCCGTCACTTTAGCTAGTTTTTCAGCTCTTTTTTTCCAGAAGTACTTTTTTTTTTTTTTTTTTTTTTACGAGGGAATGGAAAGCTCGAAAGCCACCCATTGAAACTATGCGGTATTTCTTTGGGTAGTGTGTGATTTTAACACACCAAAACCACACCCTTTTTGAACCAAACTTTAGGAGGGAACCTGTAATACAAATGTACAGTTTGGTTACAGGGATGAGGATATGGAAGGATTTAGGATTATGGTGGAAGTTATTTGGAATATTTGGATTATGGGGATGGGGAAAATTGGATGGGATATTTAGAAGAAAGATGTTAATGTTCTTCTTAAATTTGGTTAAATCGTACATATATACATCATCAACTTTGGGGAACACATTTGATGGAATATGGTTCCATAAACGAGATGAGCGCATGACAAACGAATTTCCATAAGCCTTGTTACGCCATCTAGCTAGTTCAACTGTGTAGGGATGAGCATCTGTTGCCCTCCTTGTTTCCCTTTGGAAAATCTTGAATGGAGGCATAAGTTGTTTGATTTCTTTAGAACAGGTGTTAGTCCCTACAATATATCTATAAAACAAGATCAGTGACCCAACAGTGCGACGATGGCTGAGTGGAGTGAGCGTTGAGGTAACATTGGGATCATTTATAAGACGAATAGCTCTGTTTTGCACTTTATCGAGATATCCCAGCGCCGTAATGGGAGCACCAGCCCAAATATGTGCATTATACTCCATTTTCCTCCTCCACTTGAATTATTTATTTATATTTTACATTTATTTCACCTACAAAATATTAACATAACATGGACTGCTATTATGTAACAAAAATGCATCTTAAAAATGTGCGCATTTAATTTGCAATGTGTAAATTAATGTCTACATTGTAACAAAAACGCATTGCAAAAATTAATTTTTAAAATTGACGCTTAAATTAAAGTATTAATATTAGCTTTTCTTTCTAAACTTTATACCAATTTAAATTTAGACATTTGTTTTTATTTGAAAAATTATAAAAATACAAATGTTAAATATTTGATTAAAAATGGATTTGCAGGAATGGAAAAATGCATTTTAGTGCAAGCAGTTATTAAAAAAATTATATTCCAGTTCAAAGAAAGATTCTTATTGAAAAATTCATAATAATGGAAATATCTACAAAGTGGTAAATAGTTGAATGATTTTTTAAGTAAAAGTAATTATAATGTAGTTTAATCAGAAATATTAGGCCATCAAAGGAAGCATTTTTATATGTAGTGGATGTAATCAAAAATGATTTGAAGACAGCGAAACGATCAACCTCAATTCCAAACATAATAAAATTAGTTATCACGTTGGGATTTTTTGCAGAAGATGGTTTTCAATATGAAATTGATCAAGATATGAATCTACCATTTGTGTCTAATGTAATTTAAAAAAAAAAAAATTCCTGTTCGCTTCTGCTACTTGGCTTTAACATATCATGTTCGTGAATAAGCCTTGCACTAAATCTATATACTCTGTAACAATAAAATCCACCAAAATATCGTGATGGTTTCGTCATTTGTTTAGACCTATAATATTCATGTAAATATGTATAAATGTATGTATATATAAATATTATATAAATACTACATTTTTTTTTAAATAAAAGATGTTAATAAATTTATGTATTTAATTTTGTAATCTTTCGAAACTTTTTACTTATATATCTTATATGGGTGCTCAAAATTGAGGTATCATTTTACTCTTAATAAAAAAAGACTTTTTTTTTTTAAATATTAAATATATTTTTATTTTAATTTATTACAAATAGGTTCCGGTTAATAATGAAAAATTATGTCGACAAAGTGGCCCTCCCTAATACTTCGGCAGGCTTCCAATCTTTTACCAAAATTCTGAATCACGTTGTTCAATAAACTGTTCTCAATGGTTAAAATCTACTCGATAATGTTGTTTTAAAGCTCTTGAATTGTTGTGGGATTATTGCTGTACATTTTCAATTTCACAAAACACCACAAAAAAAATTTATCAACCATCATTTTCTCTACCAAATTTTGTTCGAAATTTCCTAATTACATCTTGAAAACTTTTACCATTTTGAAAAAATGTTGTAATAACAAAAACACGTTGTTCCTTCGTGTAACGTTCCATATTAACTAACCGAAATGTATTTAGAATATACCTAAAGAAACCTCGTATAAAAATTACAGGTAGAAAAAAAATGGCGTCAAAATCAAAATGATACCTAAATTTTGAACACCTCTAATTTTTGTAAAAATTATTTTATTTCAAAGAAAATGAAATTAAATACAAATTTTCAAAGGAATGAAATAAGTAGATCGCCCCTTATCTTATACGTCATGTATCGCGAATATTTATTTTTTTAATTTCTTTTTAAGAAAATATGTTATGGACAATGGTTGTGTGTATATATTAACTTTTATGTGCCTTGCTGTGTGCATTGTATTGTATGTATATTATAAAACTTTGTTTCGAAAATATATATGTGGGGGAGTGTGTACATAATATTTTTACACATTATTAGTGTGTACATAATTTTACAAAAAGGGTAATCAAATACTTTTACTTGTTAAGTAAGCAAGATTTTTTCTAAATAGAAAATTATCCACTAATACAGTCAAAACCTGGAACTTCTTTTATTTTTCTCAAAAATATTTCTTTCTAAAAAAGTTTATATCAATTTGTCCGTCTTCCTTATTGTAATTCCAAAAAAAAAACACTTTAGAAACTGAAAACAACCCATGAAACAACATTAAAAACAAATCAATTGGAATTTAACAAATTTATTTAATCACCAAAAAAAAATTAAGAGACAATTATTATTTAATTTTTAATACAATATTACAAGTTTTTTTTTTTTTGTTCTTTTTTTTTTTCGTTCACATTTAATATTTTTCTATAAAATGATTGCTAGTAATTTTATTCATATATCTAGGTGGTACAGGTTTACATAACAATTCACTTATAATCTTTGCCCAATAAATTACTACATTACTACTATGCAAAAATAACTTTATAGTAGAAAATGTAAATTTGACTGAATTTTTCAAGTAATCATCTTTTTGAAATTTTAATGTATCTGATTTTTGTGTAAAATATCTTAACCAAATTTGTACTTTTACTTGTAAATGTTCTAAAATATACGTTGAAATACGCAAAGTATTATTAATTACACAAATTAGTACAAGAGTTAATAATGTAAAAGCACATATACTGCCTGGTCTTGTCGTTTCCATACCAATATTATTTAAATTTTCTGTAGAATATTTAATTGTATCTAAATTATAATATGATGGAGTAGTTAATGGTAAATTCTTATAATCAGATTGTTGTAAGTCTTGTGGTAAAATATTTGGAGAATTATTTGTTCTTAAAAATGAATATGATGGTTTACATGATGGAGGTTTTCCTCCACAGCATGATTGATGTGATGTTGGATGATAATCATTCCAATGTAATTTATTTGTAATATCTGTATCTATAAAAATTATACAAAATTAATTTCATATACCTATTTAATATTTTTTTAATACATGATTCATATATTAAAAATTAAATTAAAATAAATACCAGATTTATCACATGAACATGAAATAGGTAATTTACAATTGTGTAATGTTTTTTCCATATCACGACATTCATTAAAAAATAATGAAGCTCTTTCAAATACCATGGATGGATTAGAGCAAGCCAAATTACTTATATGATGATCATTTGAATATGGTGAAGCTGTTGGACTCATTTTTGAATGTGAATGATTATGGAATTTATTTGAATTTATTTGAACATCTAAATCATTAAATTGTTCCATTTTTTTCTTTAAAAACTGTTATATTTTTTTATTTAATATTTTCACGTTACTTAAAAAAACAAAAGAGAAAAAATTGAATTAAAATCAAAGAATTAAAATTTAAAGAAATATAAAAAATATTTGCTTAATATTGAATTTAATTTTTTTTTTTTGTGAATATTCAAAAAACGACAATAAAAACAAAAACTAAATTGTTTTAATAAATTTTAATTTAACAAAGTATAATAACAAATTTACTTAAATTCCCTGTGCTTGCTATAGGGTTGCATATGTTTGCAGATATTTAAAGTAGTTAATGAGCGATAATTGAATTTAAAATTTTTATAAATATTCAATTTATTTAATTTAAACCAGCAATTTTTACAATTAAAAAAAAAAATATACCTAAATATAAAAATGTTTTTTTTTACTTAGTAGGTATAAATGCTCTTGGTTATTTATTGTTATTATTTTTCTTTTCGCCTATATATATGCAATTAATTGGTGGATTCTTAATTTTTTTTTTTTTTTAAAACTGCAATAACAGACCAAAATCTATAACGGTGACGGGGAATATTTATTTATTTCTCGTTTGTTAAATCTATTCTCTTACACGAAATATAAACCTTATACTCCAACTTTTGTAAAAGGTTTCAAACTTCCAAAATTCAAAATGATATTCTCCTTCTTAAAACTTTCAATTTATTTTTTGAATTTTGCCATAACACACCGTTTTTTTTATTATATTCCATTTTACAATAGATGTCTCTGTAAACATAAAATAAATTCTCATCTGTTATTGCACACAACCTTACTTTTTTTATTAGGTTCAGATGGTTCAGACTTCAGATTCAGAATAGATTTGCAGAAGTTGTCAAGAATCATAACATTTCTATTTTCAAATGTTAAATAAATATAATCCGAATGTGAGTCTGACAACCTGTTTTTAAAAAAAATATAATTGGTATGCAATAACGTAAGTATATTTTTTGTACAATTTGAATTATTGATAAATTGATTAAATATGCTAATAATTTAATTTTTTTTTAAGATTTCTATGTATGTCAGTAAAAAAAATTGCAGAGTTTTTTTTACCAAGAAAGCCGTTTACCTTGAATTGAAACAATCAAAAAAGGCAAAAGCAACATTGACTACTGATCATAGTACCAATTAATATTTTCTTGCCATTAAATAATAAAATAGTTAAAATTTAAATAAGTATTTAGAATGAATGTAGTCGGTTTAATTTTCAAAAATGTAAAAATTTATCGGACAATAACAAATTTTAATGTGATAAGGTACAATAATTTGTTAAGTAATATTAAAAGTTCATCTGCTATATTAAGTTTTAAAGAAAAAAATAGTTCAAAAAATTTAATAAATGGAAGAAGTTTTAGTCAATCAAATTTATTACAAAATGTTTCCCATAATACAACAATTGAGAAAAAAGAACTCAAAACATCAAAAATTCAAAACAATACAACAAATTCCCTGCTACCGTATATACAGCTTATGAGATTAGATAAACCCATTGGTAATGCAAAAAATAAATTGAAATAAGCATAGTTTAAAATTTTTTATTTCAACTCATTGTAGGAGCATGGCTTTTATATTGGCCTTGCACTTGGAGTATTGCATTGAGTGCAACACCTGGAAATTGGCCTGATTTGTATATGCTAGCATTGTTTGGAACAGGAGCTATTGTAATGCGGGGTGCCGGATGTACAATAAATGATTTGTGGGATAGAGATATTGATAGCAAAGTTGAAAGGACCAAAACAAGACCATTAGCTTCTGGAGCTATAAAACCATTTGATGCAATTGTTTTTTTATCATCACAATTGAGTATTGGATTATTAATACTTTTGCAGCTAAATTTAAATTCAATTTTACTTGGCGCTTGTTCCTTAAGTTTAGTTATTTCGTACCCATTGATGAAACGAATAACATATTGGCCACAATTTGTTTTAGGAATGGCCTTTAATTGGGGTGCCTTATTAGGTTGGTGTGCTGTACACAACGAAGTTAATTGGGAGGCATGTATACCGTTATATATGGCTGGAGTGTGTTGGACTATTGTTTATGATACAATTTATGCTCACCAGGTATGTTAATTTTTTATAAAACCCATAATCCAATTTAAGTATGAGTTATAATTTTTAATAGGATAAAAAAGATGATCTTGAAATAGGAATTAAATCCACAGCTATACGTTTTGGTGAGAATACAAAATTCTGGTTAACAGGTTTTTCTACTGCAATGATATCTGGATTGATAACATCTGGTATGGTATGTGATCAAACTTGGCCATACTATACAGCAGTTAGTTTAGTTGCCGGACATCTTGCCCAACAGGTATTGAAGTTGTAAAATTATCAATACTAATTGACTATTGTCTTCATTTTTTTTTTAGATTTATTCTCTTAACATAAATAACCCATCGGATTGTGCTAAAAAATTTATATCAAACAGTCAAGTAGGATTAATATTATTTTTAGGGATTGTCTTGGGAACATTATTCAAAGAAGAAGCTAGTAATTCGAATAAAACAAAAAAAAACACTACTTCAATTTTAGATGTTGTTGAAAACAAAGTTTATAATTAGAAAAGAAATTCATATAATAAGTTCATACCAAAGTCCATTGTATTTTAAGTTCTTCACAAAAATTAAGGTTGATAGAAAATTTAAATAATTTAAGACGGTTTTAAGATGTAAATAATGAAAAATCTTTTAATAAAAATTTCATTGTTAAAATTAATTTCAATTTTAATTCTATATATATATATATTATGTTAAATTTAAATTAAATCAGCAACATTCATTGGCATTTCATCGATTTGTGTTGAATAATATTGTTCTATATCTCGAAGAATCCTAATATCATCAGACTTTACAAAATTAATTGCAACACCTTTTCTTCCAAATCGACCAGAACGACCGATACGATGAATGTATAATTCACGATTATTTGGTAAATCATAATTAATAACTAATGATACTTGCTGCACGTCAATACCTCTTGCCCAAACATCTGTTGTTATCAAAACACGACTTTGTCCAGAACGGAAATCTTTCATAATATCATCACGTTCTTTTTGAGGCATATCACCATGCATAGAACTAACAGTAAAGTTTGCTTCTCTCATTTTTTCTGTTAACCAATCCACCTTTCTTTTAGTATTGCAGAAAATAACTGCTTGAGTGATGGTCAATGTATCATACAAGTCACATAATGTATCAAATTTCCATTCCTCCCTTTCAACAGCAACGAAAAATTGTTTAATACCTTCCAAAGTCAATTCATCACTAAAAATTAAAATATTTAGTTATTAGTATGTTATCTTATTTACTTTTTTTCTAAATTTTACCGTTTAACCAATATTCTTATTGGGTCTGTCATAAACTTTGATGTCATTTCCAAAATTTCGTGTGGTAAAGTAGCTGATATCAAAACAACTTGTGTTGCTGGTGGTAAATATCTATATACATCATAAATTTGTTCCTTAAATCCTTTATTCAACATTTCATCAGCTTCGTCTAACACTAACATTTTTATTGCTCTGGTACGTAAAACACGTCGTTTAATCATATCATATACACGTCCAGGTGTTCCACTTACTATATGTTGTCCGTAATCTAATTTACGAATATCTTCACCAAGGTTTGTACCACCAATACAGACATGACACTGTACATTCATAAAATCGCCCAAAGCCAATATTACCTTTTGAATTTGAACTGCTAACTCTCTTGTAGGTGATAAACACAATACCTGTGTTTCACGTAGAGTTGTATCTAGTTGCTGTAAAATAGCTATTGAGAAAGTTGCTGTTTTACCGGTACCGGATTGAGCTTGTGCAATAACATCCCTTCCTTTTACAATAGGTATAATGCTTCTTTGTTGAATGGCTGAAGGTTTCTCAAAACCTTTAAATTAAAAATCAAAAAAAAAATTAATAAATTAACTTTCCCTTCAAAATGATAAATTTTTATTACCATAGGCGTATATTCCACGAAGCAACTCTTCTTTAAGTTGCATAGAGTGGAATGTTGGTATAACTTCAACATCTTCACTTGTTTCAAATTCAACATTGGATAAATCTTCGCCTTGTGGTCCACCCCCACGTCTCGACATTTTTGCTTAATGATATTTTACAGAATTATTAAAGAATTAAATTAAAAAAAATTAGCACACAACACGCTTGTTTAGTTCTTTTGCTTTTCGCTTCTTTCAGTAACATAAAAACTTTCTATTTGTGACGATAACTGTCAAAAAAGCATTTAAAACGGTAAGTCTTAAAATTGTTAAAGCGCTCCATGTGACAAATAAGGAAATTAGTTCATAAAAAAAAAAACAAGTATCAAAAATATTTTTTTATATAAATTTACTACTTTATTTTTATATACAAAAATCTCGACTTACATCTTAACATTTTGTTAAAAACAATTCTTATTCCTTGTATAAAATATTTTGCTTAACACAAGCCTTAATTTCAAAACAAGGTGAAGTCTAATTTTAGAAACAAAACGTCCGTTAAAAAATGTTTACATTGGTACGTATAAAATATATATTTTTAACAAATTTTTAAAACATTTAAACTTATTTAACATGTCCAAGTTCTTTGAGTTTTGAAATTAAAGTGTCTACATCTGGCACTAATGAACCAGATTGACGAGTTGGTGGATCTTCAACAGAAACTACTTCTATTCTTGGTGATGTATCAACTCCCAAATCTTTTACTGTAATCTTTTTTAATGGTTTCTTTTTAGCTTTCATAATATTAGGTAAAGTTGCATAACGTGGAGTATTCAAACGCAAATCAGCACTTAAAACAGCTGGAATTTTAGTTTTTATTGTTTCTAGACCACCATCAACTTCACGAACAATATTTAATCCAGAATCCGTCTTCTCAATTTTTGAACAGAAGGTTCCTTGAGGCCAGTCCAAAATTGAAGCAGTCATTTGAGCTAATGATAATGTAAATAAATCTTTGGTAAACTATTATATTCCTTAAATTAAATTACCCGTTTGGTTGCTATCATCATCAATTGCTTGTTTTCCTACAATAACAAGATCAGCTTTTTCATCTTGTGCTAATTTTGCTAAAATTTTTGAAACGTGGATAGGTTGTAATAGATCATATTCTTTTCCACTAACTTCAACATGAATTCCTCTATCTACACCCATTGCCAAAGCAGTACGAATTGTTTCTTGGGATTGAGTAGGTCCAATTGAAACAGCAACAATTTCGGAAACAATTTTTTTTTCTTTCATTTTGACAGCCTCTTCAACAGCAATTTCATCAAAAGGATTCATGGAGTGCTTAACACCTTCTGTTACAACTCCAGTTTTGTCTGGCTTAACTCGAACCTTCAAGATTACGTACACAGTTTAGTACAATAACATGCACATTTAATATATTACTAACCTTAACAGCATAATCAATTACTCTTTTGACTCCAACTAAAACTCGGGCCATTTTTCTTTATATAAAAAATTTAAATAAATATAAAAAGTAATTAAATCCTGCCGAAAATCCAAACTCAAAGTCAATCAAAGTACAAAGGTTGACTTCAATTAAAGTCAGAATAATTGATAAAAAAAGGGAAAACAATATTTACGTTGTCAACATAATTGAAGTTTTGTTAAACAATTAACAATTTCAACACGAGGTGAAAAACGCAATTTTTTATTTATAATAAATTTAATCTAAATCGGAAAATTAATTTCAAATGAGCTGAACTTAAATTTCGAGATTTAGAAAATTTTCAATGATTTAGAAATTATTTTTCAAATTGATTTCAGCCATTCATTGGTTAAATTTAATTGAAAATTAAAATCTTGATATAATATTAACATTTTTTTATTTTATTAACCGTGTGTTGCCATCTTGCAATACTTTTATTTTAAATTTTTTGATGAATGTTATTTAATCATATATTGCCATATTCAGAATCCTAAAGATTATTCTAATTATAAATTTTAATAGTAAATTATAATCTATTTATATAATTTATTCTAATTTGAAACTTGAAAAAAAATTTTAACCTATCGTTTGTTATCGTTTGAGGCATTTAAAATGATATTCATGTATAGTTTGATTTATTTAAAATTTGGGGGAGTTAAATGTCAACAAAACTTCAAAAAATTATCAGTAAATGTCAAATTTTTTGGGGATAGATTATTATTAATACTGTGATTTTTCTCTTGATAACTTAAAGTTTTCAATAATTTATATTCATATAAAATGGTAATAAATATAATATTTATGTAAAATATAAAATATTTATTTTAATTATTTTTTAGATTCGTTTCATTCTCATTCAAAATCGAGCTGGAAAAACTCGTTTAGCAAAATGGTATATGAATTTTGATGATGACGAAAAACAAAAATTAATTGAAGAAGTTCACGCTGTTGTCACAGTACGAGATGCTAAGCATACGAATTTTGTTGAAGTAAGATTAAATGCTATATTATAATTTTAATACATTATATATTTGTTATTTTTGGCTTGTAATACTTATGTTTCATAAAATTTTTATTTCAGTTTCGTAATTTTAAAATTGTGTATCGAAGATACGCTGGATTATATTTTTGCATTTGTGTCGATGTAAATGATAACAATTTATGTTATTTGGAAGCAATACATAATTTTGTTGAAGTTTTAAATGAATATTTCCATAATGTTTGTGAATTAGATTTGGTTTTCAATTTTTACAAAGTGTATACTGTTGTCGATGAAATGTTTTTAGCTGGGGAAATACGTGAAACATCTCAAACAAAAGTTCTTAAACAACTCTTAACATTAAATTCTTTAGAATAAAGGATAATAATTAATTTAATTAAAAAAAAAAAAAAAACAAATTTTAATTAGATTTTGAATTGATAGAATTTTGAAAAAATTTTTATATCATTTCTATTTGATTCATTTTGTTTAACATAATATCATATATACATTATTTTTTAGTTCAATAAGATCATTTAAATCTTTTAAAGGTTTTGTAAGAAAAAAAATGACAACAAATCATTCCTCAATACTATTTACTTCTAAAATGAATATAAAAGTTAACTTTCATTCTTGTAAATATGTAAAGTACCTATATGAAAAAAAAATTGTATTTTACAAAAAAAAAAATTTGCGATATAAAACCTTTAAGATCAAAGTTTAGCTAATAATTTTATTTCGAATGCTTGTGTCGAATGTTCGTTAAATAATTTACTGCATCCAAAATAATATATACATATACTTATTGTAAAAATATTTTAAGTAAAAAAAGTATTACATACAAATACTCTTTGGTGTAATTTTATTAAACGCATAATATAACTCAATATAAAACGTATGTTAAAAAATAATATTTACTACTTATTTAAAGTAAAAGCGTATAAAATAATTTACATAAATTGAAATAAAAAGTCATTACAAATAACATTGTTTGAAATATAATATGTTGTAAAATAATTAAAAAATTTATTTTTACTTTTTTTGAAGGACATAATATAGGAAGATATTAAATCTTTTTCAATTATTTATATGTAAAAAATCAGTAAAGAGTTATATACTATAACGAATGGAAAGTAATTGAGGTCAATAATGGGAAAAAAATTTAATTCTTAATATGCAAACTGCTTTAAAAAACCAGGGTCTTATTACACCATATTTACGATTCTAAAACTCACAATTTTTTATAAAATTTGTTTATAAAATACGCGTTAATTTTAATAAAATTTACAAAATTGTAAATTTGGTAAAATAGACCCTGTAATAAAGAAAATTAATATTTTCAAAATATTCGTTTAAAAATTAAATATCAGAAAAATTATATTAAAGTATTTAAAAAAATTATTTCTTTATTCTTATTCAATAATATTACAAAAATATAAATAAAAAATACTTTATAAAAAAACATTTATTCTAATTTCGGTATATTACAATTTTAATTATTTTGGCGAAAAATTTTAAATTTTTCTTCAGACTTAAAAAATAATTTTTGGACGATGTCTATTTTTTGATTGTCTAGACAAAATATTTGACCCTATATTTATTATTTCCATGGTGGCTTAGAATATTGCGAATTAGTTGTACGTTTTGATCTTTCATTTGAGCTTAGATCATTCTTTGGTATATTAAGTATTGTATTTAAATTATCTATATCTCTTGGAGACTTACTTAAGAGCTAAACAAAAAATATTTTTAAAACAATTTCAAGTACAGTTTATAAAAATTTTAAGAAAATTACCAATTCAATATAAGCTTGTAAACGTTCATCATGTTTACGGTTGTATGTTTGATTTCTACTTGAATTTGGTGTATCATACGAATCATTTTCAGGTTTCGTAATACCACTATCAGCACTTAATCCATCTAATTTATCTTTATTATGATTTTTAGGATTTATTGGTTTCTGATCATCGACATTTGTAGTTGGACTTGTTAAAATTTCTAGAGCTTTTTGCCATTGAGTTTCCATTACTGTGTGTAATTTTTCAGCCATGTCAACTCTAAAAAAAATTTAGTTAAATGATTTTATAAAATTATTTTTTTAAACTCACCTCCTACTGCGAAATGTACTTAAAGTTTCTTCTAGTTCGTCGATTCTTTTACTTGCATTTATTAACTGAATGCGATATAATTCCACTTCCTCACTATGCTTTTCATTGATTAATAAAATTTCTTGTTCACTTTTGTCATTTATCATTTCAAGTTGTTTGATTGCTCTTTCAGCAATAGTTTTTTCCCTTTCTCTAGCTTCAGATTTTATAGTTTCTTCAACTGAATCGAGTTGCGATTGAAATTCTACAAGTTTTTGTTCTACAACCTTTTCTAATTGATGTTGATAATGACTTTTTAAAGTTATTTTTTGGGATTCTAATTGTTTTGATAACTCTTTCTAAAATATAAACGTAATTTTATTTTTATAAAATCAAGTTTTTGATTATATACTTCTCTTTTAGTAAGTTTCGATATTGATTCATTTAAATGTTTATTTTCTTCTTCTATTTTTTCTAAATTTCGAACTTTAGAATTGAGTGAATCAAGTTGCTTTTTATACGATGTTGCTTGTTTTGAAGCCTGCAAAATTTTTGTGAAATTACTTTTTGTATAAATAAAAATAATTCTAAATACCTTCTCTTCATCATTTTGAGTTTTAGCTAAAATATCTTGTAATTTTTTCAATTCAATATTTGCTATTTCTTCTGATTTTTTAGCATTAAGTACTTGTATTTCCATATCATCAATTTGCCTCTTATAGAGAATTTTTACTTCATCAGTAGACCTATGAAATATTTTATTAAAATGAGATATTTTCACATTACACAATTTATTTATAAATTTACTTAGTAAAGTTATCAACTTTTACTTCCAAAACTTCATTTTTATCTTGAAATTTTGCTGCTAAATTTAAAGCCTGCGATAATTCTTTTTCTAAGCAATCTTTACTCAATTTTAAATCGGACAGTTCATTTTGTAATTTATTGTTTTCTTCTTTCAAATTTGTTTCTAACGCTTTCATGTTTTCATCTACTTTTTTTAAAGTATCTTTCAAACTAAAAACAATATTTTTTAACTTTTTTAAAATATTTTATATTCATAAAATTTATACCTTTGATTTTCATCTTGTAAATTACTTATTGCATTGTCCTTTGACTTATCAACTTGTAAAGCAACAGAAATCTTTTGTTGATATTCTAATAATTTTCCTTGTAAAACTTGAATTGTTTTTTCACAATGTTGACGTCGCAGGCGTTCCTCATGAAATTGTGTTAAGGTGGTTTTAATAGGAATGCTTTCCATATTTTTATTATTCCACAAATCATTTAAACTTATAAGGGGATTGGGTGAAGTTTGATTTTTTAAATTGTTAAAAGAATCAGAACTTGAATTTATGTAAGCATTACTGGGATGTGGTATTTGATTTGAAAGAGACTCATTTTTAAAAATATTATTTTGACAATAATTATAATTGGTTGGATGACTTTTTTCTTCTAAATATTTATCGATTTCTCGTAATATTCCATTATCATCTTCAAATCTCTCACGATAACCAGTAGGTAATAGTAAATTTTTTGGTGTAGATGTAATAGCATTTGAAGAAAAATAATTATTTGAATTTTTTACTGGTGCTGGAGCAAAATTAGATCGAACAGTACAATTTGAAAGAGTAGATATATCGGAATCAATAGCTGCAAAACTTTTTTCCACTTGGGATAGTTTTTGATTTATTTTATCAATTTCCTTTTGTTGTCGCGGTGGTAGATGATAATGTTGTGATGAAGCCATATTTAAAGATTTTTCAATAATATTATTTCTTTCAAAGAATATATTATTTGAAAGATTCGAACAATTACAAGAAATATTTTGAAGTTCTACAGAAGCCGATCTAAAACTTCTTTCACTTTCGTTATCTTTTGCAAGAAAAAAATCAGGTGGAATCAATACCAATAATTCAGTATCATCCGAATCACTCATTACAATATTTAATAATCATTTATATAATTCTATTTTTAAATAATTGGTTTTAAAATAAGAAAATAAAAATTTTACTAATTGTGAGTAAACAACTCCCCCACTACTATTATTAAACAATAATGATAAACTGACAAGATAATTGAAATTTGATACTATTAAAGGGACTATACACTATTTCAAAGAATAATCAATTGGAAATAGATTTCAAGAGCTCTGTTTAATTATAAAAAGTAGTAAAATCTTTAAAAAATTTAATTTCAGAATTTTTGTTGTTTAAATAATATCTCGGAATTTTAGTTTCAATTTTGATAAACTTAATACATAAATTAAAAAATAATTAAAACTACAGCAATTACAAATAAAATTGAATTAAGGAGAGAAGTATTAAAGATAATAAAAATTTGTTTTTAAAACATTTTCTTTTAAAGCTTTTCATTATGTATATTTCATTAATAATATAATAATTGGTTTCCCAATAATTCTTATTTCTGAAAATGTAGATGGTCCAGATTTATTTGTATTATTTTTCTTTAATTTTCTCCTCATTCTCGTATTAGGACGACTGTCTTCACTCTGGATGTTTAATATTGAAATTTAATAATATAATTTGATTTCCTAACTTGTTTTTACTTGTTTTAGAATTATAGAATTTAGAATTTTAAAAGTAATTGTAAAATAACTTTTTTTTATTTTTGTTTTAAACTTTTTTTTTTAATTGTGTTATCCTAATTCAAACTTAACCTAAAAAAAAGTTTACTAAACGGTTTAATTTCAATTGCTATTAACATTGAAAATAAACATATTATTTATTTATTAATTTTAGTAAATTGAGTGAAACTTTATCTATCTATACGTTTAAATTTATTAGACCAAAAGTACTTAATGCAAAAAAGTATTAAAAAAATCATTATTACATCTTATAGATCGTATTCAATTTTTTTTGCATGGGGACCGTCTAATATAGTGAAATAATATAGGGACATGACTGAATGAAATCATTTTTATATAAAAATATGAAATGCTCAGGGGCTATTAAGCCAGTGAGCAAAGTCTTTTTAATGTAATCCTCATTGTGGTAAAATATATGTGATATGAGACCATTCTCTAGAGTTTTTAGTGATACCTACTATAATGCACTTTCTTTCAAAATTCTCCTATAGACTTACACTAATTTTGTACCATATGGGTGCTCCATATGCTAAAATTGGTCTTATGCTTATCAAAGTTAAATATGAGATAACTTTAGCTCGATCATGTACATTTTTATTGTAAAACAATCTTTTCGCCGCTATAAATGCTTTATTGGCTTTGGAGATTGAATTTTTAATATCGTCAATGTAATTAAGATTTTGGTGTAAATGTATTCCAAGATACTTAATAACTTTTTTTCTTCAAATTAACTGTTCTATTTGCTTTAATACAAAATGTTCAATTAAATTTACGAAATCAAAACAACTGATTTTACATTAGCCAAAACATATTTTTTAACTTAAAATAATTAAATATGAGAAGAGAAGAGAAAGAGAAGCTGTCGATCTAAAAATTGTTAAATCTATGTTACTGGTACATATTTTTGAAATTTTCCTTTTTAGTACTAGAGTAATTCAATGACAATTTGACTTTAGAAACTTCACATTAAAAACATAAATTAAAATGTCATGTGTCATTTGTCAACCTTGTATGTAAATGTCACGTAACAAAATGATAACATAACTTTGTATTTGTATATGAAATTCTATTTTTTATATGTTATATTCATCCAAATTTTGATCTCATTTTAATGTGATAAAGGTTCTATTTTGTAAATAAAAATTTAAAATGGCTAATAATACAATAATGAAATTAATGGGCTTGTCAATTAGCGCAGGCAAAAGAGCTGGAGGAATAATTAGAGATATAATGAAATCAGGTCAATTGGATATAGTAGAAAAGGAAGTATGTATATCTTTCTGTGTTTTGTTATTTTTCTATTCAGAATATTAATATTTTATAGGGAAAGGATGATCTACAAACTGAAGCAGATAGATCTGCGCAAAGATGTATTATTGCATCAGTAGCAAAACAATTCCCAAATATTAAAATTATTGGTGAGGAGGGAAATGCTCATACATCAAATGTACCAGATGATATGCTAGTAACAGAAATTGATTCTGAATTTATTACAAAAAATATTTGCCCAGAATATTTACAAAATGTTAAAGAAGAAGATTTAGTGGTTTGGGTTGATCCCTTAGATGGTACATCAGAATATACTCAAGGATTTTTAGAGCATGTTACTGTATTAATTGGTATTGCATTTGAAAGTTCAGCAATTGGTGGTGTTATACATCAACCATATTATCAGAATCCTAATGGTGATTTAGGCCGAACAATTTGGGGTTTAAAAGGTTTAGGTGTTGAAGGTTTTAATACAAATCAATTAGATAATAGTAAATTTATTGTTACAACAACACGTTCACATTTTAACGATGTTGTGAAAAGTGCTTTAGATGCTATTAATCCTACGGAAGTAATTCGAGTAGGTGGAGCCGGTTTCAAAGTATTGCAACTTTTAGAAGGAAAAGCACATGCATATGTATTTGCAAGTGCTGGTTGTAAAAAATGGGATACTTGTGCTCCTGAAGCAATCTTAGAGGCTAATGGTGGAATTTTAACAGATATTACTGGTGAACATTATAAATACAATGAGGAAGTTGATTTTCCAAATAAAAAAGGGGTTTTGGCCACAGCATCAGGTGTCTCACATTCTTCACTTGTAGAAAAAATACCTAACAGCGTCAAAGAAGCTATGTCCAAAGTGTAGTCAAATTATTAAGCTATTTCTTTAACCTTTGCTCTAATCATAAAGTAACTATATACAATATACAACAAACAGTTTAACTATAAATACTGTTTATAGTTACTTTAAGATTTTAATATTACGACGGCATTTCTTGAGAAAAAAATATAAAACAAGTTCCAACTAACAGACTAAATTTTTGTTAACTTTAAGCTTCTAAATATTTTTCCATTTTGAACAATGACAGGCAAAAAGTTATATTTGTAATAGATAAAATTGAAATAAGTTTAGTAAATAAAAAATGTGTTTATAAAGTTATTAAATATTTTACTGTAAAATAAAATTTTCGTCATGTATAATACCCGCCTAAAAGTATGTTCTTTCTTGAAATTAGAACAATTTCGCAAATACCTTCTTTAATAATTGGATAATTTTATTAAGTTTATAGTTACAGAAATTGTATAAATATAGAAGTAATATTTTAAATTCTATATTCTATCTGGTCGGTTTTATTATGTGATTTTTTAAATTTATAATTTTTATTATTATTTATTATTTACTTACAATCCATCTAGTAAGTGAGAGAAAATTACATCTTTTCTTATTCTAATTACTTCAGTTAATTACCAGAGAGGCAAATTAATATATAAAGTAAATAAAAGTCATATAAATTCTAACTTTTGTACTATATTAAGTAGGAGTGGTAGAAAAGACATGTAAATAATTGCAGGGCAATATTGTATTTATGTTTACAATCTTTTCTATAAACTATCAAGCATATGATATAGCTAAAAAAATGTTTAAAATACTAAATAGAACCATATAGAACATTAGATTTTTTGAATAATTAAAAAATTAGTAAAAACATTTAATATATTTATGTAGTTTTGAAAATATTAGTACCTTATTGGGCATAAATAATTAAAATAAAAACGTGAATATGTATATTTTCAAATTTTATTTTAGATTTGAAAATGGATTTAATTAAATTTTCGTAATATTGCGATATGTAAAATAATTCACCTAATTATATGCTATTTACGAATTAATGTGATCGTTTTATATAAAGTTTGAATAATATGCGATATTCAGAAGAAGCTTTTTCGTTTTTCGTGCTTTTATTTTAACTCTTGGAGGATTTTAAATTCAAATTGATAAGACCAAAAAAACCCAAAATGATGACAATTTATTAATTCGAAGAATTCTTATGTTTTTTTTTTTAATAAAAAAATAAAACCAACCCTTTATTTATTATTCATTTATCATTACATTAACATAAATTTTTTTACAAAAAAAAAAGAAATTGTAAAAATTTCACATGTAGAATACAAATTTCAATTTTGAATACAAATATTTAATATACTGTGATTTTTCAAACAAATTGACTAATGTTTACTTAAATAACTTAAAAACCTTATAATTTGGTAAGTAATAAATTTTTTTAACTACTTACTTTGTAAAATATTTTACCCTCCAGAAATTAAATATAGAATTATAATTGTAAATAAGGGCATCATTTGCATAAATAGTTTTGTTACTTTTTTTATATTCGAAGGAATTTATATAGTAAATCATAAATGTATATTCTTTTTATCTTTGTTTTAAAATTAAGTATAAATATAGTTTGTATAAATTTAATAAACTTGTATTGATAAACTATGTGTCCCATCAGCTACAGCATGAATAATTTATAAAATATCAGTGATAATTTAAAATTATCATCACTACTGATATATTGCTTTCAACCAATTACAATTTTCATTTCAAGAAACTGTCAGTAAGTTGTAAAGATAAATGACGGAAGACAGGTCATTAATTGATTTGCAAACTAATTTAAACATTAGTAGGTGTAGATAGATATTTAATATTAACGAGATTTTAAAGGTACAAAACTTTAATAACGAAGGTACACCTATAGAAATTAAAAAAAAAAAAAAAAAATACATAACAGGTACAAACATATTTGATTCAATCTAAACCTTTACTTGAACTAAATTTCAATCAAGCAAATTTTTTTTTTATTTTTTTAATAAAATGATGATCTAATGGTAATATGTGAGGTGGCTTGGACCCTAAAAAGTTACTATCCAGAAGGTATAGAACAAAAAATTCATTTATTTTATTTTTTGTGCTTTTCTTTTATGTTTCCATTAGTGGGCTTATTAATAGGCCCATTTTCTACACATATTTTTTTTTTTTTTAACTTTTGAAAGTAATTATATTTTCTATACGCTAAAGTTGTTGAACTTTTCACAAAAAAAAAAAAAAAAAAATTAAGGTCTTTGTAAGAAAAATTTTTGATTTGTTGATTTGGGATAGAATATATTCCATGTAATTTAAGTAATTTAAGTTCTGTTCTTTTTTTTCTTCTATATCAATTTGTTTACACAATACCTTTAGATTTTACGGTAATTTTTTTTTTTTTATTGAAAAAGTATAAAAAAAAAAAAAACAATAAAGGTGAAAAAATATTTTATTCAATATTTAAACAACATATAGATAGGTATAATAATTATTTGGATTTTGTTACAAAAGAATTTTAGTATTGTCATTAATTTTCTATTCATTTATAATTTATTTTGTAAATATAGAATAATCAGTTATTAAGTGTAACCGATATGAGGTCAATATTAATGCGTAGGCTTTTTTTATACCTACCTGTTAAAATATTTAAGATTGATAGGTAAGATAAGATGAGATAAAATTGTATGGTATTATAAAGTTTGAAATACCTATTGGTTTTATTAATTATTAACATAATAAATATTAGAAAACTTTAAGCTTATGTAAATTTATATGAACTATTTATCCTATGGTAAAAATAGTTTATAGATCTTAATTAATGAACGATCTATAGGCAGAAAGTTATTTCAATTTTTTTTTTAATATCTTAATTTGTTAGGTGTTTGAAAATATTTTGGCACAAGACTTTAAACAAATCGAAGTATTTTTTTCTATATACTATAGGTAATAAATAACCTTAAAACATTGCTTGCTGGTTACTTGTTTTCTTGTAGTACTTCTCAATCATTTGAAATAAAGTAATTATAATTATTGAATTTTTTTATTTATTTTTTTTTTTAACTGAAGCTTCTATGAATGTTCAATTCCAATTTGTAGCTCTTATTTATTTATTTTATTTTATTTATGTAAAGTCCCCTTTAATACGTACAAAATTACAATTAATAGATAATTAAAATAAAATTTTAGCCCTTGTATCTTGGGAGCCAGAGTTCAGGACAACGTGGTTGAAAAAAATCTAGTCCTCGCTTGTGGAAAAGGAACTGAAAAGGGGAACAAAATTAAAAAAAAAGTACAAAAAAGTACCACCAATAATTTTTGAAGACTATTAATTGAGTCTGGCCTGTAAAACATACTTTTTAGCGAACCTCTAGTCCTTTATTTTAGTTCAAATAAAAATTCGATGATTATCTTTTCTTAATTATGTCGGTTCGGCTACTGGATCCCACCAAACGGGAACTTTTGATTTGTCAAAATTTTATAAATTGTAAAAATGATTTTAAAATAATATTTTGGAATGATATTTTTTTTTGTTACGAATCTCTGGTGGTAACTTACGTATGCAAAAGCTTTTACAAATTTGAATAAATTATCTTAAAATTCAAATAGGGTTTAGGCAGTTTAAGATTAAATGTCCAAATTTTCTTATTTGAAAGGTCTCTAATGTTTTACGTGAATATATTAAACAATCCCTTGGACTAAAACCGTGTTCAAAATTTTTAAAAAAAGTTCATGTGAAATTTAACTTCAAAATCAATATATCAAAATCAAAATTTATTACCTTTATTACTTTGAATTATGTACCTTTAAATTAAAATTTATTACAGGTACATCATATTTCTAATACACAGTTACATGATTATACATTTTAAATCCAATTCAACTTAACTTTTTGAATTTGAAAAGACGGTTACAAAAAAAAAAAAACAACAATAAAAAGAAGATTTTATACCTCTAACACCAATCTCTTGGATTTGGTTTTAACTCTTTTTAAACTAATATAATTATTAAGATTCTTTAATGACCTTAATGAATTCGTGAAATTTTCCCACGCATTTCTTATATTTAGATTATTTTTTTATTTTTACGGATTAATCCTTTTTTATTTATTTTCAAAATAGAAAAACTGTTATAAAATCTAAATAATGTGATTAGAGGATCCCCATTTACAAAAAAAGAAAGGGTTCTTCCTACACAAAAATTGAAAATTAAAAAAAAACCATTAATAAAATGAATCATCACTTTTTTTTTTAACTCATTAAAACATTAATGCTTATTAATTATTTTATGTATATCTTTTCTTTCCTACAGGATAATAAAAGATAATTTGATCGTCCCGTTTTTTTTGTTTTTGTTTTTTTCAAACTGAAGAATATAACATTAAAATAACAAAAAGGATTTAAATACGACTTTGTTTTTTTTTCTGATTAATCACGAAAACTGTTTTAAAAATAACGAATCTTTTAAAAAAAATTTAAATTTAAAAAAAAGGAGAATGTATTGTGATTAAGGGTTTATAATAAGCAATTTTCCTAATAATTTAAATTGAAAATTTTTTCCTAGTTGAAGTCAGCTTCTATGATATTGTTCGCCAGAAATCATTGTTATTTATTGCGTCTTATTTTTAGAATACGTATTGAATATTCTTATTTAGGTGCCTCCGGACGTTTTTGCTCTCCTTTATATTAACTGGAAGCGACTGAACATTGTATAGCATTTTTGTTCTGCTGTAAATGTAGGTGCGCTTATAATTTAGCGCTTATTCTGCATATTCTTGTGGACTGTTGTTTATTACTAGGTGACTGAAATGGCAAGTGGTTTTGTATTGCTTATGTTTATTTATATTTAATATATGTAAAGTTAAGTAATAGTTCGAATAAAAAGTGTTATAAAAGGGTTTATCAAATATAATCATTTTCAAATTTATAAACATATTATCGTATATTACAGCATATTCGAAATTGATAATATCGCTGATTTGATTTTTTTTTTTCTTGAGAGCATAGGGCTTCCACAAATTGCTGCCATCTAACTCTATTTTCGGTTTTAGATTTGGCTTCTGGTCATGTTATCCCTTCTCTTTGTATTTCTTTTTCTATGATTCTTCTCCAAGTGTTTTTGAGTCTGCGTACTCTACGTGTTCTCTAGTTTAATGCCTGTTTAGCATTGGTGCTCTTCTTGTGCGTCATATCTATTTGTATTTCTTTTCTCTTATCTGTATCCAAATAATTTCTTTTTGCATTATTTGCCACAATTCTTGATTAGTTATTTTCTGTAGCTAGAAGATTTTCCAAATATCTTCCACCGAAGACGACATTTGCTGAAGAATACCGGAAACATTTTTTTAATGGTGCTAGTTCATCAACGACTTTTTACTATCATTCATATATAGGAAAATTGATTCCCCGCAGGAATCAGGTAATTGAAGTTTTCCACATCTTCTATTGGTATATATTTCTAATTGTGATGCTATTTGTGTTGTGGTTATTCTCATCACATTTTTCCTAACAGTTTAAGTCATTATTTGTTTGGAGCCCCACTTCTTCGGTGCATTCCTTCAGTTTATTGTTGTTTTTCTAGGTTCTGACGATTGTGTGCAAGGAGGCACATATCATCTGCAAAGCCAGGTTTTCCATTTTGCCAGTTGATACCTCTGGGGAAGTAGTTCGGCTTTCACATGATTTCATACAGGAGTATATTGAGCAAAATTACATTGGTATTTGATTGTCAATGAAGCATCTCTCCGTTCTAAAGAATACTCATTTCGTTTTTGGTTTCTTTTCAATATGTTCGTACATTTTCTGATGTATTATTAGAGCTATAAATTTATTTAGTGATCTTATTGTATTTAGTAATGTAATATCCCTTTAGTTACTTCAAATATTTGGGCTTCCTTTCTTCGGTACGATTAAGCCCATTTTCTAACTGCGATGAATTCTTTTGTTTGTCCAGAGTTGTCCGATTAGTTGTTTCATGATTCCTGCACTTTAAATTGGGTTGGCCTTGCTGGAACTCCATGTGTTTCTCCCGCCTTATCGATTTTCAGCATATTAATGGCTTCACAGATATCTTTCATTGTTGATTGATTATGTGCTGGTTAATTCTACTTGTATTGTTACTAAAAGAGCGAATACTTTTAAGTATAGAGAGGGAAATCATACCTATGTAGATGCAATTGATAATCTTCATGAAAACTATATCCTATATTAATTGTTTCAAATAATACAAAATTTCGTTTCAAGTGACACAAGAAGAGTTATCTGTATAAACTTTTAAGTCAATTATAAGTTGAATCAACTCAAATTTAGTGCTATTGTAGTACTATAGAATAATGACTTTAGAAAACCAGCACACCAATCGACGCTACGCATAAACATATGAAGGTTGCAATACTATAGTATTTAAATCCTTATTTAATATTAAAACTAATTACTTAATTAAAAAAATTTATTTAACTTAAATTTAAAGATTCACAAATTAACGACTATGAGAATTATCTTAAGACTAAATTAAAATGAATTAATTAAATAATTAAAGTATTCTTATCTAAACAATATGATAATAAAATATACTTTTAAATTGGAACATTTAATGAATCATTGATTCAATTGTCATTTTAAATAATTTTGTTAAACAATTCCAGCTACTTAGATCCAATTAGTGTTAATTAAATTAAAATTGTCATAAATGATACGAATTTCTTTTCTTTAAATAATTATGAAGGAAGGGTACAAATGAAGGAAGAGATAAAACTTATATATATGTATATATATATATAAATATATATACAATATTATATATCTTTAAAAGATTATAAATCTTATATGAATGAACTTTCCCCTAATTGAATTATTTCATTAAAAATTCTGAACGATGGACATTATATTATGAATGATTTGTTTTTAAATTAATATTCTGAATAAAAGGTTTAAAAGATCAGACTATAGCTCTCATATTGTTAATTATGGAAATTTTTGTTTTTTGGTGATTTTTAATTTTGGATTTAAGATCAAAGATGACATTTTAAAGAGAAGTAATAAAAAATATTAATAACTAAAATTAATAAATGATTATAAGTTTCTTAACTGAGTGATCTCATTCTGATTGCAAAAATTATTTAATTTGTTATAATCGTAGGTTTATTGACTTCCTTTAAAAATTGCAGAATTATATTTTAATTAATGAATTTAATAGCCATATATAGTTTTAGAATGGAAGGTATGGTTTACGTTTGCAAAACTTGATAATTATTGTAGCATAATAATAACATTTAAAAAATTAAATATTACATATTTTAAGGGCTGAGTTCCAACTATAGGTAGTGTTGTAAATGCTTTTTACAATAAATATTATAATAAAAATACAAATTTGACAGTGGTAAAGTAGTGGCATTTCAATCGAAACCAAAATTATCAACAAAGGAAGTAGGTAAACCGGAATAAAGCTGTCACGGATTAGAATGGGGTGCACTCTATACACAAACAAACAAATATTCACCGGAGAAAATAATCCCATTTGTCGATTTTAGCGTTTACTGCAACAATACTGTAACAGTAAAACACGTATTTCTAGAATGTCCGGAAAGACTTAGAACCTGGGCTATAAAGTATAAAGTAATGGCTATAAAGTTCGGTTATAAAGTAACGGCATTTCAATCGAAAAGTCGAGGGTTCATACCATGGTCGGATCATATCTTATAAATAAATATAGTGTATTTTACAATAATTTAAGATCAAATTTAAGTCCAAAGGTCAAATAGGCAAAGGTTTAATATTATCAGGCAATATTTACTATTATCTGGTATTACAAATAAATAAATAAATATAACTACAAATGCAACTAGAGAAAAGAAAGAGAAACAGCTTAATATAGTTTGTGTTTACTTCATATTGAAGTAGAGGTAATTAATAAATTTTACTTCAAGTCAAAAAAAAACTGTATCGGAATGTTATTAACTTAAAATATAATTTTTTAAAAATAATTGCAATATCGTGGCCTGTTTCAGTAGGCGGTAATGCAATTTTTGTAAGATACGCGACAAATATGCCAAATGTCCCAACATTGCTGCTGAAAGTTGCAAAGGGGAAGTTGCCAAGCATTAGACAATAACTGTACTTGTTAATGAACACTTTATATATGTAAAATATGGTAAAGAACATATTATTAAAAATAGATTGAACAAAATATTAAATGTATTTTGTAATTACATATAAAATACATATATACATATATAGATATATATAATGTTAAATTATCAATTTTAGACACACGTTTTTTCCTTAAGTTTCTTTTTTTTTTTTTTAATTCATATTAAAAAAAAAATAAATTTTAACTTATATTAAATATGTATTACTGTATATATATGAGACTTGCTAACAGAATGGACTGAACGATATATGTCCATGTTCATATGTACATACTTGTCATCATCATCAATTTTCATTTCAATTTTTTTTAAGTTCATTTTTTTTATTTTTCAAAATCCCCAGATAATTTTTTTTTTTAGTTTTTCTTGGCTACTGTTTTGTAGTAAGAGTAGCAGCCAGTCAACCAGCATCCATTTAAAAATTGCTTCTTGTATTTATTACACAGTTTAAATAAAAAAAAACGAAAAAAATGCTGATGTTGTTGATGTTGTAAAATAGTAAAAAATCATATCCATATATAAGATCGTTATATTATCGACAATATACATTTAATGATAAATTTCAATAAATGTTCGCATATATATTCAATGACAGCAACAACATACTACTGACTGGCCACTAGGTTTAAGGCCATAAAAAAAAGGGGTAACAATAGCAACAACAACAAAAATGTGAAGAAAAGGACAAGAACATAAGGAACATATATATATATACATAGAAGCAAAATCAAAAAAAATATTAAAAACTTAAAGAGTTTTGACGTTGTTTTTGCAACTTTTACGTTATAAATAATATAATAATTATTTTTTTTTTTTTTAATTTTTTTTTTTTACACTATTTTTTAGTACACAACGTTATGTTTTAAATTGACGTTATAATGTTCTCTGTTTTTAAAATGTATAAAAAAATAAAAAGTTAAAAAATGATTATCCTCCTCCTTTTTTTTGTTTTTTGTTTAAACTTTAGTTTTCAAACTTTGAAAGATAGGCTGAAAAGAGGCTACAAAAAAAAAATATTAAGAAAAAAAGAAATATACACCTAAGTCCTAACTCTTTTGTTTTTGTTTATTGTTGTTGTACTATAAAACAAAAAAAAAAAAGAAATTCAGATTTTGTTTCAATTATAGTTTTTTTTATTTAACTGCACTGCAAGGAATACTACTTTATTATACATGTTATAAGTTTACAGGGATGTAAGGTTTAATCGCGATTGTTTTATTGAATTTAATTGATTGGTATGGTAACACTAATCTATCTGCACTTAGGCGTATGTTTTATGCAGTTTCAATATAATTGAAATAAAATTTACTTTTCGTTAGCATTTTTGCTATAATGTTAGAGTTGTAAAATGGCGTACTCAAATATAAAGCTCAACTCAAACTTCAACTTTTATGTTGAGCTTATAATTTGAGTTGTACGCATAAAATCAAATGTTTAGTTGACTCAAACTCGAGCTAGCTCATAATTTGACCTATACCCATAAGCTCACACGTTGAACTAATTCAAATTTTAAGTTGAGCGCGAGTTGAGCGCAACTCAAATCAGCTCAAATTTATTTAACTTACTAGATATGCAAAATGAATGTTAATAAAGCTTATGTATATAGCTCACACTATGAGGAAGCTCAGAATTTGTCCAAAACTTCGACATAACAAAATATTGCTAATTTAAAATTCAAATAATCATTTTGGGAACCATAAGTTGAACCATAAGTTTAACCTACATCTTGACTCTGATTCTGATTCTGCAGTAGAAACCTTAATAAATTCAGGAAAGCCCCAAAAACAGATACATTCATATTTGGGAGCTATTTTTTATGATGGCTTAATAGTCAAACTTTTTATTCCTATATATTTTTAACTATCCATAAAATTCGTGATAATTTTTTTTTGAATATACAAATTGCCTTTTTCCAATTTTGAGTCGCGCTCAATCCCAAATTTTTGTTCGCTCAACATTTGACTACCAAAACCGCTTTAATTTTATTTAAAAATCATTACACTCATTTTTAGCAAAGAAGCACTTTAAATATGAGAGTCAACTCCAGGTATTAGGTTAAAGAAAAAACTTAAAAACTAATTAACTCACATGCTAATTTATTTTTTTCTTTTAACTTTTTCTTAGTTTTATTCTGAAAGCCGACCCTGCATTCATTTTACTTTACTTCTAATTTGTACTTTGGTTTTTTTTTTTTTTAAATATTAAGGATAGGGAGGACATGTAAGAAATGCTTCTTGCAATGCAATAATATATGAAACAGGTATTCAACACGTAACATAAAAAAAGAAAAAAAATCAAAAACTATATAGATATATATATATACATACATATATACATGGATCTTTAGAATATATAAATATAAATGTATAAATGAATCATTTGAACAACAGAAAAAAAAAAAAGGTAAACTGTACGTTAATTTCATGTCGCAGGTGTTCAGTTTTTTAATTCGCGCTTCTCTCGGATTGTATTTTTTTTTTCATTTGATTTTTTTTTTCTGTTCTTTCTTCCTTTGTTTTGATAATTTTTGTTGTTGTTCTTATATTTATTATTATTCTTCCTCCTGATTTTGATTTTAAATTGATAGAAAACAAAAAGAGGATGAAAGTATTCGAGTTACATATTGTATAATAAACGCAATGTAATGCTATTGGGGCAAATGAATAAAAAAAAAAAAAAAAAAAACAAAGAAAAAGAAAAAAAAAGATAATCTTTTTAATTCCTTGTACGTTCTGATCATTTTTTTTTTTTATATTATTTTATGAAGTTTTAGTTGCACAATATAATATAATCGTATATTTTAAGACAGGTATATACATATATGTATATATATATATATATACATATAAATATATATATATATACAAAGTATAAGAACAATCTAAGGATTTGTTTGATGCTAAAGTGCAAAAAGGGAGAAAATTACGTGGCTGTACTTGTTACATATACTTGTATTATTATGAGTAAGTAACCTGTCGTGTTTTGTTTATTTTTTACTTTCATATTAATTTTTAAACTATGTATTGTTTTCTTGTTTTTTTTTTTTAAATTTTGATGATATATTTATTATTTAGTTACTTTTTATGATAGTTTTTAAAAAATATTTCATTTTAAGGAAATTATAAATTATTTTGAGTACAAATAATTAATTTAGTCTCAGGATTGATCTTAAAATCCCTATATGGTTTGTTTTATAACTTGGATACATATGATAGCTGTATTGAGTGGTCATCTTTGCTTAGATTTTCAGAACATAATTAAAGCAATGATTTTTAATTACTAGACGCGACAGTCTGGAACGGAAATGAAAATTGTTATAGGTTATATCATACACTATACCATTTCTTGATTGCAAGGAAGTTAAGTTAAGTTCAGTCAATTCTCTAAATAGACTATTTATTAATTTTATTAAACTAATATTAGTTTTTATTTAATATTTATCCTAAAAATATAAATTTTATTTTATTCTCTTCAATTATTTCTATTTTGCGGCATTAATTTTATTTCCGTCGATTTTCCAGATAAGTCATCACATTTTGCACCATTCTTCTCCAAGTTGCTTTTGGCCTGTCCAAATTTAAGGACGTACCACTGATGATTTAGCCTGTATTTTTGGCCTGTATTTTTAGGGCGTACCATTGATGATTTAGAAGGTGACCAACCTATTTCCATTTCTGTTTCCTCATTTGGAACAATATCGACTCTTACTTATTAAGCTCAAGGATACGACCAAGCTCACAGGATATACGACATTTTGATCTCAGGCATTTGTTTATAAAGACTTTCTGTACAGTCTTCCAAACGCACATTATTTCTTAATACAAGCCATTCGCGCTTCCATATAGCAACACCGATTTGACACAAGTCCCTAATTTTTTTTCAGCACTGCGTGCAATGTGTGTTTACTTCCATAATTACCTTAGTTTTATAAATGCACTCCTGGCTTTTTCTATTTTGTGTTCCATATACCTATTTGTGTTGATTTGTGCAACCGCCTGTCGCATCCTAATTATTCATGTTTTTGTATTTCTTTAATTTGGGGGTTGTAAATGAATATTGGTGTTCGGTTTGTGCTGTTAATTCTCATGCACTCGATCTTGTTTATGTCTTATATCTATTCTCTCAACTTTTTTGTTGGTTTATTTATATGGTATTCTGCGTTTCATCTATTTAGTGGCTTAATAGAACGATCATCATCATATTCTAGGTTTTGCAGTTTCTTTAAGTGTTGCCAAATTATTCCTTTACGTAGTGTGGCTATTTCTCTCATATAACAATATTATAGCACAATTCTAAGGATTAAAACATTTACAATTTTATTAAAAATATAACACAAAATAAAACCTACTCTATTACAACGTTTGATTTAACACCATTTATACTGCTGGTATACGCTCCTAGTTTTAAATCTTCTTTGATTTTATTACATTTAGCAAAATTTAATAAGATCTTCGGATAATAGAAAATTTTTTTGTTTGTATTGGTAAATGCATCAAGTGCTGCTAGTAAATTTGATAGCAACCAAACCGGTTTTTGTGAATTCAAAAACTTACAACTATTATGTCAAAATTACGTCATTACATGAAGGCATGACCATTCATGTGCTTTAGCTGATAAGTGTAACTAATAAATCTTGAAAAATATGTAATAATCATTTGAAACTGTTCTATGGTTGTTTTAATATATTTTACTTAAGATCCTTATTAATTTTTTCTTAATATTTTATTGACCTCAACACAAACGATTATATATATATATATGTATAAATATATGTATACATGAATAATTCTTTTATTAATTTTATCTTCTTTTTAACAAATTTTCAAGCGTGGATGACCAAAACAACAAGTTAGACAAGAGGTCGTCCTTGATTTTTTATGATTTTTTTATTGTACGTATATGCAATATATATATATTATATATATATACTTATATATCTGCATAAATTGTATATCTGATTAATATAACAAAATGCTAAGATTTTAATTTTTAATAAACTTTTATGTTAATTTTATTTTCTTTATTACTTTAAAATAAAAAAAAAAAAAACTTTTACTTTAATTTTATGTGTACGTGTTCACAATAATGTACCATGTTTTTTTTTTATTTTAATTCATTATTAATTATTTTTTTTTAATTTTTCGATTTAAACTCAAACACTAAAATGAAGTTTTTTAAAATGACATTAGTTAAGCCAACATCTTTTAATGCAAAATTATTAAAAATAAAATGATTTCGATTTTAAAAAAAAATATTATATATATACATATACTTATATATACAGTATACTTATTATTAGTCTGTAATAAAATTAAATATGACAATTTATTTTAAGAAATGAAATAAATATAATTTTTAATTAAAACACTAAAACTTTGCACTTAGTGTTATAAATAGCTTGTAACACTTATGTATATAGGACTGACAATATTATTGATTTTAATTTATTTTTATTATTTAATTTTTTTATAATTATCTTCTATTTTAAACTGTTTATTAATTTTATTATTCTATAACGAGATACAAATATATTATAAGATTACTATTTAAAGTGAAATATGCATATATTATTATAAAGTAAAATATGGTTCAGGTTTCCAACCTAGTCGCTAGTTCTACTTGTCGGAAAGAACATTTGCGCATTTTGTTTTAGTTCATTTGGTTTATTTTTCATACAGAAGTATCAAAACATAATTAATAATTATTAACATAATATTAAAAAAACTTAGATTACATTCAATATATTATAAATCAAGTAAAAAAATAAACGTCAAAAATGTCATGCTGCAAAATAAATGTCAGAAATAATTACGTCAATTTCAAAATATTTTACAGATCAATATTTCTATGCTTTCTTTTAAAAGATTCAGCTTCCAACTGAATTTAATTCATATTTCTTAAGAAATAAAAATTTTTTAATAAACAGCTGATTATTCTAATTGAAGAGAACCTTAAGAAAACAATGTTTATGCCGCATTCAACTTTTTTTTTTTTTGAGGGAAGGATCGGTAAAATGTTCCATTATTTGATATTTTAATTTCCGATTCTAATTATTGTGACCGTACGAATCAACAGCTTGTCGGCACAGCACAGTGGTTAGAATGCCTGAACTTTTATTCGAAAGGTCTCAGAACTTTTAACTGGTTTTTGAAATCGACTAAGTTACCATTCTCCATTGGGTTCAAATAAATGGCGTAATTAATAATTAATAATTATATATATTTTAAGAAAAGTATGTTAATATAACAATATAAACAAATAATTTAATTTAGAAATATAACTCACAGATATTTTGACACCGTAATACCTTGTAATCCAAATTTTTACAATATATAACAAATAGAGTTGTATTTATTGAAAGTCTAAGGCTCTTCTACATGTTATAAGGCGTAGTACTTTCTCCATGTGTAAATTGTATGTAGAATTTATTAAGATTAATTCTAATTTTAAGAAAATAATATTCCTAGACAGATTTTTAGGCAATAATAGTTAAACAATTAGCATTAAAAAAAAGAAGTATTAAGGATTTTCTTAATTTGCCTTTGTAAAGGAGATAAGGTGGATAGATAAACTTAAGTTTAGAACCAAAAAGTGAGTCAGTTTAGCTTTATGTGTCTAATTGTATTAGAACAATTATAGTGCAATTTTACTAAATAATAAAAATTTTTTATTTCTTTAACTAGATAATATATGGTAAATTGTATATATACAGGGTGTTTACTAATTAAGTGTACTGCTATAAACCACTGCGTAGGTAATTATGAGTAAGCACATGGGGATTGGGGCTTAAATGAAATGCCAATATTTTTTTTAGTTTTCATAATTTTACTCTCAACTCTGTTTCTAGACTACTTACAAAAATTCTTTAAAATGTATTCGGAAGATTAAGAATTCACTTTCAAACAAGCACCTACTCAATTTTCTATCTTTTACAGTTTTACAGTTTCACTGCGAGCTTCTACTTTTTGAATGAGCTTCTACTATGATGTTGCATGAAAAAGTTTCAAAATTTTATAACACAAAATTTATTTACTCATAAGTACTTTAATTATCTGGCCAATGGCGTAGTGGTAAAGACGCCGCCTTTCATGTGAAGGTCTCGGGTTCAAACCCCGGTCAGATCATATCTAATAAAAAAATATCGTAAAATTGTATATTTATATCGTAATATAAAATAAGATTTAATAAAAATATATAAATGATTTTTGTGTAAGATTATAGATGGCGCACAATGTTGACATTTGTGCATTCATATTTCATAACCTTATACAATAGCTACAGCCGAGTAATCAACGGCTTATAGTGAATATTATGATTAAAGAATATGAAGCCTAGTTTAAAATAAACTTGGTGAATGCCCTATACTCGTTAAAGGAGTGGAAAAGGAATACAAAAAAAAAAAAAACTTTAATTAATAATTAAAAATGTTGCTTATAATTTAAACTAAATTAGTTTCAAAATAAAAAGTGTCTTCTGTTTTACTACATAATGCTTGTCGTAAGTGAAAATCAATTTAAAAAAAAAAATCTAAAATTTTTTTCTTTAAATCTGAATTCTTCAAAAAAGATTTTTATGATATTTTTTGTGATGCTTTCTAAAACAATTATCACTTATCAGACATGTAAAATGATAACTAGAATATAATTTGAAAAAAAAATAAGCTTTGACTTTTGACAGAATAATTTACACGAGCTGTAAAAAAAATTTGTAAATTTTTTGTTTAAAAAACAATCTAGATTATTATTTTAGTTTCTAAGTGTACTGATGAGCTTAATTGATTATGACAGTCGATATAATTTTTAATTTACGACATTTTTCAATTATTGTCAGTTTTTCATCATAATATCAATATATAAAAATATTCACTAAAATTAGATGATTTGTTATTTTTTTTTAACAATTCTCGTTTAAAAAAGCCTATCTATATTGTTTAATGGATGTAACCATTTACAATTTTTTAAGTATCAAAAGTCATATATCAAATATTATGCTAAGGGTAAAAAATAAATAAACAAGTTGGGTCGTAAACCAAAAGTTTTTAAATGCACACAATTTCAAAAACGTAATTTTTACTACAGAATCACAATTTTCATATATACAACACTTTTTTTTAAATATTTCGGGGTTGAAATTTCCAACTTTAAAAAACAGTAGGACTAAATTTTCCAGGGTTGAAATTTCCACCTATAAAAAGCAGTAGGACTACATTTTACAGGGTTGAAATTTCCACCTTTAAAAAACAGTAGGACTTCATTTTCCAGGGTTGAAATTTCCAACTTTAAAATGCAGTAGAGTTCTACACTATATAAAATCTTTTTTAGAATTACTTTTTAACGAAATCTTAAATTAAAATTTCTTTATTCTAAACTTAATGTTGCTTTGTAAACAGACAGTGGAACAGAGTGAAAATTCTAATAACCATATTTTTTAAAAAATAAATAAGTGCTTAAAAAATATATTTTGTTTTCTTTATTATTTAAATTGAAATAAATAGAACTTTTACTATAAAATAATTGACAGTACATGATAATTTTTTGGCTATAAAGTCTACTGTTAAATTGTTAGAAATCAAATCCTTTCATAAAAAATTTTATTACTCAGACCATAAAATGAAGAGGTCAAAATGTTTAAAATTATTAAAATTATCATTGTATGTTATAGATACAAGATACTTTCTTTGATTTTATCTATTAAAATAAAATTTATTACAATAAAATAAATTATAAAAACAACAAAAAAATTATATGTAAGTTCATTGAAAGTTTACAATCAAATTTTTTTATATTTTAGGGCGTTAGTTATTTCCTCTTACATTTAGTACTAGCACTTAATATCAAGTCACACTAAAACTGTCAAAATACACGTCATTACCTGTCATATTTTAGAATATTTTGGCTTAACTATCGCACTAAAAAAAATAGTAATTTACTGTTTTATTTTATTGCAAGTATACGTATTACTTAAAATACAGGGTTTCTTCCAAGTTTAAGAGAATTGCATGGGAATTTTGTACATTTCTCTTTACGAATTCAATTACGAAAGTATTTACAATGTAAGATATAAATGTCTAACTGTTAGATATATTTTTAAAATATTTTTTTTGACTTCGTGTGATTTTTCGTAAATCTGAAATACTTTTGCAAAATAAATTTTTCTTTAACTATGGCAGGAAATTATATACATATAAGACATTAATTTTTTTTTTCTATTACACAACTTGGGAATCTTTATTCATTTATATTCGTAGCTTTCTCTTCTATTTCATTTCAGGCTATTTCGCGTCTCATTTTTCAACCGTTCTTCTTCATGCAGTTCTCGGTTTACCTCTTGATCTGGACCCGCATAGATGATTACAGTGTAGCGTCATTCTTGTTACGCATTTCTTATTCTGTTCGGCCAGAATATTCGGTATATTATTCTGTGATATTTAATTTATAAAGACTTGTAATATATTCTTAATGAAATTGGAGTGCAACCATGATTCGCAGCCATGTTTATGTAGATTTTAAGCATGAATTGAATATTGCTAGTTTGGTTCGTGTTGATATTTGGTTCGTGCTAGAAGGCTATTCTAGCTTTATTGATCTGTATGTGAGATGACGCTCCTTAGATAAAAGAAACTAATTTGATTGGGCTGCCATTTCCAAGGTGCATACATAACTTCGGTTTTACTTATGTTAATCTCTAGGGCAATGATATTGGGTGGTTTAACTAGCTGTACGTGGATTAATTTAGATTGCGCATCTTCTTGGTTATTGCACCGAAGACATATGTCGTCTGCGAAGTTAATATCTTCTAGACATTTGAAAACCGAACAATATTTGCATTTTTCAATAGTGCTCTATTCCTTCAGGATATCGTCTAATATGACGATGAATAATAGCAGGGATAGGGGTGATAAACAATTGGTAATAGGGGTGAAACACCCAATTTAGTTATGAATGGTTACTGAAATTCCAATTGTTCAATTGTTATGTTGTTTGCTTTCCTTGAAGCATTCCTATTTTCGAGAGCTCTAAAATTGGGTTTAGTGATCTCCATCAAGTGCTTGTGTGCTTGCGTCTTTGAACCTATTTTATATTACTCCGGTTAGAATATTATAGATGGTGTTTTAGATTACTGTGATACCTTTGCAATTGTCTTTGTAATTTTAAGATCTAAAAAGAAAACGAAATTTAGAAATATTCTATCTATTTAAGTAGAAATTATAAATAGTAATTATAATAAGTAAATGGAATAATGAATTACATTAAAAATTTCATATTAAATCAAATAAGTTTTTTTTATATTTATATTATATACCTACCAATGTAAATTAAAAAATAAAATCCTTAAAATTGCAGGTCTGTTCCGTATATCTACTGCTATCTTTTTTATTTCATTTGGATGCTGCTTTTTTTTTTTGTTTTATAAATGAAATTTTTTATTTATAAATTACATATTAACAATTGGGAAGTATATATTTATAAAGAGGGTGTATTAAATTAGTTAAATTCCCTTTTGCATTTTGTTTCAATTCAAAATACCGTTAAAAAACAAAATTTTTGAATTTTTGATATTACCATAGTAACCAATTAATGTTTTGTTTATTTCGAGATAACTTTGCGTTTATTGAACTTTCAATTCAACACACATATAAACATTTGTATATATACACACACCAGTTTTTTATGCTATCTCAAAATTTAATTAAAGGAACTACTATGTGTAGTATAGTATGATTATATGAATTTACTGTTTTCGTTGGTACAGCGTTCTTCTAGTGTTAATAGTCACGATAACTTATTATTTTCATTTTTAAATTATATCATCGTATATTTTGTTGTTTTATTTAAATAATCAATAAATTTAAATGAAACGAAACATCTGTACCAATTCCTTTAATAGAATAATGATGATGATGATGTGATATACTGTTATATTTATGTACGCAAACAAATTTTAAGTTTCTAGTAAAATGCTGTTATATTATTACTGTACATTCTATTTTTAGTGACTATTTTTAATTTTGTGACAGGAAACGTCTGTTAAAATTTTTTTTTTTTAAAGATAAATCAATAGGGATCATCATCCAGGAGGACTTGTTTTATTTTTTTTTTGTTTTTGAAAATTTATAAAATTTTTCGTCCTGTTTTCTTTTTTTTTTTTGTTTTTATTTTAGCGTGAATTAACAAAATATAATAGATCACCAATCAATATTATATTTTTATAGGGAATAATATTGTAAAATATATTTTATAAATACATATATGTATACTATACGTATATAATGTATATGATTAAGGACATTAAAACAGAAGGATCATTAATTATATAAAATTAAATGAATATTTACCACACCCTCAAGGTTATATTATAGTCTTTTATTATTTTGTTTTACAATGTTAAAGCATGATATACAAATATATATACATTCATATATATGTATATATATAATATAAATTTAAAAGCACACAAAATAAAAACTAAACGGTGATGAAATCGAGTAAAATACATGTTAGCAGTAGTAGCATTTAGAGAATGTTTGTAATTCTATTTACATATATTGGGATATATATATAACAAAAATATTTTACCCTTCTTCCTGTCAGGTCTTGGGAAACTTCTTCTTCCTGTTTGTTCTTTTCAGAAATTTTAGGATTTACTTTAAAAATGGTGTATTCAATTCGTTAGAGAATTAAAAAAACAAATTATCATGATGCAATATGATAATTAAATTTATTTTCGAAAAATTTAAAATAAAAATTTTTCAATGTTCTGTCTTAACGCTTCATTGGCACAGGAACTACATTTATTTGATTAAATTTTTTTTACTAAATTCCAATCTAAATTAAAAGATATTAATTAATACTAACAGAATTATAGAACTAGCTGCAAGTGGAGAGAAAAAAAATAAGATTTAGTTATTAGACTTTATGAACATTACAGTACGTTTTTCAATTCATTAATCAATTTTAATATCCTACACCTAAAATATAGGACCATGGGTTCAGATTCTGGAAGCTTCTGATCAAACCAAGGAAGGGGAAACGAGAAATACTCCGAGAACAACGAGAACCTTTAAATTTGGTTCAACCTTCTTTCTATCTGTTGCCCTTATATTTTCCTTTGTTTTCCTAAAGTTTGGAATGAATTGCAGTGATGGTTCTGGTACAACCCACACACCTCTCAAAATTTCAAAGCATATATCTTTAAAATTAATAAAGATATTTACTTAATATTTGGTGCATAGTATATTCTTTCTATTCTGCTTGTATTATTTCTTTAAGACTTAGGATGAATTGAAGCTGTTCAGGTAACACCCATGCACTGTCCAAGATCAAACAAGCATATTTTCAAAATTAATAAAGTTAGAAAATTGAAATTCGGTAAGTAAAAATAAAGACTTAATACAAAAACTAGGAAGAGTGTAGTAGAGTAGACTGTGTCAACTCTGGGATATCCGTATGACCGTAACATATACATTAAATATCATCCGATTAATTACTTTTGGCAAAATTTCAAACTCATATAAAAATAGTAAAAATAGTAAAATACTCATATAAAAGAAGGAGTTGAATGGGAGCTACTCGAACCCTCTGCAGTAGACCAACCAAATTTTGCTGTAACTTTGCCCAATACACTAAACTATTTTTGGCAAAATTTCAGACACCCAGCTTCATTAGGTGTAGTGTAATGCTCATACAAGAGAAGGAGTTGTAGGGTAACTACTCCAATCCTCTGCAGTAGACCAACCAAGTTTTGCAGAAACTTTGGACATAAAACTAAACTACTTTTGGCAAAATTTCAGACACGCAGCTGTAATAGCTGCAGAGTAATACTTATATAAAAAAGAAGTTTCATGGCAGCTACCTGAATCCATGGACCAAAATGGCTGGATTTAAATAGCGATGACGGCTATTGCAAAAAAATGAATTTGCGAAAATTTTAAGATCCTAGCTCCTTTAGTTTTTGAGTTATCCTGCGGACGGACGGACGGACAGACGAACGGACATACATAGCTAAATCAATTTATTTTTCGATTCTGATCCGATCTATACACTTAAGTCTATATCTACCCGCCCTTCTTTTCTGCGTCACAGACTGCGTATTGGCAAATTTATTATACCCTTTGACTATATAGTCATACGGGTATAAAAAGGTGCAAAAATTAATATAAACAAAAATAAATTAGAATGAAGTACTAATAACGTAATACAAATCTAGTACCAAACAAGATGAAAAGTTTAAACTCTTAGGTGTAGTTTTATCAAAGTCGTGTTGGCAAGCCTTTTCTTCCTTGATAATAGTACTTTTTCAGAATTCGCCTACCTCCTATGATAAATTTTTAACCTCCATTGTTTGATTGGAAATAGCCGAGTCTTAAGTTAATGAAAAGGTGACTCCACTAGCAACAGGAATAAATTAAATTAAGTAATCAAAATATAATGTTTGATTAAAAACGGGAATTTGAAATTTTAGATGATTAAGAAATTGAGACTTAAATTTCAAATAAAATTTTATAAACTCTTCCCATTATCCTCTTATATATATACATATATATATAGAGATATTAATGACTTGTTATAAAATATTTAAATCTGATGAAGTTTTTATTAAAATAAATACATTAAAAAAAATTTTTTTTATGACTTTAAAGTTTTTAAAATACGTGGAAACATAGTTTTCAACACTAGAATCTAAATATTAAATATATGAGATTTTTTTAGAATATGTATAATATATGAATTCCCTGATATGGGTACCAACTTCTTAATGTAGCAAGCAGTATATATCTGTTTGGTTGGCATATATGGAAAGTAATAAAATTTTTGAACAGAAAATCAATTTAAAATCAATTTAATTTCCTATAAAAATTGAATATAAGAAATTATTTTTTCTTCAATTCATTTTTAAGAGTTTTTAAATAAATTTTTTTTTAAATAGAGTATCCACTAGTAATCCACTTTTGCTTCTTCTTTAATTTAATTTGATTTTAAAATAATGCTATAAAATAAAATAATAAAATTATTGTTATACCCGCTTTTTTTTTAGTCATTGCTTTAGATATTCTAGTTTTTGTATTCAGAATAAGTCGTAAAATTCAAAATTTATCCAACTTTTTAAGAAATATTAAAATATAATGGATTTATATATAGATGTACACAGTATAATGAAATGACAAAATAATCTTATTTTGTTTTTTTTTTTTAGAATTACAGAATAATGAAATATGATACATAAGCCACTTCAATAAATTAAAAAAGATAGAAAATATTTCAATTAAATTGTCAAATTGGCCTCAAATTAAAATAACAATTTATATATAGAGTCTGGGGTTCTGAATACAAGATTAAATATTATGTGAAAAATTGCTATAAAAATTAAATAATAATTATGCAATATTTATAAAAAGAAATAGTTGCTGAGCTGATACACAAATCATATATATATATATATAAATATAAAATTAATTAAAGACATCTGTTGACCTCTATTATATAATCTTGTATGTTACATATTCGAATAATCTAATATGTTACATATTCGAATTTATGTCATCCACTTTTGATAGGCAGCTATATCGTAAATCTCATTTATTTTTTTTTTTAAACAAAACGGCAGCATTTATCTGACACAGGAAAAAGTTAGGCTCGGGTATTTTTTAGTTTGTTAACCCGTTTAGGCACAGCACATTAAAGTTTTATGATTCTCTAAAGTGATTATGTCAAAATGTTGTAAGCTATAAGTTATTGATATCAAATTTTTGCATAAAGTATTTTGAAAAAAATAGAGACAAAGTTTTCGGATTTGTTAACCCATTTCGGCACAACTTTTTTTTTAAACGCTTTTCGTTTTTTTTCTCAATCAAAAACGGTTCAATCGATTACCCATCAAATTTCGTGTATGGGTTGGTTTTTTACTGTGCAGTTGACTGTTACTAGGAATTTGTTAACCCGTTTCAAAAGGGAAAAACAATTTCTTTTTGGTGATAAAAGATAAAGGGTTAAATTTTTTTATTTAGTGAGAAAATTTATACTTACATTCATATATGAATGTTGAATATGGACAACGCCATTCCAGGAATACATAATATGCTATACAAATTCTAAGCTTTTCTTAATATAATAATTCATAAACGAAAACAAAGCTTTTATGTTTTAAAGTCGTTCTTTAAATTGATCTGAAAAGTTAAGATATTATTCTAGAATGATATCGATATACATACATATATTTCTTAAGCGTTTTGAATGTGTATAATAAGAGCCTCTTCTCTGCCTAGACGTGGGTTATCTTTTATCAAAAATATGTAATACGACCTTTAAGCTGATCGTTTTGAACCTGAAACTTTTTATACTTGGAAGGTCGACGTCGTAACAACTTCACCATTGGTTAGATTTTGAAATTTAATGCTATAATATTAATTTTCAATTTTTTTTAAAAATTTTTTAATAAAGTAATACTATAGTGAAAGGACGCAAGATCTTCATGTAAGGATGGCAAATAAAAAAACAACCATAACAATACTATATTAATCTGACCAATGGCATAGTGGTAAAGACGCCGCCTTTCATGTGGAAGGTCTCGGGTTCAAACCCCGGTCAGACCATATCTAATAAAAAAATATCGTATAATTGTATAATTATGTCGTAATAGTTTATATCGTAATATAAAATAAGATTTAATAAAAATATAAAAATAATTCTTGTGTAAGATTACAGATGGCGCACAAAGTTAACATTTGTGCATTCATATTTCATAACCTTATACAATAGCTACAGACGAGTAGTTCACGGCTTAGTGAATATTATGATTAAAGAAACTGAAGCCTAGTATAAAATAAACTTGGTGAATGCCCTATACTTCTTAAAGGAGTGGAAAAGGAAAAAAAAAATTGGACTCATTACTAGGCTTGTTGTATTAAATTTCCTAGATATTTTCTTCTGATTAAATTTTAATTGATTTTTATAATTTTAAAAAATATAGGTACTTCTGTGAGTTATAAAAACCCAATAAGTTTTTTAATATTTAAATAGTATTCTAATTATTAAACTGAATTTATTATAAAACATGGAGTGGTCACTAACATCCGTTTTAATGTTTTTAATGTCTTGACTGAGATTTAATTTTAATAGATGTTTAAAAAAAATAAAAAAAAATGTTAAAAAATAAAAGTATCTTAAGACCTTTTTTTTTATTATCATCATTATTTTTTAAATAATTTTTTTTTTCTTAATATTTATCAAATAAATTTTTATGACTTAAGGTTCGGTTTTTTTCTTTTGTTCTTATTTTTTTTTTGGGTAATTCAGTAGCTTAAGTTAAGTGTTTGCATTAATTTTGTTTCAAGTCACAAAAAAATGAGTTCATGTATTGGGTTAAAGTGATTTTTTACGGTCGTGTTGAAATATACAAAAACTATGTATAAATTTATGTACCTATATTTATATTGTACATTATATAAATAAACTTTTATATAGTATAATGTATAAAGTAGTTTAAAATCCTGGACTAAAAACAGGTAAAATATAAGAAAAGAGAGATCAATCAAGGACTTAAAATTGTTAAATTTAAAGGTTTTCATCACTTTACTATACATACTTATATATGCACATGACATGATACTATTGTTAAAAAACAAATTGTGACTACAGAAATTTATGTTTGCTATCATCTTGTGATCATAAATATGATTTTTGAAAAATATTTTTTTAATTTTAATTCTTGAAATTAATGATATAAAATAAAAATAATATGAAAAGTTAATTTTAAGTTATTATACCCGTATGACTATATAGTCCAAGGGTATAATAAATTTGCCATTACGTTTGTGACGCAGAGAAGGAGGGGGGGTAGATATAGACTCAAGTGTATGGATCGGATCAGAATCGAAAAATAAATCAATTTAGCTATGTATGTCCGTCCGTCATCACGATAACTCAAAAAGTAAAGGAGCTAGGATTATGCAATTTTCACAAATTTGTTTTTATGCAAAAAACGGAATCGAGTTTTAAATTCAGCCATTTTGGTCCACGGGTTCGAGTACCTGCCATACAACTTCTAATTTTATATGAGCATTACTCTATACCTATGGAAGCTGCGTGTCTGAAATTTTGCCAAAAGTAGTTTAGTATAATGGCCAAAGTTACTGCAAAATTTGGTTGGTCTACTGCAGATGGTTGGAGTAGCTGCCATACAACTCCTTCTTTTATATGAGCTTTACACTACACCTGATGAAGCTGGGTGTCTGAAATTTTGCAAAAAATAGTTTAGTGTAATGGCCAAAGTTACTGCAAAATTTAGTTGGTCTACTGCTGAGGGTTCGAGTAGCTGCCATACAACTCCTTCTTTTATATGAGGATTACACTACACCAAATGAACCTGGGTGTCTGAAATTTTGCCAAAAATAGTTTAGTGTAATGGCCAAAGTTACTGCAAAATTTGGTTGGTCTACTGCAAAGGATTCGAGTAGCTGCCATACAATTCCTTCTTTTATATGTCATACGGGTATCCCAGAGTTTACACAGTCTACTCTACTACACTCTTCCTCGTTTTCTTATTAATCTTAAAAAAAAGATGAATTTTAAATGTTTTAAAATCTGACTTTTATTCAATGACAAGAAAAATTTAACTATAAGATTTAGTTCATTTGGTTATGGATGAAAAGTTAATATGTTTACAATAATCCTATATTAAAATTTGTATTTTTTAAGAGGATAGATGTATTAAATCGAGAGTCTGCCAACTAAAACCATAATGTATTTGCAAATAAAAGTTTTAAATAGACGTTAAATGCACTTGTACGTTTTGATTTTGGGAGTTGGAATTAGGAAATTAAAAATTTGAACACCAATAATTCTATACTTGTAACATCATGCCTTAATAAGATGTGCAATAATTGCAGCACTGATATCGTATCCGAATTTTTATCTTGTTCAAAATTTGCGATAGTTTTAATAATAATTTATAAATTTATGTCAATTGATGTCAAATGTTCCGTAAATTAAATGAAAAGTAATATTGAAATACTCTTTCAACCATTACTTCATTTTTCAATTAAAATCAAATAATATCGATAAAATGTTTAACTCATATCAATGTAAACTTTTTAATTGATGGATAAAACTTTTTGCTTGAAGCATTCTTTACACGGTCAATATTAATTGAATTCAATGAATATTGTCAATTATTATTGAACGTGTCTGGAGCCTTTATTATGATTACGATATTAGGTATCTTTACAGAGCTATCATGCGACAATCCATCGCGTCGATCGAGAACGTTGGCAACTAATCGTTCACATTAAAACACTGTGTTTACTATTTTAGTTGCATTGAAATTTGCAAATCAAAAAAACAGAAACGCTCTATATTTCAAAAATTTAAAACTAAACTTTAAAAATAAAACAAATTTAACATAAATTTTTATAAAAGTTAATTAATTTTGCTACTGTTTAGTCGTAAATGTAATTAATTTGTTTTTTAGGTGAATATCGGAGCGTTAAATTGAGGTTTTTTGTTTTAATTAAAATTAAAAGCTTTTAATTTATGTATCAAATATTTTGGCTATAAAGTTATATTTAATGATTTGTTTTAATTACTTGTATATATTTATATATATATATATAATATATATATAAATTAAGTTAAATGACAAAGCAAAATTTATTATAAAATTAGCACTTAAAAAAAATTGTAAAACAATAAATTAAATTTTGTTAATTAATTTTTAAAATTATGTTAAGGTAGAGTAATTTTTTTTTAATTAAATTAAAAAACAAGTAAAGAAACAGTCAGTCGGTGCAACCGACTTAGAAATACCCTACACCTATTTGGTTAAAATTTAAGGACATATCCATAAGTCATTTTAACACCATAGAAGCTGTTATTAATTTGATCGTAAGACATAGCTAACCAAATTAACTGTATAATACTAAAAACATTTTCTAATTACCCTATCTATTAAAAAATACTATAAATTCTTACTAATTTATCTATTTAAAAATATTAAAAAACAAACAAACTTGAAATAAATGAAAATATATTTATTCCAATTCAATTACAAAATGAAAAAATTCTAATTATTAAATTTTGTGATAAAAAGATAATCAAAGCATAATATATTTAATAATCCAAATTTTTAAAAATTGCAATTATTTTAAATGGTTAGTTTATATACCTAATAGAAAAGCTTATAAACGCAAAATTTGCAATTAATGTATTTCTAAAATACAATTAAAAATTTACACCTTTTCATATAATTCATTTAAATATAAAAATAAATTTTACATAAATGCAGCAAGTACCTTTGAACATAGCTGAACCACTACAATTAAGTCTAGATTTCGGAGACACATAGGACATAGGAAATATATTCTTTGGCTTCGAAATTAAACTCGACCACAACCAATTCCCATGGTACTTTCATTACTAGTAACCTACTGTTAAATTTCATCAAAATACCGGCATTATTTTTTGTGTTATGGTGTTTGTAAGATATATGTTTGTTAGTCCTTGAACTTTTCAAGGGTTCCAGGACCCAAAATTATGGTACGATTTCGCTCATATGCAGTCCCGTCATACTTTCAATACTAGTTAACCCTTGTACACAATTGGAACGCTCTATCTTAATTTTAAGTTACTAGTTTTATTAATTTCGATGATAAGCTTTTACACATTGGGGGGTCTAAGAGAGGTTCTGAACCACCACTGCAATTGATCCCAAATTAGGGGGGCACGCAAGAAATAGTAAAGAACACCCTTGTGGCAAATTGGAAGCTTCTACATTTGTTTCAAGTTACTATCTTTATTAATTTCGAAAATATGCTTTAAGGGCCTAAGAACTGAGTGGCTGGTCCCCGATCCACTACTCCAATGGGGCCCAAATTTCAAAGACACTTACGAAATAGGAAGGACACCCTGATACCAAATTTGGAGGTTCTATCTTCATTGGTTTCGGAATTATGCTCGTTTGGCCTAAATTCGATCAAAAAGTTCTAAGTTCCGAACCCATTGTCCAATCCTCACCGTACGTAATCACCGCCGTAGTTTCGCTGCCAATAACCTACAGCACAAATTTCATGAAGATAGCCTAATTAGTTGTTGAGTTATCGTGATTTTTTATATATGTCCTTAGCCCTCACATCGAGTAAAAGGTCCGGAATCCGAACCGTTGGGCTGATTTCGCCCTTATATAGTCCGGGCTGTACTTATAGTACTAGTTAACCCTTGTACACAATTTGAACGGTCTATCCTAATTTTAAGTAACTATTTTTAGTAATTTCGATTATAAGCCTTTAAAACTTGGGAGGTCTGAGAGGGGTACAGAACCACCACTCCAATTGATCCCAAATTAGGGGAACACGCAAGAGATAGTAAAGAACACCCTTGTGACAAATTGGAAGCTTCTACATTTTTTCAAGTTGTTATCTTTATTAATTTTAAAGATATGCTTTAAGGTCTTCGAAAATGTGTGGCTGGTCCCCGACCCACTACTCCAATGGGACCCAAATTCACAAGACACTTAGGAAATAGGAAGGGACACCCTGATACTAAATTTGGAGGTTCTATCTTCATTGGTTTCGGAATTATGCTCGTTTGGCCTAAATTCGATCAAAAAGTTCTAGGTTCCGAACCCATGGTCCAATCCCGACCTTACGCAATTTCCGAAGTAGTTTCATTACTAGTAACCTACATCACAAATTTGATGAAGATAGCGTCATTAGTTGTTGAGTTATCGTGATTTTTTATATTTGTTCGTTAGCCCTTCGATCGATTAAAAGGTCCAGAATCCGAACCCATGGGCCGATTTCGCCCATATGCAATCCCCGCCGTACTTTCAGTTCTAGTAACCTACAGTTAAAATTTCATCAAGATAGCTCCATTATTTTTTGAGTTATCGTGCCTACGGACGGACGGACGGACGGACATGGCTATATCGACTAAGGCGGTCACGCTGATCACAAATATATATACTTTTCCATATCTAGCTCGCTTCCTTTAGGTGGTTACAAACACCATACCAAAGTTAATATACTCCTTTACCTATTCTATAGGTGTAGGGTATAATAAGATTTTTAGAACAAGGAAATTAATTTTTAATTTTTCGATTTATTTCCTGTAAAATTTTTTTAAGAATATTTGAAAAGGTTTTAAATATAACCATAGTGTAAAGATAATAAAAAGAGGGACAAATTCATATAAACTTTTTTAGTATGAAATATTTTTGAGAAAAATAAACGATGGATTCAGAAAAGATTTTGTTTACTTAATAAATAAAAGTATTTATTTACCCTTTTTGTAATAATCTAACCAAAGTCAGTTGTAGTCGGATGCCATAATCAATTTTTTAATAAAGAAAATATAGCTTTTAATTTTTAAAAAACTAAAATTAACGTTTAGCAATTATTTTCCATATCATTCTTGTCTTTATTATTTTTTAATTTGAAATTTTATGCATTTTTCTCATATTTAAGTTCGGCCCAAAGTAGCTTTACCTAAATATACCCAAAGATTTCAAGTTCTGTCAAATCGAGTACAGAACCATAGCTTTCTTTCAAATTCATTTGTTTGAAATATAAAATTATTTAAATTTTACAAATAAATTTTTTAAAATTATAAAAATATTACAAACATATTATAAGACATGACATAATCTATAACCTATATGCACTATTTTATTAATTTTGTTTCTGTATTGAAACACTGCCTATTTATTTTTTTATTTAAATTATTAAATAATTTTTTAAGGTTCCGTTTTTATTAATTTGTAGAATTTCAGTTAAAAATGAGGGCACATCGAAACCATTTATTAAAAAAAAATAATTTCAAATGAACATTAATTAAAGTCAATAATTTGACATTGAATGCTGGTATAAGTGGTAGTTATTTAATACACAATTATATGTTCGTAAGAAAATTAGTATAATCAAACACAGTGCATATGTGTTGTATACATATTGTTAAAATTTACATAATATTTAAAATATTGGACATTTCATTATTAATTAATAAAAATTAATAAAATTCAACATAATTTAAAGTAAATATAAGAGTTAAAAGTCAAAAAATTACTTTGACAATAATATAAGTTTAATATAAATGTATTAAAAAACTCCTATATACATAAAAACAATAAAGGTAAAGTAAAAAAAAAAGAAAAACCTTGAAAATGTTTTTTTTTTTTTTTTTATATCGCTGTTAAAATGCAAATTTTCATAATTTAAAAAATTTTATCAGTAAAATGAAATTATGCTTGGTTACAACACCAACAACACATTATTATTATTATTACCTATACTTTGTGTTTTGATTACGCTTTAAAATGTGTGTTAAGTTCCTTTTATTATGTTTGTAGATTTTAATATTTTACATATGTATATTTATATATAAGGCAATCATAATGTCACTGTCATAATCATAATTTTAAGGTTAATTAATAGGGCGCCAGTACTGTTTCTTTTTTTTTATTATTATAATATTTTTATTTTACTACACGTTATACTTGATTTCAAATTTTTGTGTAAATTTTATATGTGTGAATAATTGTTTTAAAAAAAAAAAAAGTCTGAACAAGTTAAAAAGCCATGAAGGACAAACTTGATCGAAAATATTATGTATATGCAAAAATAAAAGTTTGCAAATATTTAAAAAAATTAATAGTAATTAATATAAGTATTATTTTAATGGTTTTTAATTTATGTTTAAAATGATATTAGTATAGATATCAGATTTAATTTGCTGTGCCAGTCTGTTTTTTTTTTTGAATATGTTAATGGCTTGTGATCTTTGAAATATTTTATGAAACAAATGGGTTGTTATATATAAAAACCACCTATATAATATAGAGATATAGAGTATCGTAGACTGTGTCAACTTTAGGGTAACAGAATGATAATTAAGAAGTTATATGGTAGTTATTTGAATCTCTTACACTAGATAAACTAAATTTTGTGCAGATGTTTGTTATTTGTTTATTTATTTATTTGTAGTACGAGAAATACCTTTTGCCTGATAATATTAATCCTTTGCCGATTTGACATTTAGACTTTTGACGATTTGACATTTAGACTTATTATTAAATTATTGTAATATACACTATATTTTTTTATTAGATATGATCCGACCAAAGTTTGAACTCAAGACTTTTCGATTGAAAAGCCGCCACTTTGCCACTGACTACTGAGCAATCAGTCAGATATGTTATAAAACTCAATTGGTTTTGAGAAGATCTTGTATGGCAACTACCCAAAGTCGCTGAGCAAACTTGTTCAAATTTTAATAGTATATAAAGACGGCATGAACTTAATTCTTTTAGTTTTTGTGTTATTGTGTGGAAGGTTGAATGAGCGGCCGCACAGTTTAATCGACTTAATTTTGGATTCTGATTACATCCATGCACTACACTACAGCATCATAAACGTAATGGCAAAAATAGTATACATATATAAAAAGATTCTTAAAGTTTTTATGTAATATTCCAGCAGAGTAACCAATCATTGTCTAAGGAAATTGCTTCCTTTTATAATTATGTTTATGTTGTGTAATAAAATTTTTGAAAGCTTATGAATGAAATTTTTATAAATTTACAAAACTATACTAAAAACAAATTTTTTTTGCAAGTAATTACCAAAATCAAACCGATAACTAATAACATTCAGAAACCGTGAAACAAGCTTTCCACAAAACTCTTTTCCGTATTACCTTCTTGTTATACAGTCAGTTACAATACTTTTTTTGGAATCCATAATATTTATTACGTTATGTTAACTAAAATCGGTAAACAATTACTTTAGAGACACGTTTAGCTATCTTTACTGACTATAATAGTATGATAATTTGGCTTTTGATCTTTTAAAAAAGTATAAATGCCACAAAAGCAGTATTCATTATTAAATTTCCAAAGTACATAATAAAAAAGTCGCCTAAACGTACCTGGAAGAGACAAGAAAAGATTAACAACTGATAAAGAAGATAATAATATTGTTAGTTATATAAAAAAAATGCGACCGAGACCTTGAGAGACATTCCAAAAAAAATGTTAACTAAAATAAAAACAAAGAAAAAATCAAAAAAACAGTTTGGAGACGGTTGAAAGAAAATTAAAACGTATTTGTCAAAAGGATAAACCAAAATAATTTTGTGGACGGGTGAAACTACTGTTTCATTAGAAGGGACCTATTGTAAGAATTTTTATTATTCCCATCCAAAAAAAGAGAGCTGTTAATATTCCAACACCTCATTCAAATGGAGGAAAAATTATGTTGTAGGCATGTGTTTCTTATTGAAACGTCTCCAAGAGGTAATTGATGCAAAGGGGGCAAACAAAATGTTACAAAAGTACCCTAACAAAAGTACACTAACTGAATAATTTTGCTCCTACCAATCCAATTTTTTTTTAAAGTTTAAAAATTTAGTTTAAAAATTTATTTAAAGTTTAAAAATTTATTTAAGGATTTGCTCTGCAACAAGTTACTAAACAGAAAATTGGATTAACAGCCTAATATTTATGAGTAAAAGAAGATAAGCGACTGACGAGAAGAATTAATAAGTCGCAACTTCATTATCAAGATGGATTATTTCTGCAAATTTTGAATTAAGTTTGAGTATCAGAACAGGTTTCATTATTTTATATAGTCACGCTCCCATATAGCCATGACAATTTCTAGGCTTTAGAGAATTTGACCAAAATTATTAAAAAGCTCAATTTTTTTTACTAATTTTGCAACCGCTTTTTAAAGACTTCAAATTTTTGTAATTTTGCTAATTAAAATTGCTATTGTCTCGTACTCGTATAATACCATAAGCAAATTTTACTATTCTATATTAATATTTATGCTGATACTTTTTCTATCTAATAAATATATGAAATATAACCTAAATTTAGAAACGGCTGGGTGGCACAGTGGTTAGAATGCCGATCTTTCATGCGAGAGGCCCCGGGTTCGAATCCCAGTGAAATTAAAAAAAAAAACTTTTATTTGGTTTTCGACTCGACTCAGCTCCCATTCGACTCTGGGTTAAAAATAATTCTGTGTAATAATAAAAGATTGTTTAAATATAATTTGATTCTTCTTTTAAAGTAAAAAGACGTTAAGATTAAAATGCACCCAAATTATTATTTCAATAACATATAGTAAAAAAATTCAAATTTTAAATAATATGCTATTGTGCATTGCATTGCAAGTGTATTGTAAAAATATAAAAAAAAAAACGTTAAAATATTTAAAAAATTTTATTAAAATTGCCTGTTGAAACTATATTTAAATTTAAAATTAATTCAAATCAAATTTACAAAAAAACTACAAAAAAAAAAAAAATCCTGTTTTGAAAATTTCCTTAAGTTTCTTTTCCTATAGTCGTATTTCCCAGGACAATATATTTATATGTATTATGTGAACCGTATCCAGTACATTTATGAATAAATTTAATACGGTTCAGACAGTAGGGTTGATATGGTATTATAATCATCTGGACATTCTTCTTTTATATTCTCATTTTCCATTTATACGGATTCACTCAATTTAAAACCCCAAGATCTGGAATAAGAAAAAGGAAAGAAAAAAAAAATGTAATAAAGGTTTCTTTCCTTCCTTTTAAAGGAAGGAATAAAAACGTGAATTATGCAAATTAGTATTATTTAAAATTTTTTTTCTATATTATGCACCTCAGTCACCTTAGTTGAATTTTAAAATTAACAAGTGTTTTAAAAAAAAAAAAAAAAATAAAATTTATAACAACATACAAATCAAGTGTATCAAAAGTAAGTAAAAGAAAAACGTCGAGTTTACAAGTGAATTAATTTTCAAAATAAAAATGTTTTTTTTTAGGAATCTGAAGGAATATATTATTTATAAAAAAAAAAAACAGCTAAAACATTAATTTTATCCCTAAAGTAATGAAATTAAAACCATAAAATGCAAATTTTTTTTTTTAATTTTAAACTTTTTAGTGCGTATACAATTAAGAGTACAGTGAGTGGCAACAAAGTATCTTTAAAAGGTCTTTTACATTTTATAAAGGATTCAATTTGGTTTAACGTTTGCAATTCTAAACACTATACTCTTTCGCGCTGTTCCTTGATACTAAATTGAGGGAAGGTGGGCATGGGCAGTGGATAATTTGAAAGAAAATAGGATACTCTAGAGGAGTGAGAAAGTTAGGTGGTAAAGATAAAGTTGTTTTTGAAAAGTTGCTTATTTCACATGCTATTCTTTTAACGAGTTCCTGATATAGTCAAAGTTATTGTAAGTCTAAATCAGAGATGAGAAATGTAGAAGATTTTGAGGCAAACACGATATTAGAGTATAAGAATATAGTATACCAAAGAGTGGGTGGTACAGTTGTTCGAGTGCTCGACGTCGAGAAGTCCTGGCTCGAATTGAAGAAAAAGGAACTCAGCAACTATTTTCCATTAACTTCAAATTAATGATTTAACCAATAAACATAAAAATTTCAACAAATAATTAAATTGAATAATATAACTCGCAAATACAAAATTACCATATGGTATATTATCTCATGTATTAATTGCCTGTGGAATTCAATAAGATTAATAATTCTGATAATAGAATGATACAGATAGATACAGTTTAGGCATTTGGAAGATAAATTAGAAATGATCAAATTCACATTTGAATTACATTGAGTTACCGTAATCAGTTATGAACCACCTAATACAGTGCAATAACCAGCACCAGAAGTCTCCCTCTTGTTTTTGAGGAATTCTTTTGAGTGATGGGTTATGAATTTTAATATAAGAGCACAAGTGTGGTTATCTCTTGAAAAGTGTCTTCATCTACAAGATATCTTTAAAAGAAGAAAATCGGACTTAAAACCAAAATACAGTTTTTTAAAATTTTATGAAGCCTTTTACAATATCTTCAAAGAACTTCGATTGAATTTAAAGAAAAGTTCTAGGAATTCTAGTTAATACAACTGGAATAGAGATTAGAGCTATATCAACGTAGCACATTTAGCACTTGCAAAACATTTATTTCAAATTCAACGGGGTGTTATTTTTTTATTAATGCTTTGGATAGTATTAAATTATTCTGAGTCCAGCTTCTAAAGCCGCAACCAAATTAAGTTGAACGGATTGATGAGTAGGGCTATTATAACTGTAAATCGAGAATATATTTTTTGTATAATTAAAAATGCGACGATCACTGTGTATATTATATTAATGCTGTAATAAAAAAAACTTATATATACATTTGGTTTTTTTGCAGTGGTTAGTTAATTTCCTTTCCGAATCCAAAATTCTGCATATAAAATCAGTTTTTGTTGGTGTTGTTGTTGCTGTTATAAACGAATGAAATAACAGAAAGGGAAACTCTACCAGAACAAAAAGCAAAAGAAAAAAAAAAAGACTAAACCGGAACGGAACGGTTAAGTTCAAGTAAAAGATCTTTTCAGTTCAAATAAAACCAGGTGGATAGTTAAGTATTTTATATAATGTACATATATATTAATTCTTTGAACAAGTAAGTATTAAAAATGTATCAGGTGTGCTAGCATTATGGATTATAAACACTGTTTTTTTATATTCAAATCTTAAAAATTGAAACGGTTTTTTTTACACAATTTGATTAAAATTTCAAGTTGTTTCTAAAGGTTCTAGGACGAAGTAAAGTTCAATTCTTTGGTTGACTGATTATCAATATTTAAAAGAACAAAATTAAAAATTATTACCATTTCATTTCAAATATTGCATATATATATTATATATATATATATTCCAGTATATATATATATATATATAATAAGTAGATTGATGTTTTCAAATATCGGTTAACCGCAAATTATATACTTATAAGAAAGTTAATTAAATATTTATTATATATACTTGTATATATATAGAGGTAATGTACAATTGTACAATATTGTATAGTTGTTTATACCGTGAAAGCAGGTGAGTAGGACAAAAATTGTACATTACTTGTATGTGAACATTTTTTGTTGAGTTTTTATTTTGTAAAATTATACAGAATTGTACAATTGTTTGTTCGTTTGTTTGTTGTTTTGTTTTATATTTTAAGAATAAAAAAGAGTTTTTGTATGGGGTAATACTATAGAATTATATATAATATATATTACGTACAGGTGGAATTCTCATCTCAAATTACCTTATAGTTATATATATTATATAATTTAATATTATAGAGCATTTATTTAATTATAAGAGTTAAATATTGAATTTTTAAAAAGGGATATCGGATATATACCAAATGTTGAAAATCAATCAATTGTGAAATATGCAGAGTTTAATTTATTAAACAATTAAAAAAATATGCTATTATGGTTATATTTTTATTTTATAACAGAAAATGTAACAGAAAATTCTAAAAAATTTGAAAAAATAAAAAATTTAAAATGGAATTATTACAAGTTCAAAAGTTATTACAGTTTTTTCATTTATTAAGTTAATAAATATTATTAATATTAGAGCTTATCTTAAACAAAAATCATCTTAAATAAAAATCATCATAAAAATCTAAAGTTTCATAATTTAGTTTGAGCATAAGAACTGAATATTTGAATGTTTTTGATAATATATAATTGTTTCTATGAGCATTTTAACAAGTCTCCAGTTATTAAAATTCTTATATATATGATAAACATCTGACAGTTAGCTCAGTGGTAAAGTGACGGCTTTTCAATCAAAAAAGTCTCGGGTTCAAATCCTGGTCGGATCATATCTAATAAAAAAATATTGTGTATATTAAAATAATCTCAATAAGAAGTTCAAATGTCAAAATAGGCAAAGGATTATTCTGCCGTGTTAACTCAAGTTGACGTATCTACAACTTTGATGTTGTTTTTTTTTCTAGAAATTCCTTTAACATCTTAAACACATTTTCTATCTACATTTTGTAGAAGCAAAGTCGTATCTTGACTTTTTAGTGGTTAAAATTACTTAGAAATTAAGACGTATAAGCAAAATTCTGCAATATTTACTTTTTATTCGGGAAAATTTGACGTATATATACACAATATTAAAATAAAACAACGTAAGTACAAAATTTCAACTAAATACGTCTTTTTAGGTTAACATTGCTATGCAAAAATTTACTTTTAAGTTTAGAACATTTGACGTATACACATACATGTAAAGTAATTGAAAAAATCGTAACTACCAGGTATTATAAATATATTGTAGTGCAAGATAACGTATCAGCTAAAACGTTACTTTACACAAAAAATAGAACCATGGGTGTTGATTGAAAAATATTTTTATTAGAATACCTATTGTTAAATGTTATTTATTTAAAAAAAATTTATAGGAAAATGATAAAGGTACAGGGAAAAAGAGAAAAATGCATTTATCTCAAAACTACTTCTTGTGTAAAAACGTCAACTTGAATTAACACGGCAGTATTATAATCAGTAAATAAATATCAAAAATGATATGGACTCATTTTGCTAAATGTCTTTTTGTTAAGTATCTATTCAATGGATCAAATGTGCAGCTATTAACTAAAAGTTCCCAAATGGCCGGTTCTCTTATAAAAATTGGAACAATTATTTTTTAAAAATTTTATAAAAATCTGAATGTTTAAAATATTAATTATTAATACTATTACAAATTTAAAATTTGTTAGTATATGTGAACCAATTTATTACCCAGGGCCAGGAAGAATAGTTCATGTTTATTCTATCATAATTTCTAAAATGAAAATACTACTTTGATAAGTTAATAGTTTAGAAAAACATTTCTTTCAATTTTTAATTTTATTTAGTTGGGGTGGTGCAGTAGGTTCGTGTACCTGCCATACAACTTCTTCTTTTATATGAGCATTACTCTGTACCTAATAAAGGTGGATATTTAAAATTTTGTAAAAAGAAGTTAACTTTAATGGCCAACGTCAGAATAAAATAAAGTTGGTGTAGTGGAAGAGGTTAGAAGAGCTACCTTTCAAATTATAAGAATTTCTAATCGAATGATATAATGTAGATATTACGGTCATACGGGTATCTCAGAGGTGGCACAGTCTACTCAACTACACTCTTCCTCGTTTTTTTCTATGTATGCGTTTGACATTTGTCAATTTTATTAAAATGTCATAATAAATAAATTAAAAATTTTAAAAAAGTTAATAAGTTATACAAAGTACAACGAAAGTAATGGAGAATATTATGGAATTTATGGATTAAACCTCATCTACTAAAATATCGTGTGAAAAATTATTCAAAATGTTGTAAATATTAACTCTGAACATTTTATACTTTTCGAAAATTTTATACATCTGAAAATAATTTGAAATATACATATATATATAATATTTTGTAGTTTCGAAAATATTTTAGAATCCCTTCGTGGAACCGCAAATAAATTAACCGATTAGTTCAAAAACTTTCAACACCGTTTTACTCTTTTTTAATAACTTTTTAATATTCCCATACAAAATCAAATGAAAATATGAAACGTCAAACTTTATTTCTAAACAAAAAAAGTGTAACACTCGTTTCATTTTCAATTGGACCAAAAAATGCACTCTGTTGAATCTCAAAAAACCAATCGAAAACCAAATTAGTGAAAGAATTTTTTCAAAAACCAAAAAAAGTCGTTTCAAAAAATTATTTTGAATTTCTAACGGTTTTGGTTTGCAATTGACTTAAAAAAATTTAATTCAAATTTAATAAATATTCTGTTATACAATCATATATAATTACAATTGTTATTTAAATAATATTAGAAGTTATAAGAATAGTATTAAACCTATTGTACCTATATTATTCTAAAAAATTTTTCTCACGATCTTAATTCGAATTTCATTCAATATTATTCATTGATTTTCGAATTAAATAAATCTAATATTTAAAGCGCATGATTTATTAGCTAATAATATGTGTATAAATATGTTATAAATACATATAAATGTGCATTAAAAATTTTGACTTATATGTTTTTTTACATACATATACATAGGTATATATATGTGTAACGTTTTTTTATATGTACATAATTTTACATAATTCAGGAAATGAAATTCAAAAGAAAATTAAAATGGTAAAATTTAAATAAAAAAGAATTATTATTTTGTTTTTTTTTTTTATGATTGAATGCATCAAAAAAATCATTAAATATTCTTAGAAACTTAAAAATTCTCTTCCCTATTTTACATTCTTCTTAATTTCTAAAAAGATTATAAAATTTTTTTTTTCATAGTAATTTTTATCATATTATAATTTAAGTGGGTTGGTTTCCTCATAAAAACTGTTTTTTTTTGTGTATTTTATATTTTCCTTCTATTTTTATATCTAAAAATGAAAAATATCTTAAAAAAAAATTTCATTTGATCCCCTGAAAATTCGAATTTTCTAACAGAAAAAAATCACTATCTAATGATGAAAAAATTTCATTTAAGACCACAAAAACCAAAAATAACAACAAAATTGAAAAAATGAAAGGAATGTTAGATGAAAGACACAATACCAAACAAAATAAAAAAAAAAACTTGAATTACGTGTTTCTAATGCAATATACATATATATTCAATGATTTTTTCAACCCAAGTCTTTTTAAATACAAAAAATGTTGTTTTAATAACAAAGAACAAGCCATACTCTTTTAAAAATTTTTTAATTTTAGTATTACAAGCTTACAAAAAACCATTAGAGTTTGAATAGAAAAAAAAAACCATCAAATTAGAAAAAAATTCTATTAAAAATCGTTTTTTTTTTTTTTTTTTATAGTTTTGCTTTTAAAGTAATAATGGAAAAGAAAAATATATATGTATAATAAAAGTCGCGACCACCACTATATAAATTACATAAAACATAAATTCATACATATATTTCATATAAGCATATTTTATTAAAAAAATGCATATATAAATAACATTAAAACATAGAACTGCAGATCAACAACTAACGATCATACGTTCAACTTTATAAATATAATTATATATGGTAAGGCTATTAGTAATTGGTCAGTGTATTAGTATACGTACAATGTGTTGTTTATTTAAAAATAACAAGAAATATTATAAGAAAAATCCGATTAGTGACGTAGTGGTTAAAATGTCGGTTTTCAACGAAGGGTCTAGGGTTTAAACCCTGGTTAAATCATATCCCACTAGGGAGCATAGGGCTTCAACTTGAAGTCTGCATTCTTCTTTGTTTCTAGCTGTTTCTTCAATTTCATTATTTCTCTTGTTCGGTACCCACCTTGAGGGGTCCAGAGCATAGCGCCATTCTTGTTATGCAATCTTCATCTTTTCTTAGTGTGTGTCCAATTCACTTCCATTTCTTTCTGGTAATTTGCTTGGTTATTGGTTCTTCATTTGTTAACTCCCACAAGTCTGTATACCTATGTTTGTTGACGAGCACTTGCAGTTTGTTCTTGATGGATCTAGTAAGCAACCATGATTCGCTGCCATATGTTAATGTGAATTTTACACATGACTTGAATATCATTAGCTTTGCTCGTCTTGACATTTGCGAACTGTTCCATATGGCTAGAAGTCTTCCGAAGGCTGTTCGGGCTTTATGAATGCTGTTTTGTACTTCTTCATTGGTTCCGCCTATTGGCATGATAATACTATCCGAATAGCGGAAGTTAGTTGTACATTCTATATGGGCCATTTAATTTTATTGGATTACTATTTGGAAAATATATATATGCATTACTTTGGTTTTGTTGATTTTTATTTCTAATCCACTGTTTCGCGTTATTTGCTGCAAGTTGTTCATTTCTTTCAGTGCAATTTATTTCTTTCATGCTATCATCTAGTACGATCTTGAAATGTAGTGGAGTGAGGGGCAATCTTGTTTGACATCAGCATTAGTTGTAAATGAGTGGCTGATACTTCCATTATGTAGTAGTGACTGGGAACTATCATACATGTTGAAATACATGTTCTTGATAATGTTAATTATTTATCCTTATCCAATGCTTGCTCTGCATTGTATTTTGGAGTCTATTTTATGCCGGCTAAGATTTAATAGATGGTGTTAAGAAGTGGGATACCTCGGTCGAAACAGTTCTAATAAAGAAAACATAATTTATAATTATATCAATAATAGTTTATATCATAGTATATTATTTATCTGCCACACCTGAAAAGGAAAGGCTGAATCACTCACTTACCACGTTGTACAAATAAATAAATAAATAAAAATTTAACAAAAATTATTCACAAGTAAAATAATCATTAAAAATGTTTCCTTTATTTATTATCCTAAACCAAAGATTTATTAACAGGTAAATTACTGAATTTTCATCGGATTTTTAGAATATTCTGAGATAGAAGGCTAAACGTCCATGGTCCATAGGTGATATATTGTATACCATTAATATTTTCTATTAATATCAAAAATCTTTGTATTTTACACCTATTTTTTGACTTTTACTACTTAAAAACACATTTTTTTTTGTTTTAATATAGATTATTCATTTTAAATGAATCTTAAAAATTTATTTGGTGTCCGGATACCAAAATCCAAATTATAAATTCGTTTCAAATTCCGGGCAGGCTGTTCGAATAATACAAATCATACTGTAAGTATTCGTATTTATTGTATTCATGTATATTTTATATACAAAGCATATTAAATATATCTACATTTTAAAATTAAAGCATTTTTTCCTCAATGAAAAAACGTCAAACTAAAATGCAAATTGCCGTGTCCGGATACTTAAAATAAAGTGTTCCGATACTACAAAAAATGGAACATTTTTCTAAAACCTAACTTGTACTTAATAATAATTATTTCATTGTATACATTATATTATCGTCACTTTTAAAAACAAATTAAATATATATCGCAACCTTATAGTTTGAAAATAACATTAAAATAAAATTTAAAAATATGTTACCTGTCTAAAGACTAGACATTTTACCCTACTCTTATACCTACAAACTTTAATACAATGCAATTTTATATTAGTTGTCTCTATACACTTTTTATAGTTCATTTCTAAATTCTAGCATTCATCAAAAAAAGCATAAAATTATGTGGCTGTGATTCAATTGTATTCATTAGAGATAGCAAACAATATATGTATATATTATAGAATATGTTATACTCTAGTCATTGCTCTAGTCTATACCACTTTAAAGTTTGTAATGTACAATATTTTATGCATTTATATCTAATCTTGATCCCAAGAGCATTAGAAAAATATATTTTATTTTATTTTTGTTTTTTTTTAAGTCATTTTTATCATGATTATATGTTTTCCCCCTCTGTTATGTTGGAAAATGTAAAATAACGAAAAAAAAAATAACAACCTGCATACATACATATTATATATTTGGTTTTGATTTTGTTCAGTCAGTCAACATAACATAAAGTCAGTTGCATATCATTCCATAATGAATAATGTCTATTCATTTCTATCGTAAATCAAACATACATGTGTGTACAGTATGTAATATTTTAGAGCATAAAATAAAGTTTGATGTTTCTGGGTCACTATGAGTTGTTTTTTTAGTGTTATTTTGTATTAATTTTTCATTTCGTTTGATCTCTGTTATATTTTACGTGAATTTGTAACAAATTCACGTAAAATATGAGAGTGATTTTGTAACAAGCCGTGGAAAAATTAAGATTTATTTAATTAACGTCTTTGCTGATTTTGTGAAGTATTTTCGGTAACAGTGTTATACATGATGTTCAGAACCCAATGGTCTATAGAATTGTTATTGGTAGAGTGGCTCTAGACGAACGAACAAATATATCACAAGGCGGAGTCTTAAGTACCTCTTATTTGAGTAATTTGGCTTCAAATTCGCGACTAGCGAATAAATTTTAAATTACATAACTTGAGAACGGTTAAGCTACATCGCTTATCATTTGAAAGGGCAATACGTTTCTTGCCTTGAGCTTGTCAATAGTTTCTTTTAAACCATCGCAGCTTATAAAATTTTCAAGTACCTTCATGGGGGCGGTACGATATCTCAGTATATATTAAATCTTGTAAATCAAAATCTCAAAAATCAAAATCCCGTTTTTTTTTACATCTCATTAACAAGTTAGAATTGTAAGCATGCAGTTTTATTAGCAAATGAGACCTTAAGATAGCGGCAGTATTTATTTAGTATTGAGTATACTTTAACTACAGTAGCGCAGAGTCTATGTTAAAATAGATGGTAATTGTGTGTACTCTAGAACTAAAAAAAAACAAGTTTAAAGTACAAATGATCAAAAGATATTTGAAAATAAATAAACCTATTAAAAAATTTAAATGTCAATATAACTTAAAGTTACTAACTAAATCAGATCTTGGAATTTTTAGCGTTATTTTATTTTATATAATCCTGTTTCATATAACAACGTAGATGATCAGTGGATCACTTAAATATTCAAAATTAAATTGAAAGCGTCCGTTCAAACAAGGGGAAAAAAATGTTTTACCAAAATTTTTTATGTATTCAAAACGAAAACAACAATAATGAATACAGATTTTCAATCATTTGGTACAATTTTGACACACTTGGTGCAATGAAGTGAACATTTTGTCAATTCACTATGGTTGTAATATTGAGCCTCCCTAATCATGATGCTACGCTATTCTTTTTATACATAATATATATATATATATATATATAATTATGCTGCTGAAACAAATACAAATGCAATTATAATTTTTATTTTTTGTTGATTTTTGTTTATTTTTTTTTTTTTCATTTTTATAATATGGTATTGATCTGAATAAAGTTCAACGACCGTCCGCCATAAGCATTATACAACATAAATGGTTGTATTTTTAGTTTTTTTTTGTTTATTATTATTTTGTAAGAGGTTTACGCATTATTTGATATTGTAGGTTTACAAAATGAGTACTACGAAGCGTATTTCCAAAAATAGAAAAAAACATATAATATCCTACTGTGTTATGATCTATATGTAAAATCAAGTATAATATATACACGCAAGGTATAGTATTTTAGGCGTAGTAAAATGCATTTTTGAAATTAAGCGGTTATTACATAGACAAAAAAAATTTAACAAATCAAAACAGCGGCTTTTACAAATATATTTAACAAGTCAAGAAATCAATTTCAAAGGATTTATGGAAAGTAAAGTTTTAACTAGATTTGCATTCCAATATATGGAGGCAGGAGGAGTATGGGATTTCCACAACTCTTCTATATCGAATTCTATTATTGACGAGTTGTGAAATTGATTTTTAATATTTAAAAGGTTTTCTAAATTTCCTTTGTTACTGTGCTTAGAAGATTATCATATGATTTGGAACATGCCGCGGAAAAATAAGTGGTTGGGGGAGGGCTCCTTTCAAACACGGTTTGTTAAAACTTATTTTTCTGTGCGTTTTCCAAAGAATGTAAAATTGGAAAGTAATACTGGAAAGTAATACTAGTAATACTAGAAAGAATGTAATTTCCTTTTCAACAACTAAGAGGGTATAGTTTCTTGCCTTGAGATTGTTAATAGTTCTTGTTAGTTCATCTCTGTTTTTTGAATTTTGAAGTACCAACGTTTCATATACAAGCGTCCAAATATTATCCTTGCTAATTTAATACGGTTCTCAATATCTTTTGCAGTTCTAATCTCATATAAAGAGAACTCGCGAAGTAATTAAAGTTTGCCACATCCATTATATTGTGTTTTTTATTACTAAGCTGGAATTATTAGCATTCAGTCTTATTATTAAATGACAACTTCAGATGGAGTCGGTCATTTTTCTATGAAAAATGGAAAAGTCGAAGCCCCAAAACATTGTTCGTAACACTAAAACTCATGATATGACAGAAAGTTCAATTTAAAAAAAAATTATTAGGTATTAGGAAAATAAGTTGTTTCCGATTACGTTTTTATTGTTAATGTGATTTAGCCTTTATATTAAACGTACTGAACGTACGCTATTGTTTACGTTCAGATTTTATGATCCAAAAAAAAAAAACAAAAAAAAAACAAAAACAAAACAATAGGAAAAAATAACTCGATTAGAAAATATAAAATATGAAGAAAAAGAAATGTAAACAAAGCATAGTTCTTATTTTTTTAATGCTTACGTTGTTGTATTGTATGTTGTTTGCTGTATTGTATGTAGTTTGTACATTAGAGAATAAAAATAGGAGTGCATTGTTTTCTATTATCGTTCTTTAGGTTTTTTTTTTGTTTTTGGTTTTCTGTGTAGTTTTTTTTTTATCTGAAGGTTTTTTTATTTTTTTTAAATTTGGGTATTTTAGATTTTATATATGTATATATATTTTTTTTTTGTTTTATATTGGGGTTCATTTTTTATATTTGTGTCATGATTTTTTGTTAGATTACAGAAAAATTTAAAAACATTTTAAATTGATTTCTGTTTGTAGTTTTAGTTTTTTCTTCATTACATTAATTTTTAATTTTAGAGTTTTTTAGGGAATGTATTTTTGTTTTTGTAAATTTTTGTATACGATTGTTAAAAAACACTTTTAAAAAAAATTACAAAAACAACAAAATTAAATAAAATGAAAAGATTGTTTAATTTTTGAATTTTTATTTTTTATATTAATTTTTACTATGTTAGTAAAATAATTGTAAAGTTTTTTTTTGTACACGTGTAAGATTTACTCCGTTGTGGGAAAATAAACAAGTGCATTAAAAATATATACTTAAATTGGTGCGTGTGTTTGCATGTGTGAGTTTAACATTAGAGTCATCATAGAAGAATGCATCCAAACATCCAAAAAAAAAAAAACAAATGAAAAAATCAAATATTAGGTTTTATCTTAAGATTCAAGATTTAAAAAGGATTTCATTTTATATTTTTTCTTAATTTTGGATTATTTTAAATAGCATCATTTTTTTCTTATAGCCCGTTAATATTTTATCAAAAAAAAAAATAAATGAATATGGAGACTCCTTAAATATCAGCATGATAATAAAAGATTTGTGTAGGTACCTTTATTTTATTTTTTTAATTGTCAAATGGATATTGCGTTATTTTTTTTTATAATCTTTCAAAAAATTTAAATCTCCACAGGGTTGAAACGATTTTTCATTATGCATCAGATTGTCAAAAATAAAGGAATTACATAATGTTTTTTTTTCTTTATTTTGGATTTATTAGACAAAAGGTATATGGTATTTGGGAAGGTAAAAAATAAATAGTAATTAAAGATTAATTTTGTATGAGGAGATTGTAATTTAGTAAAGTATTAAAACTGATATGTTAAGTATTAATAATGTTAGATATTTAAGCGTTTTTCTCAGACTATTTTTTGACAGGTAAAGGGATAAGACAAAATGTATTTAAATAGGTATATTCATATACATACATATATATTCTAAGGGTAACCTACCCTACAATATACCTATATTAAGCTGAATATTGTTTATCTGAATCTAATAAAATAAATTTAGAATTTTAAAATAATACTAAATGGTATATTACATATTGCTATATAAATTTATAAATTTTTGAATGTATTTCAATATATAAATATAGGGTGGTATTGCCTAATTTCGAACATATCCTATAATCGAACGTTTTTTAAAAAAACTAGTAAAATAAGAAAACTTGACTTATTTTGAAAACGGTTTTTTTTTTTTATTTATTTGTTGAAGTTTCCTCTACCCTTAATAAAAAAATCAGAACAAAAAATAAGTTAATTATCTGTGAAATAGCTAAAACTTGAAACTGGTTTTTGAACAGTGCCCTTTCATTAAAATTGCTATTAAAAACAGAGTTTTAAGCGTTGCAAAAAATAGTGTTTTTTTATGAAATCTGTAAGCAAATTGTTTAAAAATTTATATATTCATGCAAAGGAATACATATCTATTTATTGATCTACTTAAAAAGGAAAATATTAAAAATTTATTTATATTTTTGACCTGTTCGAACAAAGGAAACTAGAATACACAAATTTCTTATTTCGAACACAGTGTTCGAATTTAGGCAATTCAAATAAGTTTCAGCTTCCCTTATTCGAACACAATGTTTTATTCAGATTTTAAGTTGTTACACAATAATTTTTTGACAAAATGAAATGTATCAGCAAAAATAACCAGGGAAGAGTCTATGAACGTTAGGGAGGCCAGTAAACTCTTTCGTATTCTGGTAACAACTCTACATTACAAAATTCGTGTGATAAAAGCAGATAAGAAAATGAAAATGGGCTATTCTACAGTTCTTACTGAGAGCAAAGAAAAATGAATTGCAGAATAAATTGTGAATTTGGCTAAATGCGGCTTTCAGTGGGAGTGTTCGAAATCTCGTGCCGTTCTTGCAATATTTCTTAAAAATTTCTTTACCGAAAATATTTAACACCAAGGTAAAGTATAAACAACCATCAGGGTTGATTACGAAATCAGGATGTAGCCCTTTTCCAGAATTACTAAATATCATAAGTCATAAGGAAATAACCCATCGCAATCCAGAAACCATCACAAAGGCGTGTAATAGTTACGGAAGAAAACATAAGGAAATATTTTAATGATTCAGAAAACTATTTAATTAAACTAAGTTATTTAATCTTCGAATTTATAAAGTTTGAATTTATAAGAAATAACAATATTTAAAATGAAAACATGGTATTTTCAATAGTAATTCTTTAAAAAAATTTGTGTTCGAACAAAGGAATATCTGTTTTCGAAAATAGGCAACTGGTGTTCGATTTTAGGAAAATTTGCGTTTTTTAGTAATTTTTAATTAAAAGTAATAATAATTAGTAGGTATAATTTAATTTAATAAGTTCTAAAGGTTATTAAATTTCCTTTCGATTGATATATAAAACTAGTTATTCGGTCACACCTTATTTATGATTAATTAAAGTCTTAAGTATCGTTAAGTGTTCGATTATAGGAAACTTGACTCTATGCAAAACCATCGGAATAGAAATTACCCATAACTATAATATTCATATGATGTTATATGATATTATATGATTTTGTACGATTTTATGAATTTTCATATAACTAACTGTCGACGGACAATGATAACTACAACGACTATTACAAAACGTTATCTATTCGTTATCATTTAGAAATCATTCATCAAGTCATAGGCATACGAAACGAAGCGTATATATCATATGATATCATACATAAACTTAATTGAAATGAAATTAAAAGTAACTAAAACTAAAATTCAAATTAATTTCACAATTTCAGAATAAAATATAAGAAGACATAATTAAAAAATAAAAGGTTTATGTTTGACATTTTATGTTTATGATTGGTTATAGAGTTAGGTTTATAATTTTGTATATCATAATCATATCGAATATTTATCGAAAGTTCATATTATAATAGTCATATTGATTAGAGGTATTATTTTTGTAAGGTAATTTTATCCAGCCCATTAACCAACTAGGTACTCGATTCCTCTTCGAATTGCAGGGACTAGATGGATTTAAAATTTTCAAAGAAATGCTGAGAGGTGCTGCCTGAGTATCCTCTTCTAAAACATTGTAATATTACAATACTTACGCATAAATATTTATGATGATGTGTTAATAAATCGATATTTGAAATGTGTAAAAAATAAAAATATGTTTTTTTGTTTTTAAATAAAAATTTTTTAAGAATTTTAAAAAATTATATTTAGGCAGTAACAACAATAAAGATTTCTTATTTGTATACTTAAACAAGTGAATCTAATATTTTAACCTAATTGTGATTTATGTGAATCAAATCAAAAAAGTTTAAAATATTTTATTATTGAAAAATTACTTTTCATTTAAAATTTAATTAAAATAAACTAAAGTAATATATTTTAAATATCGAATTAAATATACATACATATATTCTAGCTGTTTTGTAATTTTGATTTATTCTATTCTGTGATCAACGAATTTTTCCATCGATACTTTTCGAAACAACTTATTTTCTTTGGTTAGAGTTTACTTATAGGAAACTTTGACTTAATACCATTGAAATTAAAAAAGTTTTAATTAACAATTTTGCAAAAACAAAATAAGAAGCTGTCATTTATATTTCACAGAATCAAACTCTATTCAATTCAATTTCAGAGATTGAATTCAAAGTAAAAATTAATTTTCGATTATTAAATTAGAAAAATATAAATTTAATAATCGAAAAAATATAATTTAAATTATAAAAATATTCATAAAAAAATATGTATTTAGGTATAATATACCTATTTATATTTACCTATACAATTATATCTTTACATTTTCGTTTAAGAATTTATTTAAGTTACAACTTAAAAGTGTCATTGATGGCACCAAATTTTAAAGTGAACATTAAAGTCGCAACTTTCAACTAATCTCCTACTAATTTAAACATTTTATACCCGGATGACTGTAGGTCATATATACACAAGTGTATGGATTGGATAAGAATCGAAAAATACATCGATTTAGCTATGTATGTCAGTCCACACGATAACTCAAAAACTAAAGGAGCTAGGATCTTGAAATTCGTTTTTTTTTGCGATAGCCGTCATCGCTATTTACCCAACCATTTTGGTCCATGGGTTTGGGTAACCGCCATACAACTTATTTTTTAATATGAGCATACTCTGTACCTATTACAACTGCGTGTCTGAAATGGATATTCAAAAGTTGATACTGTCTACTCAACACTCTTTCTCTTTTTATTAGATATGATCGGCCCTTGTATGGAATCCAAGACACTTTGATTGAAAGGCAGACGTCCTAACCACTACACCATCGTCCAGATATCCTATAAATATGGCAATATTATTGAAAATTTTTTGAATTATTTTTTAAACACCAAACAAAAAAGAAAAAACAAAAATAAAATAATAAAAACAAAAAAAAAATGCAGTGAATTGTTTAAGTCTTTTGTTTTCAATTGTGCAATTTACGCGATTTCTATTGTCTTTTCCTTAATACTATTATAAAATGTCAACGACTTTGTTGAATAATATATATATATATATATATATTTTTTTTTATTTCCAATTTTATATTAATATATATGTATATAAATATGTACATATAGAAGTATATTTAAAAGTTGTTTTATTCATTTTGTAGTTTGTTTCAAAAGAAAATCAGTAACTTAAAAAAAAAAAGGCAGAAAAAAAATAAAGAAAAAAGCAAATAAAAAGCATGCACTTGAGATTTTGAATTACAAGAATAAAATAAAAATAATAACAAAAGAAAAGAGAGAGAGCCTGCCTCAATTCAAATCTTGTTAGCAACAAGTAATATTATATACATATATCAATAATATATTATTATATACATTTATAGTATTATAAATATTGTGGTATATATATATATATATTTACTATAATATTATATATAAGAATCTTATGAAGTCAATTTTTATATGAAGTAAAGAAAAGAAAAGCCCATATATAATAATTTTGAATTGCATAAATTTTCTTTAATATTATTCACACTCGCATATATATATATGTTGGTACTAATACTTTTTCACCTTATATATTTATATTAAAATATATTTTTATATTTTTATATAAGTATATATTATATGTTATAATATGCACAAAGGTTTTTATTTTGCTTGAATCATAAGAAGTTCTATTGTTTTCATCATTTATTTCATTTTATTTATTATTATTATTTTTATTATTATAAAAATTCAGGTTTTTTTTTATTTTATTTTGTATTTTGGATTCAATTCGCGGATCAACAATCGTTATTAAAAAGGCGCGTTTATTTACTATAAAATTCAATAGAATTATAGTAAGAATCCTGGAATATATTATTTTACTTTACAATAAATTAGAGTGTTTAATATAATGTATACATTGGTTCTTGTATACCGATATGATCACTGTATATAGTATTACATTGTACAATAGATTGTATACTGATTTATGTATTAACTATGTATAAAAAATTATTTTTATATATTTCTGGAATACGGGGAAGTTGTAAAATTTGTAGAAAATATTGTAATAAAAAGTTAAAAAGTAATAAAAACAATATAGTAATACCAGTTAATACTTATTAATACAATATAATATATACATTTATATATTAATCCTATAGTTTAATAATAAGAAATAATTTTTTGACCGATATTCTTTAGTTTGTTGTCTTATGTAAACTTCACAAAATGTATATAGGAAAGCGGTATGTAAACACCAGAAAATGTATACGTCATAATTATATAAACGTCTAAAACTGTATATAGGAAAGTGTTATGTAATGATTATGTAAATATAATACGATTTGTTTATAATAGAAGTATGAATATTCTTTTACATATATACAAAGCTTCATCAAATAAGTGAACGAGGGCCTTTGAGAGAGAAGCAATTAGTGTCAAAAACAGGTTCTTTTAGTAAACATAAATTTGAGCCTTAATTTAATAAAATTGTTAGAATTGAAGAAACGTGACATACATATGACATATGTCTAATTGACTTTAAATCAATTTGAACGTCCAATTGACATTTTGTTTAACGATTTAATTGACGTTTAATCATCACAGATGATAATCAGAATCGTTTTTTGACAGCTAAAGAAATTGAAATATTTAAAAAAATTTAATCATATTAGAAATCAACTATAAAAGAAAAAAAAATTATTGAAGTGCAGAATTATATTTAGTTTTATCTGCAATTTTAGTCATTCATATAGTACATAATTTAATACATAAATAAAATATATGCTATGAAAAGACAAAGAGTACAGCTAAATTTGTACATAATAAACTGCAGTTAAAATCTTTTATAATTTATATTTATATATAAATGTATATATGTATCTAATATATGTAATAAATATGAATATACAGAGTGACAGATTTTCAAAGCAAAAATAGAAAAATCCTATTTCAACAGAATTTCAAATTCACGTATAAGAAGTATACCCATTATATTTATTGTGAATTTACTGCCACCTTATAATCTGCGAGATTTGTGAAATTTATAAAAGCAGAAGATTTTTTCAACATACATTTATTGGATGTAGCCTGTCAAGTAACCTACGAAAGTGCTTATATACCCTGAATTCAAAATAGAAGATAATCTATATCTAGTATCACCATGTCAAGCGTTCAATAAGTTTATACGCACAAATATCTACAAGATGCTTAAATGACATTGTAGTATACAGTAGATATATCCATAGTATCATGCCGAAGTTATACCGCGCAGCGCATATATACGTAATGCTGGTTAATGAATCACAAGTAAATTCTTTATATTTTCTTGTACCCAATATCTTTTTACCAACATACATTGTACATATTATGAAAATTCATAATTTGTACAATGTATGTCTCAACGTCATCAAAAAGCTCATTCCCCAAAGCCATTGTCGTGAAGTTTGATCACTGACATTCTTTTATAGATATTTTGCAGAGACTAAGACCTTTTCTAAAGAAATTAAACAACTAATACTTCCAATCAAGATTTTCCATTTGGAAACAAGTAGGGCAATAGATGTTCATCTCTATACATAGTTGAATCATCCAAGTCGCATTTATATTAAAGTTGTACACCACTTGTAGGAATTGCGCGGAGTTCAAATACGTGGCTTTCGAATATTTTCACTCTCCCTCGTTAAAAGAAAAAAAAACTTTAATACTTAGGGTTTAATTATTCAGAAACCCGTCACAGTTATAGATGGTACCTTGTGAATTAATTGTTTGCTTGCTTAACATCACCTATTTTAAATTCTGTCTTCATCCTTCATTCAACACTCGGTATACATAATTATATAAAAATAAATAATTATATTTTTATAGTTTTTTTATAGGATTGTTTTAATGCAAAAAAAAATGTTTTTTATTTCTTAATTTTTTTTTATGTTTCAAAGTTCGAAGTGTGCTCCACTAATCCCTAACCTAGGCAAACATATTTCATACCAAATATTAAAATGTTTATTTTCATCTTTCTTTTGTCTTATTATATAAAATTTTAATATACATATATATTTATGCTAAGAAATAAGTATATATATATAATAACATAAATGTATAATTATATATATGTTTATTATATTGTGATCGTATAAAATGTGAATGCCCTCAAATCAAAATATAAATACGAATATCCTCTTTCGATATTAAGAAAATAAAAACGAATACAACAAGTATCTGATGTTGTTATATACATGAATATATAATATATAATAATTTTTATCAAAATCTTTATATATATATATATATATATATAAATTTAGATATGATTATAGTATATAAGCACATGTGTACATAATTACTTACATAAGTTTATTTTTCCCTTCATCGAGTTTTCAAACATGAAATGATTTTTTTTTTATATTGAAAACTGTTTTACATTGCACACATGAATGCATAATAACGTACGCCAAAACAGATTTTCTTTCTCTTTTTTATTCAATTTGTTTTTGTTTTTTTTTTTTTGCAAAAAAACAAAAAAAAAAGTGATCAAAAATAGAAAGATAAAAATTAAAAAAAAAAAAAAATCAGAAATAAAGAGAGATAGGAAGAGAATCATAATATAAAAGTGAATTATATAAAAAGAAAGGGTACAGTTTACAAAAAAAAAAACTTAAATAACAACAGTCAATACTTTTACTGATTTTAAAACTCTTTATTATTGTAACTGATTGTAACATAAATGATCTTGTAATTGAAAATAGTACATTAAGTTCAGAATTTCGAAAAATTGTAATTAAAAAACATAATTAATATTCGAAAATTTTTTTATTTCTAATTTGAAAGCTTCACTATATTTGTTCTTATAGTTTAACATTTAGGCATTCTATTGTTATTTCTAAACTATTAAATATTAGGGCCCCATTTCATAAATATTTACAGGCGAAAATTTGACAAAGTTGTTACAGTAGTCTGATAATTATATTTTTAAAAACCTTTAATTATGTACTCTAAAATTTGATCAAATTGTAGGTTTTACAACTTTTCACCTGTAAATTGTCGGATTGTCAATTTTTATGAAATAGGGCACAGAACGATTAGTTGATGTACCTGCAATATTTAATGTGCATGTGTCTGCAAAAACTAAACATTTTCTAAACTTCGTCTAAGTCTAAACTTAAATACTTTAAAGACGGATATTTATTAAATGGAAAATAGTCGAAGATGGACATCAAAATATTAATAATAAATAATAATTATTTTTTTAAAATTGAACAATCATTTCATATTAAGTATAAGAACATTTGACATGGCTTTATTGAATTAATGTTCAAAAAAAATTTTTTTGCGCTGGAAAGTATGCAATTTTTTTAAGTCGTTTATATAGGTTTAATTAAATTTTTATTCTTAATTTTGCAATATTCCAATTATTAAACCAATAAAAGGAGAGCCGAAGTATATATTAGTTTAGAATGGAAACACAAAAAACATCAAATTTTTTTATAATTCTTCCTTCAATTATCAAAATAAATTTTTAATTACTTTCTGTCGCAATCAGAACTTTATCGAGTCAGTAAGATCCAATTCAAATCATGCCAATTAGGTATTACGAAATATGACCATCCTTTGAAACCCTCTGACATAAAAAAAAATCGCAAAAATAATTTTTCGACATTGCTTGAATACCTCTGAAAAAAAGTTTTGTAATATGTTTGATAGTAAATAAAAGATGTAAATTACAATTTACAAACAAAAGCAGCACTTAAAGTTCTAAGGAGTGTTTTTTTAAAGCGTTAACTGTCCAACTGTTGGGCTAATAAGCCAGTCTATACAATAAGTACATGTTGGAACAGGAGTGAAGGTACATTTTATATTCGTGTTATTAGAATTGATTTTAATGAATTTCACATACAATTTATAGAACATGAGATAGTGCTGGGCCTCATAACACGTAGAAACGTCTTAAATTTTCAATAGATATAATTCTATTTTTGCTTAACTATTGTAATATATTGTATTTGAGTTACATGGTATTCTATATCTGTGAAATTCAATTAAATTATTTGTTTATATTTTTATATTAATAATGTTTTTTTTAAAGATATATTCATAGTTATTAATTATTGATTAGGCTATTAATTTAAACCCAATGGTGAATGGTAGCTGAGTCAAGTCGAAAACAAGATAAAAGCTTTTTCACTTTCACTGAGATTCAAAACCGAGCCTTTTGCATGAAAGGTTTCCATTATAACCACTGTACCACCCAACTGTTTTTGTAGTATAAGGATTCAGATAATAAGAATCAGTCCCATGACACAAAGAAGAATTTTATTAACGAAATATTAAAAAGTTTTGCTTAAATTCTTATACATCGAATAGTTGTTCAAAGCATCACTTCAGAAAATACTTGTAAAATAATTACTTTAGACTAAAATTTATGCTAATTGTCCCTTTACCATTTCAAAAACAAAAGACAGAACCATGCGGTAAAAATGATATTTTCTAAAATGAGGACAAAATAACATATAATATATACTTATATACATAAAAATTAAAACTTATGGCAAAATTTAAAAAGCAAAATATAAGACATCATTTTGTTTTTGTGCGCAACACGTTTGTTTATTTATTCTTAGAGAACGTTGAACTCTTTGCTAAAAACAAAACAAAAACATTTGTTTTTATTTTTGATATCAATGGATACAAAAATTTTATCCCCCTTGTTCATGAGTATCATATAGAATATCATGCATTTTGTGCAACACAATAAAACAAAATTTCTTAAATACTTGATGTGGAGGTATTGTTATTGTTACTATAGTTACTATTATTGCATAAACTCAAAATAAAAACAAAGAAAATGAATAAAAACTTTTTTTTGGATTCAATTTTATTCTGATGCGCTTATGCTAATGATAATGATGATGCAGTGTCGTTATTGTTGATCATATATTATATTGTTGATGATAATTTGTTGTTCGATAAGTGATCTTGTCATTTATTAAATACTTAAAAAAAAAAACAACGCATTGTATTTTTATTGTATTTATTTATTTTTTTTTATGCGATTGGGTCTGCCTTTAAAAATATATTTTATTTTATAGCTATATATATAGAGTATAGCTCCAGAGACTGTAGTACCTACTCTAATCCTTATATTAATCTTACATATATAACTTATATAATATAAAATAATTTTTTTTTATTGGAGAAGGGGAGAACAAAGTATTGAATAGATGAAAATGCTACAGATTTCTGACTTTGTTTTTGTGATTAGAAAGATTGAATGTGAATTTTTTATTAACACAGAGAAGGACTGGCAAATTCTATTAGGTACATATATATAAAAAATTAATATAAACAATTTTATTGAAAAGTTAAAAATATTTTCAACATAACACGTATAGTGAAAAAAAAAAAAAAAAAAAAAGAATTCATTATTAAGAATCATGAAATTAATAGTGTTTGACAGTCAAACTCGTATATAGAGGCAATAATATAACCGATGAAATGAACCTTTGTTCTTAAATGGGTACTAATGTACACATAAAATATAAAATATGCAGTTTACATGCAGAAATACAGAGTGCTTCTGATTCGATGGTTTTCCTTGAAATGAATGATCGGGTGATCGAGAAAGGAGATGTCTATTTCTAACGGTTTGCGAGATACAAGCCTTTAAAGTAATTACGTAAACAACATCTTCTATCTTGCATAACTTCTTTCTAATCTTGTATTTGTTTAAGAGTCAGTAGCTAGCTGAAGTTGCAGACTTTCATAGTATTATCCAAGCTTTTTATTATCTTTCATATAGTTAAAGAGTTGCAAAGGAATTAAATACGGAAAATTTTGATATTTTTTGCTGTCTTTGTTAAATAACAGTAATTTTTTAATGAAAGACCGTTATAATGAACCGATGTTATTTCATTTTTAAAATCACCCATTCCTCAGCTTCAGGTTAAGTTCCTGCAGTTTCCTAATATTATACACCGTTTTTGAGATAGCCCACAATTTCAGCTAGCTACTGACACATAAACAAAACTTCCATGTTGCACAAGGACGAAATTTTTTTCTAAAAGTTTCCGAAATTACTTTGAACGCAGCTATTTTTGGAATCCGTTAGAATCTCCTTTATACAAATATTTAATCGTCCCGATCATCCATTTCAAGGAAAATCATCGATTCGGAAACACCCTGTATATTACCTACAGTTCTTGAACAGCAAAAAAAAACAGAATTAGGTCTTTGTTTCATTGCAAGAAAGCAACAATTTTCCATTTTTTTAATCCGTTTGTTTGGTCAGCTTTATATATATATATATATGCAATGCATATATATACCTCAATATAATAAGCCTTATTCACTTCATCTTTTTACTCTTGCATTATTGTATATAGAAATTGTATTTTAAATTGTTGTAATGCATGCATTTCCTTCTTAAAGTAAGCCCTTAACATATTTTTCCAATTTTTTTTTTCAGTGTTCTTCACATAACAAGATGCAACCATTTTTTTTGATACATTCAATTCTAGAAGGATTCAATTTCTTTCGTTGTTCATTCGTTTCGAAAAGAAATTCAATTGAAAAATCTTTAAAGATATAATATAAGAAGTTTCTCTTGAATTTTTCATTTATTTTTATATTGCATTTAAAAAAGAAAATTTTTCTTATATAATGAAACATAGTTATTTTTTAATAGTGGAAGAAAGAGAAAGCAATATATATATATATGACTATGAGTATAATTTATTTTGTAAGTAAGTACAGAATATAAGTTGGAAAATAAAAGAAACAAAAAGATTCATTGATTAAGAATGAAAAGCGTTTTTGAATACAAGAACCATTATTTATAAATTGATCTTATGTCTGTATAATAATTAAGTTAAATTGAAGCCAATTAAATATTTTTTTTTTTTAATTTATATAAAAAGACGTTTGATTTTCTGGTATTAAGAAAAGTAATTGAAAATATTGAATATAATATATTTTAAATGTTATAAGAATATAATTTTAAGAATTAATATAATGTTTAACTTAGTTTCTATTCCCTGTGTTAATTTAATACCTTGCTTATAATATAGAGTTAAATCAATTCGTGTTTATTTACGTATTATAGAAAAAAATTTGACATATTTGACAGATAGTTTATATCTATGCTTCAAAGTAGTACATTTCTAAAGTTATGATTTTTGACATAATCGATTTTTGTATTTTTCATATCTTTTTGGCTATGTCAGATTTAAAAAAAAACGAGGAAGAGTAGACTGTGTCAACTCTGGGATACCCGTATGACCGTAACATATACATTATACCATCCGGTTAATTTCTTTTGGCAAAATTTCAAACATTCAGCTTTATTAGGTGTAGAGCAATGCTCATATAAAAGAAGGAGTTGTATGGCAGCTACTCGAACCCTTTGCAGTAGACCAACCAAATTTTGAAGTAACTTTGGCCATTACACTAAACTATTTTTGGCAAAATTTCAGACACCCAGCTTCATTTGGTGTAGTGTAATCCTCATATAAAAGAAGGAGTTGTATGGCAGCTACTCGAACCCTCAGCAGTAGACCAACTAAATTTTGCAGTAACTTTGGCCATTACACTAAACTATTTTTTGCAAAATTTCAGACACCCAGCTTCATCAGGTGTAGTGTAAAGCTCATATAAAAGAAGGAGTTGTATGGCAGCTACTCGAACCCTCTGCAGTAGACCAACCAAATTTTGCAGTAACTTTGGCCATTATACTAAACTACTTTTGGCAAAATTTCAGACACGCAGCTTCCATAGGTATAGAGTAATGCTCATATAAAATTAGAAGTTGTATGGCAGGTACTCGAACCCGTGGACCAAAATGGCTGAATTTAAAACTCGATTCCGTTTTTTGCATAAAAACGAATTTGTGAAAATTTCATAATCCTAGCTCCTTTACTTTTTGAGTTATCGTGATGAAGGACGGACGGACGGACGGACAGACGGACAGACGGACGGACATACATGGCTAAATCGATTTATTTTTCGATTCTGATTCGATCCATACACTTGAGTCTATATCTACCCCCCTTCCTTCTCTGCGTCACAAACGTAATGGCAAATTTATTATACCCTTGGACTATATAGTCATACGGGTATAAAAAGAAGGAAAACATGAACATTTAAAAATGGAGATATTAAGATTTATATATAAATCACGGTATAAAAAAAACGGTAACTTGCATATACCTCTTGATTTAAACTCACGAAAAATAGATTAGTAGTACCTAACTCTACGAATGATCCTCTTAATCACTCACCCTCTTGATCATAAAAATAACCTCTTTTTTTAAGTAATTACTGTTTTTCAAAGTAGCCTAATCCTCATGACAAAAAATTTTGCTTTTTTTGTATAAATCGGGTTAGAATTGCATGCAGAATGGAACGAAATAATTTAAGAACTGAATTTCTCATTGTATTCTAATTTTTTTAACTTCGAAAACACAATATCACCAGAAAAATGGCCTAAGCCTCTTTTAGTTTTAAAAAAAAATTTATATTTTAGTTTAGGTCATTTTGCCACTGAGAAATTTAAAATTTTTCTGGTGATATTGTGTTTTCGAAAAGTTTCAGGTTATATTTAATTTTTAGACAAATTTTAACGAAAAATCATAAAACTCAACTTAATCAATCTTAATTAATGAAGCTTTAAAATTTCTTATGATTTTTATGCCAAAGAATCATATGCAGAATATTCTGACCCAACACCATCAGTAATAGGGACTTATTGCAGCTAACAGACGAAGTACCGGTAATGAGCCAAATCAAGTGGATGAAGAGAAGAAAATGGCGGTGGATAGGCCACACTCTTAGAAAACCACTAACTAACTTGACAAGAATGGCCCTAGAATGGAATCCCCAAAATAGTAGAAGGTGCGGCCGACCCAACAACACTTGGCGTCGAACAGCCACGGCTGAACTTGCAAGAAACGTCAAACTTGGGAGCAGATCAAGTTGTTGGCGAACGATCGAATTCAATGGAAGAGGCAAATGGATGCCCAATGCTCCTACGAGGAGTAACAGGAGAAAAAAGCAAAAACAAATTTTTTTCTGAGATTTTTAATAGATAAAATTCTATTCTTGTTTATATTGTAATATTTTGTATTTGAGTTATATATTTTTTGATATCTGTGAGTTATATTATTCAATTAAATTATTTTTTTATATTTCGTTTTTTTTTATTTTGTAATATCAATGTATTTTGTATTAAAGATATATAATTATAATTAGTAATTATTGATTAAGCCATTAATTTGAACGTAATGGAAAATGGTACTTGAGTCGAGTCAAAAATCGGAAAAGTTTTTTCACTTTCATTAGGATTCAAACGCATGAAAGGTCGGGACTCTAACCAATGTGCCGCCAGCCGTCTCTTTACTAATACTAATTTTAAGTTTTAATATAATTACTACATTAAACAAGAATCAAATTAAAATTTAATATCCAAAATATATAATAAGCTACTAAAAACAAGTAAGGGTTTCATTTAAAGGATTTGTTAATACAAATTTCAGATTAAATGAAGTACATTATAGTTATTTGTCATTTTAGAATCATTTTACTTATAGCAAGCAGATACTAAATTTAAAATTTATTTTTAAAATTTTAGGAAAGGAAATATATATATCTATATATGTATATATAACACAAAAACTGAGATTAAATTATTGAATAATTGATTGTTAACTATAATTGTAATACTATGTAGACGTATAGGTCCAATAAATTCATAAATTCAATTATTATTTCCTTGATTTCATCTCGTCCCCATCTTGATTTCGTTTTTGTTTTATTAAAAAAAGGAAAGAAAAAAGAAAAAAAAAATTGCTACCTGGACTCAATTGAAACATGCTGCGATTACAAATATGAACGTATATAAGAAAAATTAAATGAAAATTCATAATCTCCCTTTTTTTATTTTTTTTTCTCTCGTTTCCTATAACTAACAAATTGTTTTGCGTCTTGTAACATAAAATAATAATTATAATGCAACACAGTCCATTTTGATTTTAATTTTTTTTTAGCTCTTGGGTGGTCGGTTTTCTAAGACAATCCACTTTTTGTATTTTATAACAAAAAACAACGCCAGCATTAAAATAGGAGCTAGAATTTCATCTCGCATATAAGAATATAAGTTTACATTTCTTTGTGGAGTAAATGTGAATATGGTGTGTCCATTATGTCCATATGAATCATATTTAAAATATATATTACAGGAAAATATTGAACCAATAAAATTTATGATTCTTTTTTTTTTTTGCATTTAGTATACATTTTATTATTTAATGTGCATCCGATTTTAGTTCTTTTTTAAAAAATAAAAATTAGCAAAAGAAAAACCATTTAAAAAAGCTAAAATGTAAAATTGGTTTTATGCCGGTAGCACTTGGAATATACTATCAATCTGTGTACTTAACAATTTGTTGCCCTTTTTTTATAGACTTAATCCAAATAACAACAGTCAGTAATCGTGTTCGTTTTTCATTTTTCAATTATGAGTACAATCCGTTTCACTGTTTTAATTTTTCTAGTATTTAATTTAATATTTTTTAAATTAAGTGCAGTGTTTGTTTATGTTTATGTATATACAGGGTGTCCCATGCTAATTTTTACATAAGAGTAGGAGGTGATGGGTGATGTTGAAACAAACAAAAAATTCTATGGAAAATGGGGTCTATCTTTAGCTCCGGGATAAGTTATGTAGCTTTAAATATATATAAGTAACTTCTAAATGATGTTATTTTAAATTTATATTTACACAACTAGAGCTACTTAAGATATTGGAAAAATAAAAAAACGAATTATTGGGTTTTGGAGTATGCATGACTTTTAAAGTATAATTTATCACATATTTTTCACAAAAAGAATGGGTTAATTCATCATAAAACACAAATTTACACTATTATTTTAGTCGTTTATTTTATTAATTCATTATTCTCTTAAAGAGCAATAGACTTGTAAAGAGTATATTAAAATATAGTTATGTTAATTAACCCTAAAGTGCCCTAGATGTAATTAGAAGTTCAAGGAAAATTATAAACAATATATACAAAAGTGTGGAATTCCATATAATCCTATACGTTGTGTTGGACGAAGGTGCTGATCAAGTATGATTTGTGGTGAAAATTGTTATATGTTGCTAAAATAAAAAAACGTGCAACACCCTGTATAAAAACATTTGGTTTTGGGTTTTTTCTACCTATCATAACAGCAGAACTAACCTGTATTCTAAACCATTAAAACATTGAACTATTAGTCATTATGATCAATAACTTTTGTACAAGATAAAAGCATTCGAGTACAATGTTTTTCGGCTTTGTTCTAACCATAAGGTTTTAGCCATTATGCTGTTCAAGCAGTTTTGGTGCTTATCCCATTATTTTGGCTACATGGAGATATGGAGGGGTTAGTATCTTTAGTTCTTTTATGAAGCTGTGTTTATTTTGCACTTATTGATATTTAATTCAAAATTTAAAGTTTGAAGTCCATTCCCGAATACATTTATTGGATTGTAAAATTATGGAGCGTTAAACTCTTTCGAATATATGAAAACTAATAGAATATTTTTATTGGATTTAATTTTTGAAAGTTCAGGCTACATGGCAACGGCAGTATTCGAGAATAGCTGGTAGATAGTTGCCGTAATAAACGTTGTGGATTTTTTATTAAAATTGTAATTTTGTGTAATTATTGTAATAGGGTAAGTCTATTCATAGTTGTGCGAATATAAAAATGGGCAGTAATTAAATTATAAATACTTCAAATGAGTTGTGAATACGACATATAGTTTTTTTTTTAAATTTTAGATTATTATAAAAGACAGATCATCTAATAGATTATATTAAAAAGTACAGAAATAGAGTCTACTTCATTGGTTTTCAAATTCGTATTATTGATATTCTTACACCCAAACCGCATAATATTATTCCATTTTTTAAATTAAACCTTCCAGATATTACAGTTAGTTCGCTATAAAACCTCTTATAGCCTTATATTATTTGGGGTCGGTAAAATAGTGCCGGTAATATGTCCTCCGATGTTACTTGAGTATAAAACGTTATATTTTTAGTTTTTTTTTTTGTTGAACTTCTCTTTTAAGACTACTGTTGATCTGATTGTTATATTCTTTGAATCTTTATCCACTTGTACGTATTGCCAGTTGGTTTTTTGTTGTAATTTGCACGAAATTTTCTTTTTTTTTTATACCTTACACCTTAAATTGGTATAGGGATATATAAATTTTGATACGATGTTTATTCCAGAGTTGATTTATCGATGTTCATCTGTCCGTTCATACGTCCGTTTGCACGCTTACACAAGAACCAGCCATATTGAAAGAACCTACGTAGATTTAGATCATGTGTTCGGATTCTGAAAGCTTACGAACGAGCAACGATCATAATGTTCTCATATATATGAAAACCAATAAGATGTGAAAAATCAAATTGGGTACAAGGTTATTCTTCTCAGTTTTTGCTTAATTTTATAAAGCATATCTAAATTAATAAATTTTAAGATAGAAATTTTGGAACAATTCTGTCCTGTTTACATTATAATTTATATTCCTAAGTTCGGGTACTTTCCACACTCTTTAAAAAAATTCAACAACCATCATTTAGGAATTAATAAGAATTGGAATTTTAAATATACTAGGTATAGGTCTGATCTGTTTCTTTAATGTTCCAGGAATTTTAGATGAATTGAAGTGTTGGTTCGTGTAAATATCACGAGCTTCTTAAACCCAATCAAATATATTTCATATATTATAAAATGGGCCGTTATGAATGTTAACAAACTTTTATGTTTTCGTTTAACATTTTTTTTTTTTTTTTTTTTAAGCGCTAACTGTTCAACTGTTAGGCTAATAAGCCTGTCTATACCATAGGTATATGTTGGAACAGGGAGTCATATTATATTCGTGTTATTAGAATTGGTCTTATTGAATTCCACATACAATTTAAACATGAGATAGTACTAGGCCTTATAACATGTAGAAACGTCTTAGATTTTCAATATTTACAATTCTATTTTTTGTTTATATTGTAATATTTTATATGTTACTTATATGGTATTCTATATCTGCGAGTTATATGATTTAATTAAATTATTTGTTTATATTTTGCATTTGTTTATATTTTTATATTAAAGTATTTTTTATTAAAGATTTAAAATTATTAATTATTGATTATGCCATTAATTTGAACCCAATGGCGAATGGTAGCTGAGTCGAGTCGAAAACCAGAAAAGTTTTTTCACTTTCACTAGAATTCGAACCCGGGCCCTTCCGCATGAAAGATCGGCACTCAACCACTGTGCCACCCAGCTGTTTACATGTATTAAATGATAACTTGTGGATTTTAAATTTAAATTGAATTTTTTAGGTGTATGGTATTACAAGGTCCGTTGTATCTTACGACTTACTGTTTTTAACTGCTTTCAGTAACATAAGAAATTGATTAACGTTTATATATTCGATTTATATTAGTTATAAAATTTTTTGTAGCTGCAAAACATAATTATAATAGTAGTTGCATATAGCGAAATAGTACAACTAATAAAGCAACATGATTAAAAAAAAAAAAAACACAAAAAAAAAATATCAAGAAAAATCAAGGTAATAATCTAGCCAGGTGTATTATTTATTGTGTGTAATAAGAAACCAGTTTTAATTTTTTATTCACTTGTTGATATTAAAAGTAAATTGTCGTACGTAGATATACAATTACTTTCTTCGGTTTGCCATAAACTTATAAAAAAAATTTTCAGATGAAATAAAAAATGTAAATCGAAATAAATCAGTGAAACTAAAGCTGCAAAATAGATCTTGTATCTTTTCCTTTTTGATGTACTATCAGAAGTTTCTGATTTAATTGCATCAGTTAAAAAAAATATACAACATACACAATGCTTAACGCTGGTCTATTGCTCTTCCGAAAAAAAAAACAAGTATATATTTATTCCATAATTTTATTTTATAATTTTTGATTTTATTAATTTTGAAATCAGAATTCAGCATCAGGCAGGACTTTACTAAATATATTCAGTGCTAATAAATGTACGTACGGTTTATTTTAAAATTTATATATGAACAATTGTATAAATGAAAGAGAAGCGCCAACAATATGATATTTTTTATGCAATTTGGATTACCGGAAAATTATGTTAATTTTAATTGAAATTTTTTCTACAGTATAGTTTTCCTTTAATGTTCCTAAAGCAATGTGCTTTCATAGCTTCCCTTGTATTTTATTCTCTATACTATAATCCATAATTACCAATTCCCAATCTCTGCTGCCAACACTTCATGATTCCCTTCATTTAACTCTATCATCAAATGCTATCTGTTCCTTTTTATTAAAGTCCTAACTTTTTTATAGTTTTCCTTTAATGTTCCTAAACATGTGCTTTCATTGCTTCCTCAGTAATTTATTCTCTATACTATAATTGATAATTCTAAATTCCCAATCTCTGCTGCCAACACTTCTTGCTTCCTTCTTTTAATTCTATCATCCAATCCTAACTGTATATTTTTATTAAAGTCCTAATTTTTTTTTTAGTTTTCCTTTCATGTTCCTAAAGCAATGTGCTTTCATTGCTTCCTCAGTAATTTATTCTCTATACTATAATCAATAATTCCAAATTCCCAATCTCTGCTGCCAACACTTCTTGCTTCCTTCTTTTAATTCAATCATCCAATCCTAACTGTTCCTTTTTGATTAAAATCCTAAGCTTAAAGTATTATATTTGACAAGACGAGGAAGGTGGTTTTGCGTAGCCTATTCAATGTACCCAGAAAGTTCTCATAAAACTTCTTTGCGTGACCTTCGATGTTTAGGAAAAATTCACTCACCCACTTAGAGAAAAAGTTTAAAATCTATTTCTTACTACCTTTAGCCTATGCTATTTTAGACCATTTATCTGAAACTTAACCTAAAATTCGGAAACTTTACTAAAAATAAGGTTATCACCCAATTTTGTGATACCATCTTAATATACCATTACTTAAAAAAGAACAAAAATCTCCAGTAAACCTAAGAATTTTTTTTGTAAGTTGGTACCTAAGTTAAAATTAACAAAAAAAAAGCCATCTTTCACCTGTTTAGTTTCAAGTTTTAAACAAGTTTTTAACGATTGTAAAGTTATGATTTTTATAATTAAAAACTTTTTTTTTTATATTGTTGTGGAAATTCAATGAGGACGTCATCAAGGCGTCAGGTTTCAATTCTCAATTCTCTTTTATTTTTTCTGTAAAATAAAATTTAGAATTCATTTTGATTTTTAATTACACAAGTTATAAAGTTTTTTTTATTGCAGAAATATCTAAATTTCATGTGTGTACTGACCGGAAATTTAATTTCAATTGAAAAAGAAAAGTATTCTTTGAATATCATTACTGATGGAAATTTTGATCTGGTGATGTTTATGCTCACTTTAATTGACTTGATGATCTTGAATTTTCAATTTTGTTTTACATCGTTAGAATAGTCTTGATTTAGTGAAAGATTTCTTCAACAAAGAAAAGGTTTGTATAGGGTATGTAAGAAAATGTTAAAAGAAAGTTTGGGTAATGGTTTGCCCCATGCAGGGCAGAACCAACACAAAATTTCTAACCTATAAGTATGAAATATAAATTATACCTTTATTCGAAATAAAATTTTATGTCTGATGAGTAGTAGGTAGGTAGGTGGGTAGGTAGACAGGTGAGATGAAGATTATCAAGATCCTGCGCTTTAATTAGTACTAGATTGCGCCATTTTGATCCTATTGTACAATTTGACATGCATTTCGATTTTATATTCAACCCAAAGAGTTCAGATACGAAATAAGTTCTTTAATTTTAAGAGTTTAGAAAGTTTGTTAAGGTTGTGGAATAATGGTTGACCCAGTGAAAGAAGTCTGGCTCAGGCTAGCGCCGGACATCTGCATAGAAATTGCTCGCTATTTTCGCTTTCTTTTGGTTCTTTACAACTCCCGCAGATGATGTTTTAAACGATTACTATAATTTGAGTGAATAGGTGCATATTAATCTGGGACCTGCGATAATCTGCCGCTAACCTGGAGATTTGGTAATCAATGCTGATTGGCTTGTACTTTCAAATGCATTTGGTTAATTTTAATGATTAAACCACTGGTCAAACTCAATTGTTTTGAAGTATTCTGTAGTATTTATGACTCCTATAGAAGATTTATATAGTAACAATCATGTCATTCAAATAAATCATATTAAAGTAACTCAAAACTTATGTACATTTCATATAAGATGTTTGAAAAAAAACTATCTGAGTTATTTATTACTTAAATTATTGTTGATTATAAAAACAAATATCTTTAGGTGCAGAATTTAATTCAGGTGAATAAAAAAATATTGCATATTACAAGAAGAAGGAAACATAATTCGATTATTTATATACGAGTACTAACCGCAATTTGTGGTCAACATCATATCTAGAATATTGAAATAGAATATTGGCGCTATTTTTAATAAAAAAAAAAAGAAAATTAAAGAGAATGGAAAATAATAAAATTATATAAAGTTCAAATAAAGAAATGATATATGGAAAATAAAAAATATTGTACATTAAATATTCTTTTACTGGTTTTAATTGAAAACAAAATCTTTAACATTAAAAAATATTTTGTAATTTTAATGATTATGTGTAAATATTGAATACTTTTAATATTAACTTTTAATTTTTATAAATTATTATACAGATTATAAAATTTTTATGTTTATTTTAATGTATTTTATTAATTGAAAACTTTATACTTAATTCTTTTATCTTTTGAGTATCTCTGCACTACCATGAGTTTTAAGCTTAAGATTGCATACTATAAAAATGATTATATATACATATATCATGTGATATCATATACGAAATAATTGTAGATAATTATCTTGACTACATGTTTTTTGACTACATGCATACTGGTGAAGACTAAAATCAGATCTCGTATTAAAATAGCTAGACTTATTATTATTGAGTAGATACATTGGGTTTGGGATCAAAATTCAAAGCTTCGCTTAAGATTTAGGAAGTGATTGACGCAAATCAAACCTGAAAAAAATTAAACGACGTGATAATTGTAGATAATTGTCTTGACTACATGTTTTCTGACTACATGCATACTGGTGAAAGACTAAAATCAGATATCGTATTAAAATAGCTAGACTTATTAATATTGAGTAGATACATTGGGTTTGGGATCAAAATCCAAAGCATCGCTTAAGATTTAGGAAGTGATAGACGCTAACCAAACCTGAAAAAAATTAAACGACGCAAAACATCCGTTTTAAGTCACGCTGAGAAGTGAAAAATACGAGTTGCTTAAGTAAATTACCTAAGGAAAAGTTTAAGAAATAAGTATGAGCATTTTTCAAAGCTGGCAATTAAACAACTGAGAAACAACTGCCATGACTGCAGCGAAAAAACGGTGTGTTGATGTAAACGTCGAATAGTTTTCTTTCTCTCATATTGCTCTTCCTGTTAAACAACAAACAAATAAACAAAAATATATTTTTTATATAGCTACTCTATATAAAATTAAGAGCGACCAGTAGCGTAGTTTTTAAGACGCCAATATTTTACCTGGAAGATTTCGGGTTCAAATCCGATTTAAATCATATCTAATAAAATAATAAACAAATATGACAAGTACGTAAAAATTGTGTAAGTATATCGTAATATAAAATAACAACTAACTCATTTTGTAAAATAATAGATGGCGCACAACATTAAGCATTTGTATATTCATAATCTTATACAATAGCTACAGTCGAGCAATCAACGCCTCGGTGAAAACAATGATTAATTAGACTGAAACTTAGTCCATATTTCACCAAAGAACATCGTCTTTCTTCAAAATATCCCATGCAATTTTTTCTCATCTCCCATAATCCCGGAATCCTTTCATATCCTCATCATCTGTACAAAGCTGTACATTTGCATCATAGGTTCTATCCTAAAGTTTGGTTCAAAAATGGATGTGATTTTGATATGTTAAAGTCGCACACTACCTTTAGGAACCACGAACAGCTGTAATGGGTGGCTTTCGAAGTTTTTCATGTCCCTCTTAAAAATGATTTCCTTGTTATTTTAAGAGCTTTCTTTAATTTAAAAAGCATGTGGTTATATTGTTTTGGCATTTTAAAACGCATTGAATATTAAAATTTAACTAAACTACTTACAAAAATAAAAAAAAATGAGTGAAAAAAATTAAAAACTAGTCATCACCATTTTTCCCTAACTTTATCTTTTCATTGGCATTATTTCTTCAAATTTTTATCACGTTGTCTATCACGCTCGTTCATGCTCGCTCTAAAATTTCTTAAGATTGGTTCAATTCCAACTCAGTGTTTCGTAAAAGGGGGAAGTTTTTTTCCAGGATTAAATCTCATCAAGTTAAAATCCCATTTCCATAAGGTTTAAATCTATTCAATTTCGGGTTTCAGTTTTGGAGTTTTTTTTAATTAATTTCAAAATTGTATCATGGCAACACTTTGATATCTTGGCAAGCTTGTGAAGCGTTAGGAAGCGTTAGGAAGCGTTAGTACGGATGTGGAAAATCTATATTTAATCAATAATCATTTATAGCTATTACACGTTGAAAACTAATAATTTTACGTTTTAATACTTTTTATTTTTACTTTTGAAAATTTTATCATAAGATGCCGAGACACACAATGACGCCATAGTTGAGTCAAAGTTATTATCTGTAATTTAATATTATATTAAAAGAAGATTAAAAAATAAAAAAAAAAAACTTTATTTAAAACAATTGTCGCCTGACATTAATAGTAAAGTCGTATATTTATTATATAAAAAAAAAAAAAAAAAAAAAAAAAATCAAAAAACAATTCTTTAAAATGCAGATAAAAGGTTTAAAAAAATTCAAGCCGTTTCTGTAGATTGTTTTATACGTATATGTTTTATTTTTCTTTATTTGTGTTTTCCTAGTTTCACATCCTGTTTTTTTTTTTAAATACAAATTGGATATGCACCCATGTACGTATCATATATGTAAAATATATATATATGCCTGTGTGTGTTCAAATTATACTCGGGTGAGAAATAGAAAATTAAATTAGAGCATTAGAGCATAAATAAAAAAAAAATCATGCGGTATACTATTTGAATTACGACATTATATTCAGTTTAAAAGTGGTAAAACGCAATAAACTAAAAATCAAAAACAAATTACAAAAAAAAACGAGGAAGATTATAGTTGCCCTTGTCAACTTTTAGATACCCGTGCTTACCCACTAACCGTTATTTATTTTCCACATGCTATTATAAATATTACAAAAAAAATATAAGAAAGTAAAATAGTTAAAAAAATTTAGCTTATTATCCCATAATTTTTGCTTAAAAAAAATTAAATAAAAAAAAAAAAAATTAAATTTTTAATTCATTATACCATCATTTTTGCTTAAAAACAAAAAAAAAAAAACTATAAAAAAAAATAACAATAAAAAAAAAATAGCCCACCCCAAAAGTTGGCCCGAGCGATGTCCAACTTTGCCAACTAACTTGCCCTATTACTTTACCTGCCCAGTTTTAATTTTAACCTCGTAGCTTCATTAGATTCACAGTTATCGAATTGACAACTTTGTATGGCAGCTGCCCGAAAATGGGGTCGCAACATTTTGAAACTCCATATTAGTGCTCGATTCATTATATAACTAACAGTGTGTAATTTTCATCCTCGTAGTATACTCAGTTTCCAAGAAATTCATATTGGTGCAAAGAAGTTGTATGGCAGCCCCCCGCAAATGAAGCCGTAAAATTTTGAAACTTCATATAAGTGCTTGATTCATTATAAAACTAACCGTGTGTAATTTTCGTCTTTCTAGTATAATTACTTTTGAAGACATTTATATTGGTTTAAATAAGTTGTGTGACAGCTCCCCGAAACCTTGGTCTAGGAATAGGGAATAGGAAAAAGAATAGGGAACCTTAAAAATGTCCAAAAAATGTTTTGTGTGAATTTCAAAACTCTAGCTCTAATTTTTCAATTCTATCTCTTTTAATTAATTTTTAATTCACGAATATATTAAACCTAAGCAAAGTAAGCATCATATAATCATATTGATAAAATGATTCATTCAAAATATTACACATATACATATTATATGAATATACATATATAAATTATTTATGAAGTCATTTACTTAAAAAAAATCTTTGTCTTCTTTTTTGCTTATCTTAAATAAACTACGCATCATTTAAATTATATGAAATTCTAACTCGTAATCGTACAAAAAAAAATACAAAAAACAAAAACAAACAAAATTCATATAATTTCATGTTACAAGGTGCATAGCTATATTTCAAATTTTTGTATGAAAATATTGGAGTTAAAAAAGTTAGCTGTTCGAGAGCTACCCGAAGTTTTGGTCCGATCTTAACCAAAAAAAATAGGGAACCTAGAAATTGATTGAAAAAGATTTTGTGAAAATTTCAAAACTGTAGCTCTTTTAGTTTTTGAGTTATCGTGCTGACACACAGACGGACGGACGGACGGACGGACGGACGGACGGACGGACAGACACACATAGCTAGATCGACTAATTTTTCGATTCTGAGCCGATACGTACCCTTGACACTATATCTAGCTCGTCTAGATCGATGCGTTACAAACGGAGGAGCAAATCTAATATACCCGATGTCATATATATATGCACGGGTATAAAAAACGCTGCCTTTATTTATATTCGGGACATTTTTATTTGTTCCAGTAATGTTGATTTTAAAGTTGATTAAATATTATGTGGTATAATGCATATTGAATAAAAGAATTTAAGAATATACATATACTAATGAAATGACATAGTTTTTAAAAAAAATTATTTAAAATCAGATTAAATCGGATGGAACGATATGAACATTTGGATAATTTGTTGCCATGGAGATTTTGTTTTGGTATAATCTAAATGGATTGAAATATTTTAATATTATAATTATAATTAATTTTAAGCTCCTTTTGAGCTCCATACATCTAGTTATCAGTCCCTCTATTATTGAAAAAATAATTGAAATTCTTGCATTAGAAGAACTCAAAAAACCAGCCCTTATAAGAAAATGCTGGTTTGTCATTTACGTAACGTAGTTGTTTTTTAATTGGAAAATGTCTGCGAACATGGAAACCTTAGATCTATTTTGCATTTACTATTCCTTTTCTTTCTTTACGAGAATTTTAGAAATTTATAAAAACTCAAGATGATTTCGGGGCCATTGTCTATTTCAATTGTGTGGTAGGCAATTTATTTCCTAGTTGATAGTTTCTTTTTTGTACCTCTGCTATACTCAGTGACTGAGTTTTTTCACCTTAGACACAGTAGTATTATCCCCTTAGGGGACAGAATATTACTCCTTGGGGGAAAGAGGGCTTCTAAAAAGATTCTCCTATAATTTTTTTATTTCCCATTATTGCTTTCTTTATTTCCGATAGTGATTTTCCAGACAGATAACATTCACCGATCTCCTTCATATGACTTGTGGGCTGTCGACATTTCTTCTTCCTTGGGGTTCTATCCTTACACTTTCGACTGATCTTGTTAAGCGCCTTAGAATACGACCAATACATGTTTTTTCCTTATTTTAACCACTATCGGTTCGTGTCTCCTCATTTCCAAACCTCATCGTTCATAATTCGTCTTGGCCAGAATATGCGACATGTTATTCTGTTATAGACTTGTAGTTTATGTACTTTATTTTTTGATACAAGCCATACCACGCTTCCATGGAGCAACAACGATTTGGCACACACTTCGAAGATTCTAATTTTTAACCAGAATGTCCCAATCGCACTCCTGGCTTTGCTATTTTGTAATTTTATTTCTATTTGTAGCATCATCTGTTGTTTTTGATACATCTGTAATTTTGGTATTATGCATGAAATCAAACCGAACACCAAATTTTCATGTACATGATCTTATTTATGTTAATTCGAAGATTTATTCTTTTAACTTTTTTGCCAGTCTTTTAATGGTATTCTGAATTTCTTCCGCTGCGTGGCTAGTAGAACGATGTCATTGGAATATTCTAGGTTTTGCAATTTCTGTAAGAGTTTTCAAGTGATTCCTTGGCGTAGTGCAGTTATTTTTCACGTACACTTACTGAGTACCGGGATAAATAGCAGCGGTAATGAGGGGCATCTTTGTTTGATTTCTACTGTTATTGTAATCGGAGTATTTACCTCTCTAGTATGAGATACAACAGATTAATTTCTTTTATTTCTCTATCATTAAGACAGAATTTTGATGTCCTCAGCTAGTGCCTCTTTAATAAAATCTTACTTTACGACTCTGTCGTCATTCTTCTGTTACAAGAACCAGAAAATTCAAATATCCTTTTCGCTTAAGTTAAATAATTTATCCGATAATATACATGATAAACTTTTTTATGTATTGAGTCGTGGCATTTCAACAGGATCTTTGTTCTAAACATTCAAGGAGAATAAACTTTGAACATTTTTCTGATTTTCTGCAGCATGGTTACATGCCCATATAATTTCATCGATAAACCATAATTTCCAAGTTGATGTACCTTTTCTGTTCCTTGAACTCGTATATGTCTTGCAAGCCATTACGTTTACCAATGTCTTTGTCAATGAAATGGATTCATTACCTTTCGAAGATTTTGAAATTTCGAAGACAGTCCTAGATTAGCCTTGACCATTTTCTTATACAAAGGGAGAGATTTTTCGACTGCTTGACTAATTGATAGTATAATGCATTATGTTGTACATTATAATACATATGCCCTTGGTATAATTAATTCTGCCTACAAGACTTTTGTTTTTTTGCCAAGTTGTGAGGATGATGATATCTTAGAAAATACAACTCCAACATCTTTTAACTGAGATAAATTTTCCGAAAAACGTTAAAAATCTAAAAAATTATGGCATAAAAACAACTAATAAAAATTTTTTAAGCTAATTCTTATATTTATATTAAATATTTTACAATCTAAGACATTTGGCATCGATACACCATTTAAAATTTATTTAAATGTAGGTTTAACTGCAAAAAATAAAGGCAAACATAATTTTGAAATCTTCCCCAAGAATTTCTATTTATTCAAACATTTTATTTCGAATTAATAATTGAAGAAAGATTTGAAATAATTTTTCCTATTAAAAAATTCTTTTATTCCTATTTTATTTTTAATTTTTTACCAATATTTTAGAAATTATTAATGACAATTGACAGGAAATAAATTAATTTATTATTTCTCAAAATTACTTAAATGGTATCAAAAGATAAATTCTTATTTAACAAATTTAAACTGTTCCAAATGTATTTATTAATGTCTACATATACATAAGGTTCAGGTTTAATTTAAAATGAAAATAGAACAATAAAGGGTTTAGATCATTAACTTTTGTATATAAATAAAGTAATCAATCGAAATGTCTATTAATTCCAATTTTACTTAATTGTTCCACTAAAGAAATTATAAAATTTTATAAAAAAAAAAACAAACAAAAATCTCTAGAAAAAACAATAAATGAAGTGTTGCTATAATTATCAGGGTAATTGAAAAAAGAATCTTTAAGTATAAGTTACTACCATCATTCTTTAAGATTTAATTTTTTTTTTGTAATATGGTTTAAATTGTATTTTAAAAGAGTTGACTTAAGTTTTAAGAATATAATAATATACTAAACGGACGTTGTAAAATGATGTAATGAAAATTAACAGCAATCGATTATCAAAAGATAATTATTTTACAATTTGTTGAATTTCTTGTACAACAATTAATTTTACAAACTATTCAACGGAAGTTAGTAACTTTTATTTGTTGTTGTTGTATTTGTTTTTTTGTTGAACTAATTTAAAAAAAAAAAAATCTTTTCCACTTTGTTTGTATGTTTTTCTGCTTAAAATTATATTATTTCTTTTATAATATCATATTTTCAGTTTTTTTTATCGTATAATTTATGTCTGTTAGTCTTTGTGTTTGGTATTTATAATTCTATAAAAATTCGAATACAAAGCATACTCGATAAATATGCAAACGACCGGGCGACATAGTGTAGAGTGCCGAGCTTTGATTTTAAAGGCCCGGGTTCAAATCTCATCAGTCAAAGTGAAAAAACTATTATCTGGTTCCCAACTCGACACAGCTATTATTCGCCATTGGGTTCAAATTAATACAACATATCAACAAATACAAAATAAAAATAAATTATTTAATTGAATAATATAACTCACAGATATTGAATACCATATAAAACTTAAATACAAAATTATAAACGAAATATAAATAAAAAATAGAATTGTAACCTAAAACGATTCTACATTTTATAAAGCCTAGTACTATATCTTATGTTTATATTGTATGTGAATTTCATTTAGATCAATTGCAATAACACGAATATAATATGTACCTTCCCTTCTCTTCTAATATCTACCTATAGTATAGATAAGCTTATTAGCCTAACAGTTGAAGTTAAGGCTTAAAATAAATAAATAGTCCTTAATATAAAATGTATTTAAAATATGACATATTGATTTCTATTTTATCAAATAAATGAATTTAAAAAGGGTTACCATAGCAACTTAGGTGTTTATTTAATAGAATTATATGGATTTAAAATAGAAATGAAGAAAATTCGCACTCTAGTTCTTTGATTTTTGACTCTCTTCAATAACTAAGAAGTCTGTCGAGATTGTGCGTTACAAACCGGGGAGCAGGTTTGTAATGCACAATCTTTAATATTTCTGTGATCGTGACCTTTTGTTTGCATGAGTACAAAAAGATGAAAGAAATCGTTTAAACGAAATCTATTTTTTTTTTGTCCGGAGTCTATAAAGTTAATGGGCCCTTGAATACAGAATTAATTTTCAAAGTATCATATTTAGTTAATTCTTGCTTTTGATACTTGAGTATAATTTAAAGTGTTAATAAGTCTAAGCTCATCTGCAATTGTAATTACGTCAAAATTTATAAATATTTTTGAATTACAAAAAAAAATAAGTCCACAATATAATGTAATTAAAAGTAATTTAAAATGATTGTATTGCTATACGGTGTTTTTTTTTGTTGTAATTTTATTGTTAACTTGCTTTTCTCTCATGTTGTAAGTAAGAATTGACTGAATGAATGAAATTGATGTTGAAGAAACTCAAAAATAAAAAATTCTCAAGTAATTGAACCGTGAAAAAGTAATTTCCTTTAATTCAGTTTACTTTTTTTTTTATACTTTTTCTCATTATGTATTTTTTGTACTTTTATTCTTCCCAAAACAAAAGAAAAACAAAAACATAAAACATAAACCTGTTGATTTCCCAAAGAATTTAACAAAAATTATAATTGTCATCGCAGTACAACATAAACTTATCTACTATACATACATATCTACTAGATCTACTCTAAAAATAAAAGTGATTCAAATATTGAAGATGTTACTATCATTGTACACAACACAATACTTTATTTATACAAGTTAAGATTGACTTTAAATTAGAGAAGAATTTCTTTCCACATGAAAGAATCTTATAAACTATTATTAAACTTTTCTTTTGGGTCATTTCTTATATATATAAGCAAAATAACAAATTAAAAACTCTCAGGCCCTAAATTAGAATTTAGAGGGTTCTTAAAAAAAAAAAGATTCAAAAAAAATTATATTCGAAAACAAAAAAAAAATTATAGTCATATTAAAGTGCCTACGTAGATAGACGGAACATTTTATTTGGGAGGGTGAAATAAAATCGAAAGAAATAAAGGTGATTTGATTTTATTACCAAAGAAAATGGAAATAGAGTCAAATTAACCGCATTTCATCTTGTTTCCAAAAAAAAGTCAAAAAATAAAGTCGAATATCAAAAAAGGAGTGTTAAATAAAGCTAAACCGATCCGTATATTTGGTTTCAAAGAAATAGTATAGAATAGATAAGTTTATAAATATTCTGGAAAAGTGGAACCCCTAAAATTAAACCTTAAAAATCAGAAATAATTACACCGGGTTTTGTGAAGAATTTGTGATCTTATAGTTAGTTAAGTTAGGGTTATCCCCTTTTCCAGAATATATTAGATTTAAATTCAAAATCAACATTGAAATAATTTGCTTACACAGTGGTTTGGGAACAACGGTAGCCCCTTTATTGAGATTGTTATAAAATCAGCGTTTTACATTTTTTTAAAAATATTTCCATATAGTATACTTGATATAATTCTGTTTCATATTGTATTTGGTCGCATCAACGTTATTTCCTTTGACATTATTTCACCTTCCCAATTTTATTAAAATATTTTATATTGGAAATGTTAAATTTTTGAAATAATAATGTTTGTTCTTTTTTTTTGATATTTTGCTATATTTTTAATTTATTAATGGTGTCGCGAAACATCACGTATTCAAATAAACAAGAAGAACAAACTAGCTGGTTATAAATAAATGGAATTGTCATGGTAATGATTTGGTATTTTTCAAGTTGACTAAACACAAGGGGCTATTTTATAATATTTTTGATTATTTAAAGGAGTTTAGAAAAGTGTTAAAAATAATATTCAATGAACTTAAATTGCTTCTTCAGAATTTTAGGTTTTCTTTTTTAATTTTTTTGAATATTGATAGGGTGTGTATTTTAGAATTGGAATTGATTAATTGAAGAAATTTTTTAATTTTTTCTTTACTTATAGTTGTAGAATTGACCATTTATTGACAAAAAAAAACATTTTTATATTTCAAGTTTTAGATTCTTATAAAGAAATATTTTTAGATTCGACTTAAACCATTATTAAGATTCAAATAGTGCTTAACTGCTAATGATTGAGTTGTAAAATTTGAATTAAACCAAGCTTTATGATAATCTCTTAAAGTTCATCAAAATTAAATCTTAAAATTAATATTTGATGATTGATCGCTTTGTCGTGTATTCAATCTCCAACGCTAATATATCTTCAAGTGCCAAATAATTGCTATTTTTTTAATTACCAAAACATTTGCCAAATAAAACGAGGAAGAGGAAGAACTCGAACGAAAATAATATAAAAATTATATCATTCGTAGTAGACGTTTGACAAAATTTCAGATACTCAGCATTATTAGATTTTAATTTATGTTCATATTAAAAAAGTATAGTTGTATGACAGTAACTCGAATCCGCTGCACTTGATTATGTTCAAGGCCATAAAACTTTTTTTTTTTTTTTTTTTTGTCCTTATACTCCTCTTGGGAGCATAGGATATCTACTAGGCATCTCCATCTGCTTTTTCTTATCGAGGCTCTGCCTTGTGTTTCGAATCGTTTTTTCCTTTTTCAATTAAGTAAATGATTGGTCTACTGTAATCTATCTACAAGATGTCGCTTCTTAATTTCTTCCCTAGTGTCATCTATCGGTCAAGTAGAGAAACCGTGTCATGTTGTTAGGTGCGTACTGCCATTGTAATTGCATATGACAGTTGCAATTACATTGTCGTTCAATTACATATAGGTTATTCTTTATTCAGTATTAATTATTAGATTATAGAGTATAGCTGGAAACACGATTATAGGTATATTTTTATATTATTTGTTACTAATTATTTATTATTATATTTTTAGGTATAGAATTATTATATTATAATTTATTATATATTAATTTATTATAATTATTAATTTTACTGGATATGGTATCTCCCACCAGGATTCGAACCCGGGACTGCCACAGTGTTTAGATTGCAAGGTTGCGCTCTAACCACCTAGGCTACGGAGGAGATCACTTAAAAACTTAATCACTTTTATCTACTCACAACTATTATCTTTATTAGACATGTACAGAGTTATGCTGATATGTAAATTGGAGGTACTTATGTACCCATTGTTTACATAAGTACATTCAATTTATATCTCGAACCCGTTAATTATCAAACTGACTCAATTTCAACAACGGAGATATCTCTTGTATAAAAACTAATTTGTTAAACTATAGCTCCTTTAGTTTTTAAGTTATCATGCAGTGCATATGGACGAAGAGGCACAGTGCTGAATGATCGAACTTTTTGATTCTAATCCGATTCATATACATCTGAGTTAATATCTAACCACAAACGTAATGCCCAATTTAGTAAAACCTTTGAACTACGTACAATCTCAAAAAATATAAAAAATAAAGTGGAGGATCAAGCACCGATAAGCTTTATATGCGATCCAAAATGGAATACAATTCACATATATGAAAATGGTGCGTTAATAAATTCGTTAAATAACTTCGATTGTCTTACATCTTATTGATAAACCGGTCGTGAGTAATACTATCACACCATTTGACATCCTTTGTGAATTAATTTTTCTTTACAAATCCCCATGGTGACCAAATATAATTTAAATATACAAATATATAATATAAACCAAAAAATTAATATTGTAATTATAAATAAATAGAAAGTATTTAATTTAAGAAGCCCAAATGCAAAATAAGCAAAGAACTATAATAATATCAGGCAATATTAACTATTATCCTGGTACCAATTATAAGTAAATAAATAAATAAAAATAATTTTTATAATAAATAAATAAATAAATGATTTTAATTTTGTATTATTTAATTATTTCTAGCATAAAATAAAACATTTCCAAAACACTTATATAAACATACTTATTTTTGGATTTTAAATGGTCTGCGGTTTTACGATAATATTGCTTCCTTAAATAGCAAAACTTCAAATTATAATACAATAGCATGTATTTAAAAGTTAGTCATTAATTTACTTATCTATATCATAAAAAATTTCAATTATTTTAAAAAACTTTTTATATCTTTAGAAATTTTTTGAATTTTTTTAACAGAAATTAAATTAAAAAAAAAATTTCCAGACATTAATAGGCGTTCAATATTATTCGCGACAAAAAAAAAATGTGAGTGGCTTGACATTTCTGATTAATTTAAGAAAAAAAATAAAATCTCTTTTATAGTTGTTTTTCATTATTTTGCATATGGAATACAATGGATTTTAAATTTTTATTTTTATTTTTTTTTTATTAATTTTAAATGCATTGTATTGGGACTTTCAACTGAATTGTAACGTGGGTTGTTTTTAATATGAATGCAATGACGCCCTAATGTATGCATTAAACATTAAAAGAAACAAATACCTACACAAAATGATAGATTGATTTTATTTTAATTTTTTTTTTTTGTATAACTTTCAACTGGTATATAGTGTATATATATTTTATAAATTTAATTAAAATGCAATTTTTAGAAAAAGGCGAACTGGTATTTAAATTGATTTATTTTCAACTAAAAGTTAAAATATACTTTACGATTGTGATTCATTCGATGGTTTATTATAATGGATTTTTTTTTTTTTTTAATAAGTAATCCTTTAAATCATGAGTACATATATCACATCATATGTCAAAATATGTCAAACTTCATTGAAGAAGGTTTATTAACTGTCATAGTAGGTGCAATAACAATAATCTATTGTTTTCTATATGCATTTGTCAGTGTATTATTATTGTAGAATAGGATAGACGCGTATATAATGAATATAGGAAATTCAACAAGTTGTTGCATATGGAATTATTTGTAAAATTTGACAAGAATTTTACAAAATAGTTCTTAAATAAATTTCAAAATTATATTTGTGCTTAACCATAAAATTTGATTCTTTTGTTTTTTTTAAGTAAGATCCGATCAATTTTAGTTAAAATAAGTTATTATAGAGTTGAGTCAATATTTAATTTTTATTTACTCTAAATTATGATAAAATTTAAAAATAAAATAAATAAAATTATAGTACAAATAATTGTCGGATTTCTAACTGGTCTTATACTCGATTGATAAATAATCCGTAAGGTTGAGTTCTTAAGATAAATCGGAGATGTTACAATAAAATAATAATGATGTGCGTCGTATATTTTATTTCAGAAATATTTTTTATATAAGTTCGAATTTTTATAACTTACAGTAGAATCTTTGTTAACAGGTGCCAACTTTTTATATGTAATGACTTGCGATAAATTCAGACTCTTCTGGCATAGAAGAATTAGAAAGTTGTTGGAAATCACTAGACAAGAATTAATAATCGTCCAGATAAGTAGAAACAAATGGAAGTGGATAAGTTACACACTCAGAAAACCTACCAACATAATCACGCATCAGGATTTGTAATGAACTCCGTTAGAAAAAATGAAAATAAGGAGACCCCGGAACATATGTGTTCAGTGCAGGTCAGAGAAGGGATGGAAGTTAATAACATAGTTAATAACTTAAGAAGAGATGAAAGGTAATTCGGTAAAAAAAAAATCCATATACTATTTACATTATAAAAGTTCATAAATGCATCTTGGTATTAAACTTTCGAAGGTCACCTCTTAACTAATCAACTCATCACTAAGACGATGAACTGAATCGCGTGACCTCTGGAGTTCTGAGAAAAATGTGTTTGTATTAGATAGCCGATGAAAAATGTTGACTACATACTTATATTCCTAAAAACTTCTGAGATAAGCATCTTACGAGAATTTTGACATGATAAAATATAACTACCGTTTAGTAGATGTCTTACAAAATTTATACCGCACATGACACTTTTGACAGTTAACATCGCGTCAAATTTAAAACTATAATTTTTGTATCATAACAGAATTACGTGTATATTTTACATTAAAGTACCGAAGTACATTTTTACAAGTGAAGTTATTAATATATAGCCACACTGGCGTATATTAAGCCTCTTTAGCTATTTAAGTTAATTATTTTAACTTCTGGAAAATGTAAAATAATTTAATATCGTATAATGAAAGCTTAAGAATAATGATAAAATAATAATTAACATAAAAACTCATAAAAAAAAATATAAATTATTATTTTGTTTTTTTTATTTATTACAAAAAAATAATTATAATTACATTTTTTGTATAATAATATAGTAATTTTATTTAATGGAGTTTTTATATGTTTTTAGCACATTTTCAAAAAATTTTGTAAAAATGTGCCTATATAGCTTCACTCTGTCCGTCCGTCCGTCCGTCCGTCCGTATGTTTACAAAAACTTTTACACCGTTTGAAATACAGAAAAGAAATTTTAACCATGGGTAGTTTTTGCAAAAAAAATAATTTCGTAGAAGAATTTTTTTCTGTAGCCCCACCTGTTACGGGGCTACAGCCCCCCAAAGTTGGAAAAAGCCCTATATTTAAATTGTTATAACAAGAGTTCTGTTACATATATTTTCAATCTGAAAACGGCAAATGATAGCTGGTTTCTTAAACTTTATAAATTTTTACAAGACAAATGTTTAGGGTTGCCATACGGTACTAAAATTTAACATTACGCAAAACTCAATTTTCGCAAAATTTTTGGCCACACATATCTTCTGAACGGTTCAAGCTAGGGTCTTGAAATTTTGGGAGAAGTTAGATACTTAGAAATTAGTAGGAGTCGGTTAACAAAATTTTTTTGTCAAGCCCCCTATTTAGGAGCTATAAGGGCTCGAAAATTGAAATTTTGCTATTTTTAAACACCTGTAACTTGAATACCTGTCCAAATTTTTTTTTAGTGATAGACAAAATTCAAAGCCCTATAATTATATTTTAACATGTGTCAAAGGTTTTTCTTAATTTTGAAGGGTGACAAAGTTACAGCCCCTGAAAATTCCAAAAAAGCCCTATATTTAAATTGATATAACAAGGGTTCTGTTAAGTTTATTTCAATCGAAAAACGGTATTAGAGAGCTGCTTTTATAGACTTTACAAAAATATGTCGTTTAAATGTATAGGGTTGCCATACGGTACTAAAATTCACCATTATATAAAACTCAATTTTTGCAAAATTTTTAGCCCCACATATCTTCTAAACGGTTCAAGCTAGGATCTTGAAATTTTGGGAGAAGTTAGATCCTAAAAAAATAGTAGGAGTCGGTTAACAAAATTTTTTTGTCAAGCCCCCTGTTTAGGAGCTATAAGGGCCCGAAAATTGAAATTATGCTTTTTTTAAGCACCTGTAACTTGAATACCTGTCCAATTTTTTTTTTATTAATATACAAAATTTAAAGGTCTAACATTATATTTTAACATATGTTAAAAGTTTTTCTTAAATTTAAAAGGGGTTCCTTAAATTGAAGAAAGTGTCTCTCAGTTTTGCCCATTTTTGCTTAGATAATAAAATTCTAAGTAAAATTCCAAATTTTTGTGTAATTCACAATTTAATTCCTAGAACCTAAAAAATTAGAGGATGAGGGGGGGGGAGCTGAAGTTAGATTCTTGAGAAATTTGGCAACCTTCCCCATTGAAGGGCTATAACAACTTTTAAATAAAAAATTTACTGTTAGCAGTAAGTTTTATAAGTCAGTAGTAACTATTTCCAAGTAAATATTTCCAAAGTTAAACTCAGTATGTAATACAATATAATTTTGAAAATGTGCTTTTTTAAAAACCCTTGGTTTTTTTTCATCACTTGTTTTATTTATTTTGAGTCTAAAATAAATATTAACTTTCATTACATTTGTAGTCCTTCTGATTTTTTATATATTATGTATGTAGGATATAATATAATACAAACATAAATTAAAATTTACATACATAAATAATATAATAAAAGATTCATTTATTTTTTTCATTTTTGAAGTTATTTAAAATTTAAATTACAATCATTAAGAAATAAAGAAGAAATTATAGCTACTGTTTTTTATTTGTTGTTGTTTTTTTTTTGTTAAAAAGAGGCTGGAGGTAAAAAAAAAATTTAAATCAAGTAAAAAATTAAAAAAAAAAAAAAAATAAGAAAATAAGAAAAAAAAAACAAAACAATTTGTTCAGTGGCACTTCAAAACTTTTTAAGTTAAATTGCATGAAAATTTAATTTGTAACTGCGGAAAATTATAATTTTATACGAAGGTCCATCCATAAGTTTTTTCTGGTGTGTTAAATATGATTTTTTTCAAATTTATTGTGTATTTTTGGAAGTGGAAGTTGATATCATTTTTTAATTCGTTGATTATGTTATCTGTATGAAGATTTGTAGGATTTCTTAACACGAGGTAGGAACTGTAACATAAGGGTTCAATTGGAGAAAGGGTTTAACTATCACTTTTGGTTGGTTTAAGAAATTTAATAAATTAATTTAATATTTTAATATTATTATATTTGAAGTAAAAAATTTTGAAGCGTTTCATATAAATAATTATTTTAAGCTTCATTTAAGCAAATAGATCCTCCTTATTTTTGTTTAACTGATTTAAACTCTTACAAACTTTAATTTCATTTTAATTTATGATTAAGATTTAAGAGTTCTGGGTTTTTTTTATTTTTGCTTAATACTTACATTTATTTAAGAGTTAAGTTAAGTTAAAATCGAAATATAACATTTATGCTAAGATTTCAGGCACCAAATAACAATCAGAATAAAAATAAAAATAATTTTCATTTTTTTTAATAACCAACTCGTAATTACTTAAAAAACAGCGTTTGTTAGTTTTTTTTTTTTTTTTTATTTTCATTAATGGTCCCCAGGGATTACGTGTAGGTTAAAAAAAAAACAGTAGCATTTCGCCAGCATATAAAACAACATCAGATTTAGCAAACAAAAATTCAATGCTTTTTAATATACAAAGTAAATATGTATGTTATTTATTTATTGATGCTACTGCTGTGTATCTGCAGTGTTTGTTCCAATCTTGCATTGCAATGCAATTTATTGTGAATATTATAAATGTCCATATATATATATATATATATATATATATAAATGAATATATGAATATAATAAATATCTTTAGTGCTTCTGTTTTGTGATTTATAATAAGTCGTTTTTGTTTTTTATGTATCATTGATCCAATCCTAAAAAGTGAAATGAGTAGTGATCATTTTTTTTTTAAATTCAGTTTTGTGGTGAATTTGGTTTTGTTTTTAAATTTTTATTTTCGCCGTTCTCAATTTTTATTAAAATAATCATAAAAAGCTGAAAACGAATACTAAAATTGCACATCACTGCGTGATACAGTTGCAATTTTTAAGATGCATACACTTATAAAAATAATTTAGGTTTTTTTTTTTCTCATTTTCTTAAAGATTTAAATAAAATGATACAGGAAAAATTAAAAAATTTTTTTTGTTTTAGTGCATTTTTGAAGATCACGTAAAATATTGTATTTCATAATAAAACTAACAAATGCTTTGATTAAAAAAAAAGAATTATATAAAGTAGTAGTAGGTGCTATTAAGTAAATAAAAATTATCTAATATTGCGATTTCATATCATAATTTATGCTGAAGTACATACTAATTAGACATCAGAAAATGAATTACAGTTCCTATGCATTTTTTGGGTTTCTTGCGCATAGTTCACATCACACCAAAACCACAACCCACTCACATCACACCAAAACCACAACAAAACCACTGATGTTGAAACAAACTTTAGGGTCAAACATGTGTACAAATGTGAATACATCTTGGTAAGGAGGGTAAGGATATATAAAATTATTTTTGGGAATCGGGTTTGGGAACATAGGGTTCTGGGATTATTGGGAGAAAAAGATGTTAATGTTCTTCTTAAACTTTTGACAGACGAGGTGCGGGTTCGATTCTCGTACAGATAATTAATTGAAGAAATTATAATAACTTTGCTTTACAAACCCCTTGGTGACCAAATATGTATATATAGTAAAATATAAAATATATATGATATAAACTATAAACAAAATGAATAATATTACTTAAAAAATTACTTAAAACATAATAAATAAATAAATAATCAAATAATATTTTTCAAAAAAAAACTTTTGTTTGGTATTCAACTTGGTATTAATTAATGGCTTAATTAATAATTAATAATTATGTACCTTTAATAAAAAATACATAATATAATAATATAAACAAATACAAAATGTAAACAAATAATTCAATTAAATAATGATATAGAATACCATAAAACTCAAATACAAAATTATTACAGTATAAACAAAATAGTATTTATTGAAAATCTAAGACATTTCTACATGTTATAGGGCATTTCTCATGTTTAAATTGTATGTGGAATTCATTTGATCAGTTCTAATATATAAATATATCTACCCTGTTCCGACATGTACATATATAGTCAGGCTGTTTAGCCTATCACAGTGAACAGTTAGCACGTAGTGCCACCAAAACAAAAGACAAAAAAAATCTTAAGAAAAATTACAACTATTATTACTTGATTTTGAGATATCTGAAGAAAATTCATTTATCCTTCAATTGTAATATTTATAATTTATATATCAAATGATTACTTTGAAACTTGTATCCTGTAAATAATAAAATATATAATTATCCTTCATTTAAAAGATTTAAAATTAACAAACCATTATAATACGAGTACATATTATTAACAACTTGTTTTTTGCAAATTTCATCTTTTAAAAACTGTCAAAATCTTATTACATTTCATTTTAAATGTTGAAAGCAAATAAAAATTCCAATTGTGGTATTATATCTGGTAATACAGAAAAATTAATTGAGGACACATAAATTCATTAAAATATTTAAGTCATAAGAAATATATGAATTCTGATATAATATTGTATAACCGCACTCAATCACTCAATAATGCACTCATATTAAAGAGTCAATTTTTTTTTTAAATAAAAAAAAAATGAAAAAAATTATTATTTAATTATTATCGCCTAATAATTTATCCAATATATTTCATCATAATAAAAATACACCATCAGAATTAAATCAGTATTTTATTTGTTATTTTTCATTAAAAACATTTCATTTTTACAACACCATCATTGAAGTTGACAGGAAACTAAAGTACCAAAAAAAATATATATATATATATATATATATATTACATACATATTATGTACCAAAAAATTTAATTGACAAAATTATGAGTTTTAAAAGAAATTAAAATATAAATGTACATGTATATTGTATATATATATATATATATTTATTTAAAACACAAAATATAATAATAATTTATATTTATTAAAGCATAAATGAAATAAACGAAAAATAAAAAAAAAATTATAATAAAAATTTATTCGTCAAGTATTTGACAGGCGACCATCATAACTGTTAAATAGTTTATTATAAAACTCAGTGAATTTAATATATTTACCGTTTCGTTTTTAGTTGACATTGAATTTAAAAGGCGATCAATTTTCATTTGGTTTTTTTTTTTCAAATTTTAAAATTAAATAAAATATTAATGTTTGAAATAAAATATTTCTTGTCATTAATAGGTTACTGTAAGTGTTTAAAATTTATTTTTAATAATATGAAGTTAAAAATTTTAATTGAATTAATTTTTGTTGTTGTAGGTATTTGGCTCAAGTTTAAATTGCGTTAAGATGAATTTGAAAAAAAGAACGGCTGACAACACAATTTTCCGCTACTGTTCCGTTATTATGTAAATCAAATTGACTTAAGCATTATTTTGACATTTCTGGAACGCCTAGCCTATCTACAATAACCTAGAACAATAAAGTAAATGTTTTAGAATTCATTAGTATTACAAAACTGTTAGTTAGTTTTGTGTTTATTTATCATTAAATTGTTCTAAACTGTTCTAAGTTACACTTTTTATATTAAAAATAATTGAAAATCTAGGTTCTAGAACGAAAAAGTACAAAAAAATCATAATTAGATTTTGTGTTCTAAGTTGTTATAAATAATCCTAAATTTTTTAAAGTTTAATTGTTTGATATCCTGTTCCGTTCTGTTCTGTTTTGTCCCGTTTAGAAAATTAATAAGCAAACCTATTTATTACCTAAAAATGTATATACAGCTGAATAATCTGAACGCGACTGTAATTGAACAAAGTTGATATATATCGAAAGCGTTTTGTTCGAATATTTGAAATTTCAAGGCGTTACACTTTACTGTCAGACAATAAGATACAAGTTATAACAAGCAACTAAACTTCAAACGAAATAAGACATTAATGATAGTGTTGATCCATCAGGATGTAAAATTTAAAAAAAAGATACGCTAAGTTACAAATAAAATTTTTTTACTATATCTTTTTTTTTTTATTAAATGAAATTTAGAAATTTTTAAGAGAAGGGAAGAAATTATCATCATTTGTCATTTTGACATGTGTATAAAATTTAATTTTTTTTTTTGTTTTATTTTCATTTTTCATTTACAAAACGCTTGATTAGAGTTAATTCATATATATATGTAGTATACATTTGGAACAGAGTATAACTGTGCATATCCTAGAAATTGTATACCATTTTTAACAATTTTATATAATGATCATTTATTAAGTGTTTATTTTAATTAAGGACCCCTTTTTTAAAAAAAAAAAAAAAAATTAACAATGTCAGCTAATGAAAACTTTGATCAATTCGTTGTACTCTAACTGCTGTTCAATTTTTTTTTTCATTAAAAATGTTTGTCAAACAATTTTTAATGAGGTTGCGGATCAAAAAATATTTCAATGGTTTAAAAGTACAGCAAAATAAAAACAATATAATGAAAATTAGTCATTTTTAGCAAAAAAATTATATTTTGTATATAATAACATAATAAATGTTTTTGTGTGATTAAATTAATATTAATGAATTTTTAAGGAAATTGATTATCACTTCCCTAATATTATTTTTTTAATTTTAGATTTCATTCTGAAGGAAGTGATCATTTTAGAAGGATAGAAAAGGTTTGTTATGGGATGCGTTTAGTGAAATATCTTAATGGGAAGTTGAAAAAATTGTTTGTCAAATATAGAAAATTAGCTCTAAAGTAAAAGTGAGTTGAATGGAAATAAATTGTGTGTTACTGGCGTGTTAAAATTCTACCGTAAAGGGAATAAGATGGGACCCCTCATGGAAACTGGAAGATATCTCTATGCGGACCACCTATGCCTACTGGCGCATAGATGCTTAACACTTTGATCTCCTCCCAAGTTTGCCCATTTCTCGGTAGTTCAGCTTTAGCTGTTCAACGCCAGGTGTTGTTGGATCAACCGCGTCTTCTTGGGGGTTCCATTCTAAGGCCATTCTTGTTATGTTAGTTATGTCGCAAAATCTATGCGCTAGTTGGCATATGTGGTCCTAAGATATAGTGGTTTGCGCCATTCTACAGCAAGTAGATGCCCAATGCTTCACCCGAGGAGTAACATTAAAATAAAGCAGAGAAGAGGACGAAAATGTTGAAATGTTTTTATTCTCTAAGGATTCAACAGATTCAATTACTATGAATTCATTTTCAACGGATTCTAAACGTACGTGTACAAAATTTAAAATCAATAGACAATAGTTCAAACAGTATTTCGTTTTTATGATGTGTAAATACTATGCTCAATATGGTAAGATATAGGTTTACAAGCAAACAGATGGTTTGGAAGGTACTGCGGTTGTATAATAAGCTTATTAATAGAATTCATTTTAATTCAACAAAAAATTTCTACGTGAGGCAAAATTATATAATAAAGAATGTCTTATATTACAATGAATATACAATTATAATTGTAATAATATAATGTAATAATTAAATTTTCGATTTATAAGTCAATTATACTGTGAGTTATATTTTTTTTAATTATTGAATTAGAAATATTAATTATTTATAATGTTATTAACCTATTGATGAATGGTGGTAAGATTGAGTCACAAATCATATAAAAACTTAATCATTTTAAGCTGATTGCACGCGGTCTACGAATTCAGTCTGCAAAATCGAAACAATCAGTGTCCAACAAAAATTGGTTTGTAGCTATTGTATGTAGGCAATTGTATGAAAGTTTTTTTATTTAAATTTATTATATTATTATATCATTGCAGGTCACAAGTTATTAATACCATAAAAAATACGAATATTCTTAATATAATGTTTTCTTCTTGCACTATGCCTCTAAAATCTGGTACAAAGCCCACGTTAACTGCACATTTTAGTTCTGCCTCCAAATTTTTGTCAAAAATATTACATTGATCCTTTGATTTTATTAAACTTACAGCTGAAAATGTTGACTCCCATACCCATTATGTTCCAAACATACTTAACAGCTTTGCAATACCTAAGTTCAGTACCAAAAACCCATTTGATTTCAATAGGCGATCCCCATTAAAAAAACTGACACTTCGTTTCTCGGATAATCGTTTTTGTTTTGAAGCAAAAGCATATCTGATTTAAAATTACGCCGGTCCAAATTTAGCAATTTTTTAATATGAAAAATTTAGTTATAAACCACTCATTAACCTGGTTTCTCGGAAGAATCTGGTTCTAGTTCATAGTGGACATTGTATTATTTATTATTTTTTTCTTCGTAAGATCAAAATTTCTTAACCACCACATTCATAAAATCTATTCGCCAAATGTGGCGATTGGCGATTGTATTGGAGACCGCTGATCTAAACCCTTTTTATATTTGAACAATTTAAAATATCGAAAAAAGAGTGACCAACCTATATCAGCCCCAGATAAACACATCTAAAAAGTTTTTTTACTTATATGTATATATTTAGGGATTTAAAAAAAAACTATTTGCAATATAAATAAAAAAATTATTTAACATATTGCTTTTAAGAGGCTGACCTTTTGATATACACAATAATTGCCCCTCTTCTGATTTAAATCAATATTTATAAATACATAATAATTTCACCTTAAAATTATCACAAATTCTTATGATTGAGAATAATATTTATTCATCCGGAACAAGCTGGTTGACCTCTACAATTATATTCTGAAAATATTTATAATTTCGAAAATGTTTTCTCGTTTAATTATTCTATAGAAAGTCAATTATTAGATAGTTAATAAAAACTATAGTATGTAGAAATTAAATTAAACTTTCTTCAAAGTGGTTAATAAGTTCTAGATTTGGAAAGAATCAATAATCGTCCTCAGCTAAGAAGGAGAACATGGAAATGGATAAGTCGCATCCTCAGAAAATCTGTCAACAATATCACTTATTAGACATTGGAATAAACCCCACAGGTAAAAAAAATAGGCAGACCTAAATATGGCTCAGGCGCAGGTCAATTAGAAGACGATGGAATACAACGGCATGAGTGGAGCTAAAATTAAGCAACTGGCCCAAAACAAAGTTTGAGTTAATTTTATCTAGTGATAGTTATCAGATGTAGTAGACCATGCTGTTTTTGTTGTCTAACCTAATCTAACTTAAATTTATTAAAAACGTATGGGTGTTTGTTCAAAATATATGTTATATGACTTTTTTACTATAAAAAACAAAATATTTTGATTTTGTTAAAATTATAATACTTTTATAACTTCTATAATTAAAATATTTGCAAGAAAGTTCATTGTCCAACTTTTTCATAGTGCTTCAACTGCTTTATAATAAATAAAAAATTATAATAAATGCTTTATAATATAAAATATCAAATCTTTAATAAAAAAAAAAAAAAACAGATTTGAGACCAAAACCAATCATATTTAATGACGGTTTTTAATTTCTCTATATATAATTATTGATCATTAAATTTTTTCAACCGGAATGGCAATATTTTTTTTTTTTTTTTCAAACATACCTTTCTACTTTGCAGATTTTTTTTTTCAAGTCTTTTTATATAATTGATTAGAAAACGAACTGAACTTAAATTTTATCTATATAAATATAAATATATCAAATATCTAAAAAATATTTAAACCAATGCCTGTTTATACAAGGCCTCAGTGCTGAAATTTTATTTGCGAAATTTACCAGAAATCTGTATATCGTTATTTTTCCAGGTGATGCCCAATAGTCGCTTCGCTTCTAGCATCGTTTCTAGGGTCGTTCCTAGCGTCGCGTTGTAAACAAAAGAAAGACCAAATGCTTTTTAATTGTTTATCTTTTAAATTGAATAAATTAAAATATTTTTTAAAAAACAAGAAGAGAATTAAATATCAACCGAAGCTAAAGTAGAAAATTGCTCTACTTAAACGTCGCTTCGTGCGCCACTTCTAGGTTCGCTTTTCTATTTGGCCAAATTTCATTTAAATCAATGTATTCTACTTAAACGTCGAAGCGACACTAAAAGCGACGCGAGTATTGGTTCATAGCCTTTCGTGTACAAAATAATCTAAAAATCAGAATATATTCCTGCACACAAATAAGAACCGGTGATTAAAAAATCTCCCATGAGGCTTAAGAACTAATTTTAAAGTTGCTCTCTAAGCAATATGGCCTTTATTATTTAGAGGCATTGTTTAAACTAAAAAGAAATACAAAATATAAAAAAAAACAAAATTGAATTGACACGAAGAAAAACAAAAAAATAAAAACTCTTTCGTTTCATTAATTGAGAGGAAATTGCCTTCCGGTTCATCGAAATATACCCATGCTTTTTGTATTTTATTTCTTGTTATTTTGTTATTGGATCATTTTTCTAAAAATGATCAAAATGATAAATCTAACCAATATTAAATGTAAATATCGGTCGGTACACCTAGGTATTATGATAATATTGTGTCACAATGTATAATATTTAATTTTTAAGGTTTGGTTTCCTTTAAGTCAAAAGCTAAAGTATACACGGTAATTGTCCCTCTCCTGATTTTAATCAAGTTTCTTAGTTTTTTATTTCCGTTTTTTTTTTTTAATGTCTGATATTCTGGAGTATAAAAAAAAATAAAATGATTTTATTTGTCACAAAATCACTAATGATATGTTATTATATATTTAATCAGATGATGATCTAAACATTAACTAACCAAAATAAAAAGGAAGGATGAATGATTAATTCACAATGAAAAAGTATTAAATGATCTATAATTATTAAAAAATATAGATTTCGTATTCAGAAATTATTGCAGCTGGAGGAAATTGATTTATTAGTATTATTAATTTAGAATTGCTTTTTTTTTAAATTAATTGGGAACTATGTAACTTTTTATGGAATAAACAATGTCAGAGAATGATTAATTAATTGAAACGGGGTTTAAAAACTAGAACTTTAATAAGAAGAATTTAAAAGCAATTTAACAGGATGATTTTTGTCAGTTACGTGATGACTTAAAAGTTTTGTTAAAATTTAGTAAATAATGTAATACTACGACAAATAAAATATGCAATAGACAAATTAATCTATTATGTAATATGTACCTATTATGTTAACTGCTGTTTATTGAAAAATTACTTGATTTTAATTGAAATCTTAATTCCATATCCCGAATAATAAGCGTAATAAAAAATGGCCCCAAGGCTGTCTATTATCATACAAAATTCTATTTCTAAAAAAAAAAAAAAAATACGAAGCAATAAAGTGAAAATCATTTATATTAATTTAATTATATTTGTCAGGCCAGTATTGTCATATGGTATACCAGTGTTGATATAATAATAATATAAAAGCCAGCCGCATGGAATAAATCAGAAAAGTTTGAAATAATGTGTATAAGAGTATGGATAAACAAATCACAAAACCACAGACAACAAATGTTTTTATTTAAATAAATATCGATACAGAATCGATAATTTTATGATAAAATTAATTCGCAATCATTATCGAAAATAAATCATGTTAGAGCAACAAATACTCCAACAAATGGCTTTATATCTCAAATGTTTTACCGCAATGAGTAGAACCTTATCGAAACTTTTCTCTCGGGTTTTGTAGCCGCATAGCATTTTTTATATCTATTTAAAAATGGTTATATTTAAAACCTGAATCATGATGTCCCCATATAGTATACCACAATACTGCCGTCCTCAGAAAGAAAGCCGTTTCTACATTTTCTTGATTTTAGGTAATTTAACTTTTAGTGTTTATATATTCGCGCATCGCTATTTTGATTTATTTTTCAATTTTTGAAAAACAAAAATGTAAAATTAAGAAAAACATTTTTTTTTTAAACTTATTAGAGATAAGATAATTTTAGGCGTTCATAGTTAATTTGGACATACGAGTTTTTTGCTGAGCAATACTAGATTTATTAAGTTATTAAAACTTAAACATAGATGCGACATATTAGTTATTAGTTTTAAATGAATTTGCAACGAGATATGTGACATTTTTTCTTAGTACAAAGTTATGAGACATTTATCTGATGTCAAAAATTTCAAATATGCCATAATGGCTTTATTTCGCTATTGAATGAGAAATAAAGACATATCGCACATTTTTTCGCTGTATGACTTTATTTCCTAATCAAATGCGAAATAAAACCGTATCATTTTATAAAATTTTACGAAATAAAACCATATAATAAAATTGATACAAATTCTAGTTTTATAGTAAAAAAAATAGAAATTAATATATAAAAGTAATTAAAAAGTTTTAAAATTTTTTAATAAATTGGAATAAAATATGTTAAAAAATGTTATATTTTTATTACGAAGCCTGCCACCGCCGAACCCCCGCTAACTCAATTATTGCAGCTAGATTTTGCATTTATACCTTTTTTATTCAAAAAATAATACCAATTAGTATCTCCCACACTCACATGTAATAAATACACTACTCTAAATCCCTCCTAATTAAGATTCTCACATATTAAATATTCTGGAAAAAGCGTATAACATGTTTTTGAATCCAATTCTAAAACTCCTTCCTAATTATTTCAATAACAATATGATTAAAATAGTGGAAGCTGCCGCTAAACATATCTTGAAACACTGATATTATACTGAAATACTGAATTTGTAACTAATATTGTAAAAACAACCTCCAAAAATTAAATTTTTCTAAATAATAGAAAACGTTGGTTTCAAAATTTGGGTTTCAATAATTTGTTTAGCGGGGTTTAGCGGTGGCAGACCCATAAAAATCATAAAATACTTTGTAGCAAAACTATTTAAAAAAGAATAAGAATTAGAAGGGATTTTAGAGTTGGTTTCAAAATCAGGGATTTCCATTTGTCCAGAATATTTATATATATATGTTTATAAGAGACTGTAAACTAGGAGGGATTTTTGAGTTGGATTCAAAAGCAGGGAAATACTCCTTTTACAGAATATTTATACGTAATATATGAGATTCTGTATATGTGTATATGTCAGATACTCAATTAGGAAGGTTTTTGGAGTTGGAATCAAAATCAGGATTGCCGCTTTTTCCAGAATATTTAATACCTACATATTAAATTTTAAAAGAGGTTTTTTTTGGAATTTATATTTATAATTATTTTTGTTTGGAAAATTAAATTACTATTATTTTCACAAATAAAACTACATTTCTAAAAAGCAAATAAAGCCATATGGCTTTATTTCTCAATTATACGCGGAAAAAAACCGTACGCGGAAAAATTGACGATATGGCTTTATTTCGTATGGCGATATTTCACGGCACCGTTTATTATATATACAAGTTGTAGATTTTTATACCCGTGCATACATATATGAACATCGGGTATATTAAAATTACTCCTCCGTTTGTAACGCATCGAAATATAAGAGCTAGATATAGTGTCAAGGGTACGTATCGAATCAGCATCGAAAAGTAAATCGATCTAGCTATGTGTGTCCGTCCGTCCGTCCGTCCGTCCGTCAGCACGATAACTCAAAAACTATAAGAGCTAGAGTTCTGAAACTTTCACAAAGTAATTTTTAGACAATTTGTAGGTTCCCTATTGTTTTTGGTTAAAATCGGACCAAGGCTTCGAGGAGCTGCCATACAACTTTTTTGCACCAATATGAATTTCTTCAAAACTAATTATACTACGGGGATGAAAATTACACACGGTTAGTTTTATAATGACTCCGGCACTTATATGAAGTTTCAAAATGTTAGGGCCCCATTTTCGGGGGGCTGCCATACAATTTCTTTGCACCAATATGAATTTCTTCAAAACTAATTATACTACGCAGATGAAAATTACACACGGTTAGTTATATAATGAATCGTGCACTTATATGAAGTTTCAAAATGTTAGGGCCCCATTTTCAGGGGGCTGCCATACAACTTCTTTGCACCAGTATGAATTTCTTCAAAACTAATTATACTACGAGGCTGAAAATTACACACGGTTAATTATATAATGAATCGAGCACTTATATGAAGTTTCAAATTGTTAGGGCCCCATTTTCGGGGGGCTGCCATACAACTTCTTTGCACCAATATGAATTTCTTCAAAACTAATTATACTACGAGGCTGAAAATTACACACGGTTAGTAATATAATGAATCGAGCACTTATATGAAGTTTCAAAATGTTAGGGCCCCATTTTCGGGGGGCTGCCATACAACTTCTTTGCACCAATATGAATTTCTACAAAACTAATTATACTACGACGATAAAAATTACACACAATTATTTATATAATGAATCGAGCACTTATATGATGTTTCAAAATGTTTCGGCCCCATTTTGGGGGGCTGCCATACAAAGTTTTCGATTCAATAACTGTGAATCTAATGAAGCTATAAGGTTAAAATTAAAATTGGGCAGGTAAAGTAATAGGGCAAGTTAGTTGGCAAAGTTGAACATCACTCGGACCATCGGAATTTTAGGGTGGGCCATTTTTTTTTTTTGTTTTTTTTTTTTTTTTTTTTTTAAGCTAAAGTTATGGGACAATGAATGAAAATTTTGTTTTTTGTTTTGTGATTTTTTTTTTTTTTTTTGTTAATTTTTTTTTTTTTTTTTTTTACGTCTAAATTATGGAGTAATGAGTTAAATGTATAAGGGAAGTAAATTACGGTTATTTTATACACCATAGTGGGTATGCACGGGTATCTAAAAGTTGACAAGGGCAACTATAATCTTCCTCGTTTTAATATGGATATTAGATAAAACATGTAATATGGATATGACCAATAACCTATAAATAAAAATTAAAAAATTTAACAAATTATTATTGTAGGTACTTCAGTTTAATTAAAAAAATATAAAATCCGAAAAATGTTTTATAAAACGTTTGAAAACATTTGGATACGAAATAAACTTAATTCCTTTACCAATGTAATTATATTACTTAAGGGTTATGATATAATTAAGTATTTTTAATTTGTTATATTAAGTTATTAGTATTTGCAATTTAAAATTATATTTGTTTTGTTAATTATTTTATTGACAAACATACATATATATATTATATGTACGTTACATACGTGTTTTTATTTATTTTAATGCAATTATTATAGGTTTATCAAAGTACTTACATTATTTTTTTTAATTCTTTAATAGATAAAATGGAACTTTAATGTTATTTAATTATTAAATATCATAATTGTGCAATATTTTGAGATATCAGTTTTTTTTCTTTTACAATCTTATATAAATATATATAATACCATAAGTAAATACTATTACAAAAATATAAGTAAATTTTGCGAAAACAATATGCGCTGTTAAAATAAAAAGTAAAATAAAGGTTAAATAGAAAAAATATGTGGTATTATATAATGTTGTGCAATTTTTATTTAATTAGTACAATGACTAAGCTATAGCAATCAAATAATAATATTCTGATTAATTTTATATTATAGTAATATTAAGACTTATAAATATAACTTTTTACTTAAACAAATTCCATTGTGGTTTCGATTCCGTTCCTTTTCGAAACCTGGTCAGTTATCAGAATATTATCAGTTATCAGATATCGATTGTTGAAATATATGTCGTATATAGTACTTAAAACTGTATCAGGTGATATTATGACACACAAATATAATATTTATGTTTCGTAATATATTTAGTTATATAATATAGTTAAAACTTTTGTTTTAGTTTATTATTAACCGATAATGTCATCGTAGCCTACTACCACATCATTGGGTTAATACCTTAGGTTAAAAAATAAGAAGTATTAATTTATAATATTGTTATAATACGGAATGTAATACAATGTAGGTATATAATTTTTTTTTTATAAATATTGGAAAGTTGAATCCTTCCACATATACATATATATATATGTGAGTTTTTTTTTTTTTTTTTTTTTTTTTTTTATTCTAAAACCACAAACTAGGAATATGATCCTATGTACTTAACGTAGTTGTGATTGAATGGAATAGGATAGGGATGGAAAAAATGAGGACAACGGGGAGTTAACTGGTAAATTCGTGAAGAATCCGTTAAGATTCTTCTTAAATTTGGGCAAATTATAAATATCAAAATTGCCAACTTTTGGAAATACAGAAGATGGTAATAGATTCCACATTTTTGCAGTTCTAACAACAAACGAATTACTATAACCAGTAGAGTACCACTTAGGAAGTTCCACATAGTAGGAATGCGCGTTTGCTGCCCCTCTGGTGGTACGTTGGAATTGTTTGAGAGGAGGCATCAGAGATTTTATTTCAACTGAACAAGTGTCATTACCTACAAGATATCTATAAAAAAGAGAAAGAGCTCCAATATTACGACGTATATCAAGTGCAGATATAGTATTACTCACATTGGGGTCATTAATTAGACGAATGGCGCGTTTTTGAACTCTATCGAGAAAGTTTAAGGAACTTAATGAGGCGCCAGCCCAAATGTGTGAGTTATATTCCATCTTAGGTCGTATATAAGCTTTATAGATTTTAGACAGGTCCCTTGAAGAGAAATACGACTTACACCTAAAGAGAAAACCCAAGCATTTGGCAGCATTTTTAGCTATATCAAAAATATGATCATTCCACATCATTTTTTGATTAAGCTGCATACCCAAAATGTTTAAGTTTTCTGATCGGTGCACGATTTCACCAAGAAACCTCAGACTAGGGTTATAATTGTTTCTTTTTAGCGTTATCTGACAGCATTGGGTTTTGGAAGAATTAAACTCCACTCTGTTTTTCGAACCCCAATTAGCGACTTTAACTAGATCGTCGTTAACCGAATTGGTCATAGACAGTCTAGCTGTGTCAACTGCAAGGGTTGTGGCATTTGACTTTCTCGGAAAATTGTAGGATGCCACCAGAGTGCTGTCATCGGCGAAACTGTGGATTGGATTGAGGGTAGAAGATAGAAGATCGTTGATAAAAATCAAAAAGAGTGTAGGTGCAAGGACGGATCCTTGTGGAACACCAGCGTTTATTTAATATGTGTCAGACGTGTAGCCGTCGACCAAGACACGAATGCAACGATTCGAAAGATAGCCTTCAATCCATTTACTTAGAGTTGAACCCAGACCTAGAGCTTGGCATTTTTTCAAAAGAGCCGCATGCCATACTCGATCGAAAGCTTTTGAAATATCCAGAGCAACAACAGTACACTCACCAGAGTAGTGGATACTGCTGTTAAGTTTACCGCTGAGGTATGTCATAAGATCGCCAGTAGATCGGTTGGATCTAAAACCGTATTGGCGATCATGTAAGATACCTCTTTCATCTAGATATTTCTTGAGCTTCCGGTTTATGATTGTTTCCATGACTTTAGAAATTATCGAAAGAATAGCAATAGGTCTATAGTTTGAGGGGTCGCTTTTATCACCTTTTTTGGGAATTGGTGAAACATGAGCAGCCTTCCACTGACTGGGATAGATGCCAATCGAAAACGATAGATAGAAAAGGTTGCGCAGAGGTTTCGAAATAGAGAAGGCAGTATTTTTTAGAACCATAGCGGGGATACCATCAGGACCAGTCGACTTTTTATCATTCAGATTCTTCAGAACTTTCACTACAGCTCGGGTCCTGAAGTAAATTTTTCCAAATCTACAGGATCTATCTACTTCAGGAATTGTTGGTGGAAGTTGAGCTGTAGGAGGGAGTGTGGAATTTGCCGCAAAAAGTTTTGCAAACAGGTTAGCTTTACCAACCGAATCTGAAATGATATCGTCGTTTTTATCAATCAAAGGAGGGAATGAAGATTTACAAAAGTTCTGCTTAACGCTTTTTGCGAATGTCCAAAAAGAACGATTGCAGTTGGGTTGGTGGAGAATTTTATGCTTCAACCTCTGGTTATGCAGAAACTTTTGTTGACTGATAATTTTTTTACACTCATTTCGAGCCACTTTATAACTTCCACGTGATGCCTCCGAATCATTAGCCTTGTAAAGCTTGAACTTTTCCTCTTTGTTCTTGATGGCCCTTTTGCAAATGTCATTAAACCATGATTTGGAATTTGGTTTCACTGATTTATACGATCTAGGTATAAACAATTTCATACCTAGCATTATAGTTTTACAAATGACATCAGCAAAAAGGTCAACATTCCTATGGCGAAAGTACATGGACCAGTCGAAGCCTTTTAAAAAACAGTTCAGGCCATCCCAGTTAGCCCGGTTGTAATGCCAGACTACTCTTTTCGGGATTACGCTCGTACTAGCCGTTGTACCTGTAGGGAATGTAGCTTTAACAAGGCAATGATCAGAGTTGCCAAGTGGAGAGTTAACAGAAATTGTGTATTTTTCTGGATTTGTGGTTAGAAAGAGGTCCAAAAGATGTTGATTATGGAAATTCTGGTCAGGAATCCTCGTTGGGTTCTTAACAAGTTGAGAAAGTTGGAAGAGATTGGAAAATAGTTCAACTTGCCTGCCTTCTGGGGAATTGTGACTGGAGTAATGGAGCCAGTTCTTGTTGTGAACATTGAAGTCACCAGCGATAACAACCTCAGCATCCGGGTGTTGTTCCAGGATTGAATTGATGTTATCGGATAGTTCCTCAATGACCATAGTTGATTCTGACTCACTTGCTTGGGGTGATCTGTATAAGAAACAGAAAAATATTGTAGACTTTTCAACACGGAGTTTGATCCATATGTAATGAAAAATATGGTTGGAGCCTTTATAGAAGAATTTTAGGATTGTGGGGGGAGCTTATTTGGGAATTTAGGATTATGGGGGATGGGCAAAATTTGGAGAGATATTGAGGAGAAAGATTGTAATTTTCTTCTTAAATTTAATTAAGTTGTACACATATGAATTATCACTTTTGGGAAACAAATTGGACGAAATATGGTTCCATAATCTCGACATGCGCATAACAAACGAGTTTCCATAAGCCGTGTTTATTCTACTTATTTGAAAAGTTTTGCGAGCTTTTTATGTTAGTTTGTTGTTGTTCAACAATTCTCTGATTGGAAAAAAATGTCTTAATTAACTTATAAACGAACGGAATAAAAAATCAGCTGATTGTCAAAAATGATAAGTTAATTGAATTATCTGATTATTTTTATCTCGTGAAGGATCATAGTTAAATTACTTTATTAAAAAAAAGGTTGAATTTTTTCTTCAATTGTTTGGGCAAGATATTTCTGATTCAGTAACAAGGTCGTAAAATAAATATTTTCACAATTCTGATAGTTTTAAATGATTTGTTCGACATTCACATTCTAATCTAACTATGAAAATCTTCTGTCCATTTAGATTCAATTTGACAAAATAATGATTTTGTATTGACAAGATAATGGTGTGGTATGAGAATAAATTTTTTTTTTTAATTTTTAAATTTATTTTTTAATCATTCATTCATTTTAATTTGCTGAATCATGCAAATATATTAAAGTGAAACAAATAAATAAAAACCACCTCTTTTTTTTTTTTTTTGAATATTCATTGAATTGTACAATGGTACAATGGGAACAGTATGTATAATGTACATATGTACATTGTACATGTACCTTTTGATGTTGAATAACACCCGCAACAGTGTATGAATATCATTCTTTAACTCCTGTTTATTATTCTTTAATTTATTTACCTATAGTTAGTTTTATTTTTTTGCTAATTCATTTTTTGGTAAAATATTTATACTTGATGTAAATTTGTTGTTGTTGTTTTTGTTTTTTTTTTATCTGATTGTATTGAATCGCGATTTTTAATTAAAATAAAAAAAATAAATCAAAACCCCTCTGATAATGTTAATAAAATATCAAATAATTTTTAGGAAATCATTTTTTAATTTACGCCCGATAATTAAATCAGAAGTTTATAATAGGAAGATATTTCATGAGAAAACTGTTTTTTTGTTTTTTTTTTTAAATGATTTTCGCGTGATGAGCCAAAATAAGTTTCATTAGAGTTTTCAAGGTTTTCATTGTTAAATTTTATAATTGTAAAAATCCATATTACAATTCATGAATTTTTTTTAAATTTTGTGTCCGTCAATTGGACTGTTGACCATTGGTCAAAAATATATGTGAAACGGCTGAGTGGCACATTAGTTAAGTGTCGACCTTTTATGTGAAAGGCCCGGGTTCGAATCCCAGTGAAACTGAAAAAACTTTTCTGGTTTTCGGCTCACTCAGCTACCATTCGCCACTGGGTTCAAATTAATGGCTTAATCAATAATTATATATCTTTAATAGAAAATACATTAATACAACATCATTAACAAACGCAAAATATAAACAAATAATTTAATTAAATAATGTAACTCAAATACAAAATATTACAATATAAACAAAAATAGAATGGTATCTATTGAAAATCTAAGACGTTTCTACATGTTATAAGGTCTAGTACTATTTCATGTTTAAATTGTAGGTGGAATACATATATCAATTCAAATAACACGAATATAATATGACCCCCTGTTCCAACTCACACTTGAACAGTAAGCGCTCAGAAAAAAAAACAAATATTCGATATTACTCTCAACTCGTATAGGGAGATTTTGGATCATATTGTATAAATTCTCTGAATTTCCATTGCTATATTGTGAAAATTCAACTGCAGTTAAGAACTTATTGGGAGAACTGAATTTAAATCCACCCACTTTGGTGCATGGGTTCGGGTAGCTGCCATACAACTTTTTTTTTTATATGAGTATTACTCTGTACCTATTGCAGCTGCGTGTCTGAAATTTTGCAAAAAGTAGTTTAGTGTAATGGCCAAAGTTACTGCAAAATTCAGTTGGTCTACTGCAGAGGGTTCTAGTAGCTGCCATACAACTCTTTTTTTCATATGAGCAATACACTACGCCTAATAAAGCTGGTATATTTGAAATTTTGCCAAAAGTAATTAATGTTTATTGGAACATATAATTTTTCTATTATTAGAATTGATCTTAATGAATACAATTTAAAATTTACACATGAATATTAATACATGAGATACGTCTTATAACATGTAGAAATTACTTAGATTTTTAATAGATACAATTCCATATATTATATATTTTAATAATTTTATGTTTAAGTTATAAGGTATTCCTGCATCTGTGAGTTATATTATTCAATTCAATTAATTTTCTTTACATTTTCTATTATATTGTTATAGTATAATGCATTTTTTATTAAAGATATAGAGTTAATAATAAATGTACTATAAAAACTCTAATAAAAGTATTTTAACCGCTGTGTCAGTGATTCTGCTTAGGACATTTAGTAAGTCATTAAAACACAGCTTCAGTTTTGTTTTTTATTACTCACACTGAACCATTTTTTCCACGGCTTCAGTTCCACTTAACCACTAAAACAATGGTCAAAATGTCTATAATATATAAACCTAAACTTAAAAAAAGGCGATATGTAACAACGCTTAAAAATCAAATTAAATATGGTCATTCTTTAAAAATAATTGTTCAATTTTCAATTTTTTTGTGTCACTGTGAAAATAATTTAAAAAAATAATTTTTTTATTGAATTTGAATAGTTTTGCAAAAATTTTTTTTGTTAAATCAATGTTAAAGATGGTGTGAGATATTTTTTTTTTTGCAAAATATTTGATTTTCCGCTATTGTTTAAAAATTTTTTGAACAAAAGCTATTCATAATGATGACCATGAGATTTTTTTGTCTTATTTTGCAAAAATATTAAATTAATTTTATGAAAATGTTCCTATATATTGTTTTCAGTAGTTATACAAGAATAATATATAGAGTACAATGTACATAATATGTATTGTTATATCACGCATGTATGATTCTGAATTGTAATGCTGTTTTCATTATGATTTTTTAAAAATTGGTTCACGCACATTTGGGAGTAAACATCAATTTAAGGAAAAATTTGGTGCAAAAAAATTTATATCAATCAAAGCTTTGGTTGATGATACTAATTATGAGGTGGTTAATAGAACAGGTAAATGCTAGATTAACAAAAAAAATTGGGAAAAAATATTTAGTTCACATTAATATTAATTTGACTGATTTTCTTACCAATCCAACATCAGACCAATGGTGGAGTGATAAGAATACGGATCTTCGGAAAAATAGATCTTGAGTTTTAGCCGTGGTCTAGTCATTCTTAGTAATAATAACAACAGTATAAATTGCACACAAATATTATGGTGCTTTACGTATAAATAGAATGAATACAAAACTTTTTGATGAAATTTAGTATGAATGCTTTCTTTGTCATCAGTAAGGTTAAGTTTGTGGTCAGGACCATGCGCTCGATAGGTTCCCATACAAAAACACCCAGACTTTTTGAGAAATCTTGAGTTTTAACCGTCGAAATGAGTTAAAATTTGGTACATAGACTATCGGACTATTCTTTAAGACAAGTCTTCAATAATTGATTCTAGTATTATGAGGTGATGCATCCAAATCCTAACAGATTTTAATGGAATTGGGTATTACGGTTTTTTTTCGCCAAAATAAAGAATGTGCGAATTTGGCAATGGACTAAATTATTTAAATTACAAATCGTATTATGCAAGAAGAAAAGCTTAGACAATCCATCTTGCCTTTATTTCTATATTTTTCATTATATGAATGTAAATTTTTATTTAGTTTAACCTAAAGTTTTATTGTTAAATTACAGTCGTGCATTTTTCATTTGTTGTACTTATAGCGATTATGAACTAAGTACCATATCATGTGTTATATCACATACACGCCTTAAGGACGTAATAAAATTTCAGAAGAATTTTCGTCATAAATCTACACAGTCTAAAATTTTCAATCCCATGGAATAATTTTGCTTAGTTTAGGTGCAACATAGGTGGTTCATCTTACTATAGCGACCCTGGGGGACTTTTAATGTTTTCCAAGTACCTTGGTTAAAAGCAGCTTTTTATTTAGTAAATGAAAAGTTTTTAAATTAGAGAATGAGGTCAGCCAAAATATGTAAACCTCTTTTTGATTGAACTTCTAGCTTGAGAATAATGGCATTTTTTGAGATATAATTAATGAATATCGAAATTTTTTAAAGTTCTTATAAACGAAATTTCATAATCAATATGTTGAATTCATATCTATATTTTTAAGACTTCTCATTTCATATTAATATTTAATTAAACATTTACAAAGTGTTTAGAGATGATTCATAGTTGGATTAAAGAATAATATAAGAATTTTCTAATTTTCCTAGGTATATAACTCATTTAATTTTTTTCCACCCTGAGAATCATCAGAAGTAGAAGTTTCTGAACAAAATATAAAAAAATTTAATTTATGAGAACATGAATGTAATTTTAAATTTTAATGTTAAAATAATTGAAATGTAAATTGTACCAGAAAATAATTTGTTATTATTACCACCCAAAGATAAAAATTTTAATTTATTTTGTAATTTAGGTTTTTTTTTTTAGTATATATTTCATAATTCTGACCAAGCAATTAAAGTGATACGGTTCAAAAGTAAAAAAATTCGCACAAATAATAGTTATTAATCATTAAAAATTATAATGATAGTTAAAAAAAAAAAATATTTTTGCAATTTTTATTGGGGAGGGTGAAAAAAAGCCGAACTGACTTTATTATCAAAAACAATAGACATAAAATCGATTCTTAAATATCGACAATAAAATATTATAATATTCAAATCCCAAATCTAATATCAAAATCCTTTCCTTATGGTTTTCTTCGTACAAATATTTAAAGGAGAGCATTCGAAGGCTGATGCCCTAAAGCCCGCCACTTAACCAAATTTTGAAACTTTAATTTTGTAAGTAACGATACAATCCTTCTACTGATTCTTTTGAAATAAATTTTTAGCTTCGGTCCTCAAACTTCTGTTATTACATATATCCTAATTTTGAATTTAATTCTTATATATTAATAATATTGCGTTTACAAATATATTAATATTTCGGAAAATGGAGTAGCCCAAATTTAATAACAAACTATAAAATTCCTTCTAGTTTATAAATATTCTGAAACCATTTTCCAGAAATTTCGGCTTTTAAAAGTTAGGTACAAAATCAGAGTCTCTTTAAACTTCTTTTTTCCAGAATATTTATATCCCTATATCTATTTTTTGATCTATTGTTAATTAGGAAGAATCTTAGAGTTGAACTCAAAATAGGGTATTTTATTTTTTTTCCAAAATGTTTATACGAGATTTGTAATTACCATAGTGATGTCAAAGTGTCCCTTTTCCGTTTAATTTATTTTTTTGATTTAGAATATACTCTCTAGTTCGACCTTATGTCTTTTTATGCATTCCATTATATTTTTTCCGAATTTTAATTGTAAATAAGATAGAAAGATTAATTCGATTCTATTTCCACTGTTTTTGGTAAAATCGATTCTTCTATATTTCATTTTTTGTATTTTTTTTGGAAATAAGATAAAATTGCCAATTTGATTCTATTTCTACTATTTATTCCCCTGCATACAAATAAGGACACGGTTATGTTAAAATTACTCCTCCGTTTGAAACGCATCAATCTAGACGTGCTAGATATAGTGTCAAAGGCTCGAATCAGCAACGAAAAATAAATCGATCTAGCTAAGTGTGTCCATCCGTCCGTCAGTCAACACGAAAACTCAAAAACTAAAGGAGCTTCGAAACTTACACAAATATGATATATAAAATTTGTTATTTTTTATATGAGAAATTCTTATTTATTTTATACATCATAGTGGGTATACACAGGTATCTAAAAGTTAACAGGGGAAACTATAATCTTTCTCGTTTTTCTCACTAACCGTCGTGGTATTAGAATTGATCTTAAAGAATTCCACATACAATTTAAACGTGAGATATTTCAATAGATTTTCAATAGATATAATTCTATTCTTGTTTATATTGTAATATATTTTGTTTGAGTTATATGGTATTCTATATCTGTGATTTGTATTATTTAATTAAATTATTTGTTTATATTATGTATTATAATAATGTATTTTTATGTAATTATTAATTATTGATTAAGCCATTAATTTTAATCCAATGGGGAATGGTAGCTGAGTCGAATTGAAATCCAAAAAGTTTTTTCACTTTCACTTGGATTCGAACCCGGACCTTTCTCATAAAAGGTCGGCACTCTAAACACGGTGCTACTCAGCCGTTTGACTTTATTTCGTTCGATTTTATTTCACCCCCCTCCTTTTTATTTTTGCTAATTTTTTTTTTCACTTCAAAAATATTATTTGTAATTAAATTTTAATGATTTAGATTTGCGAAAAAAGAATTGTTTTGGAACAATTTGGTATTTTCTATTGTTTAAAGTTGAAAAAATTCTTTCAAAATGTGAACTTTAATTTCATGCTTCAGTGTCAAAGTCATTAAACAATGATTTGTATCCTAGCACCTAAATATAAGTTTTGTTTTTTTTTAAATGAATTTTAAATGTAAAATTATGGCAAAACTTTGCTGGAGAACACCTAGCACAACCAACAAATGATAAAATAAAATAAAACTAACCTTAAAAAAAATTTAAACATTTTAAATAAAAAAAAAAGTGAAATAATTTTTTATTAGAGGGAGATATAAAAAATAACTTTTGTTTTATACTAATGTCACTTTAATGTATTAGAAAAAAAAAACTTAATGCCTAATGATTAATTTTTTTTTTCAAGTTGATGATTATTTTTAGGATTATCTTTTAAAGATCATTTATTCCAAGAATTTGGCTTAAGAAGTTGGATTTTTTTTTCAAAAGAAATTTTTAATTTAATTTAATGGATGGAGTAAAAATTAAATTCTTATTTTTATCTATGAGATATATTAACTGAAAATTTAAAAAAAAGAGGTTATATGTTATAAGGTTTCCCCTAAGTAAGTGAACTGATAGACCCGGCCATGAAAGTAATTATTTTTTTTTGTATGGGAGCTAAATTGAGGCTTTTCTAGTTTCCAAGATATTTAGTTTGTACAAATTCCAATATTACCGCTTTTAGATCATATATGGAAATTTTGTAAAATGCGTAAGTCAGCTTAAGAAGTCTTCTTTAAAACGAATATCTATTAATTTTTTTTTAGCATTACTGCACTTTTTAAAGTGCAAGAAGATCCAGAACAAATGTGAAATAAGACCCAAAATGTCTTCTTAAAATATTTTGGAAAAAGGGGAATACTCATCTTTTCAATCCAACTCAAAAAAATCCCTTAATTCAGAATCCCACATATAAACATATATAAATATTCTGTAAAAGGGGATTCCATAATTTTGAATCCAAGTCTAAAATATCTCCTAATTCACCCCTTTAAAATGTTAACAGCCACTAGTGGGATGTGCAGAGAATTTTACGGAAATGCAAGCGTTTGAAAGTGCAAAAAAGCCTCAGGGTTTTAGTTTATTTTAAAAGTGCAATAAGACCCGAATAATAGTTTATTAATAATTAAAAAAGTGCAATAATGCCCTAGAGCGTTATTACATCGAGTGTTATTTCACTACACCCTTCTTAACTTTTACAATGTAAAATCTTTGACATTTTATTTTGCAAAAAGCCCATTTACTGATTATTACTGATTACTGATTTATTTCAAGATTTTACAATATTTCTGAATTTCCAGTTTTAATTTGGAGTACTTTTTATTGTAATAGCTTACGGTTTAGGATATTCAGCTTTGCAATTTGGTATAAAAAATGATTTAGGATGCAAATTTAATACATACTTTTACCTGCATCGTTAAATAGTATTGCTAATCTTGTTTTTCTTCTCTAGAATTCACTAATTATGTGTTTAATGTTCGTCTGAAAATATTTTTAAAAAGTATTATTTATTAAAAGTATATTATAAAAGAATATTTTAATTTTGAAAATGTGTTACTAATAATTAAATTTCCAATGTACTTTATTGGTTTTATTTATGGGAATTTTCACGAGGACAGTGGGGAAGCCACCATTTATTGAGATTGTCCTTTGGGTTTTGTGAAACTTTAGTATACATACTAAAGTATTCCCTTTTTAAACCAAACTTTTTATTTGGGACTCTAGGATAACGATTGGAAATCCTTTCCAATTGGTGTCAAGCTTTTATTACACAATTAAGATACTTCAAGGATAAGTAAATTGATCGGGTTGTTTATAATTTATTTTTTACTTTATTTATTTCTTATTTGATCACTTATGAATTCTTACAATAAGAATTGATTCGTTACTTTTAATAATGGTTATACTTACACTTTGTAAATATGGTGTAGGAAATTAAGGTTTACGGAATATGAGAGATGGAAATAGTTGGGAGGTATATTTAGAACAAAGGAGTTAATATTTTTCTTAAATTTAACTTAATTACTTACGTATTTTTTATTTATTAAGTTAAGGAAACGCATTAGATGCAATATTGCCTGATAATAAACGAGTTTCCATCGTCTGTATTGTATCACCTAGGTTGAGGATGGAAACCCGTATTGTCGATCATGAAGCAAGCCTATGCGATCTAGATATTTCAAAAGCTTATTTTTAATAACTTTTTCCATTACTTTGGAAAGGACCGAAGTAATAGCAATAGGTCGGTAGTTAAAGTGACAGCTTTTATCACCCTTTTTAGGAATCGTAAAAATATGTACAACCTTCCATAGGGTAAGATGGATACCCGAAAGTAGTTTTCTTATCCATATGATTAAAGGAAAAGGAAAGATGTAAAAGGTTGCGCAAAGGTTTTGAAATGGAGGTATATGTGTTTTTGAGGACGGTAGTTGTAATACCGTGCGGATCGGCTTATTTTTTAGTATCAAGATTTTCATCACAGCTCGCGTCCCGTTTAGTTGTCTCCTATTAATGCGAAGTTTTGGATAATTATTCGTTTTATTTCATTAGAAAAGCGTTAAAAGTAACAATCAAATTGTACGGCGGTGGCTGGATGCACATATAGTGAGCGTTGAGGAAACACTGTGATTATATTTATTTATATTATTAATAATTCTTTTTTTTTATTTGATCGAGATACATATTTAAGTGCCGTTTGGAGGATCTCCAGTCTAAATATTAGTATTGGAATCCTTTTTCGACTTAAATATACTTTTTGAGATATTAAAAGGATCGTATGGATTGCAGTAAGTTTTAAGAAGATCAAAAATAAAGCTGTATTTTTCTACATAATCCCATAAACCAATAAGTGATTCTTATTTTAAACGACTTTTGATAATATTGTTAATTAGAAATATACAGGATCTTTCAAACGGAAGTTGAAATTGTCATATACGATTGTGATGAAGTTGTTTTACTATTTATCATATAATGGTTAGAAAAGTAACCAGTTAAGTTCATCACAACTTGTTTTTGAAATTTAAAAATAAAATAATTCATTTTTAATAAAGTTAAATTTAATTTAATTTTTAGATTCAGGTAAGAATTTTTAGAATTTTATTGAATATCGATTATACATTTATTTTTCCAAAATTATACACACTTAATATCAAATTAAAAGTATCATCAGATACTATTTTATACACATGTTTATTAAATATTTAATGGTTATTCTAGTAAATCAATAATCAAATTAAACCTTAATAAATAATTAATGTATGCAATAGTATATTAAATAAATAATATTAAATATTATTTTTAAAAAAAACTTCTAATTAACATAATTAATTAAAAAAAAAAAAAAATATATTATTTTAAAAAAATTTTTTAAGGAATTCTAAAAGCAGGTAAAATTTCAATATTATTGTTTTATTAGTTTTTTAATATTATTTGACAATAGATACAATAGTTAAAATATTCAAAAAAAAAATAGTTAAAAATCCAAAGATACTTACTTTTTGTCTAATATTAAAAATTCAATTAGCGTTTGGGATCAGTAAATTTTTCTAATATTATTTAAATTTTTTTTTAACATTCTTCAACACTTTAGTTGTGAAAAGGTTTTTTTAGCATATTTTCAAAAAATTTTTAAAAAAAAGGTGCTATACAGTTAAACTCCGTCCGCATGCAGCTTATAAAACTTCACCGTGTAAAATAAAATAATGGAATTTTACCTATAGAAGCTACAACAAAAATTACTTTTGTTGAACATGTATTTTCTGTAGTCCCGGCCGGTACAGAGCTACAATTCGCCGCAAAATTCAGAAAAGCTTTGATGTATTAAAATTGTTATAACATAAGTTCTATAAGTTATGTCTTCAATGCTGAAACGCTAAACAGCAGTCCCTCCAAAACTCAAATTATATAAAGTGTTACCATAAAGTACTCGTATATTATTTTAAAGCTATAGTTTTTGAGCTAGAAAAGTGATATTTTGATAGAAGTTTGATATTTAGAAATAAGTATGATTCATACAAGAAAATATTTTTGTGTAGCCCGTCTTTTAGGAGCTCTGAGAAGATTAACACCAAAATTTATTTCAAAGTGAATTAAGTGTTTTTCTTAATTATAAATAATTTCCATAAAATTCAAGAAAGTCTCTTGACTTTTTATAATATGTGCTTATACAATAATGTCTAAAGAAGAAACTTCTAAGAAATTACTTTTTATCCAAATTATGAAACATTGTGTAATTTTTGGAAATGTGCTTTTTAAAAACCCTTGTTATTTTTTTACTACTTATTTATTTTTCTCTTATATAAAACATGATGAAATGAAATTTAAAAAAACTGATTAAAGATTCAAATTGGAATGCCAAGAAGACTTCATTTAATAAACAAACTGATTTCCTTTTGAAAAGGGGTACAAATATGTTAAGAGTGATGACAATTTCTCTATATGATCAACAAGACCTAATGGATTCTTGAATTATTCATGTGAAATATGTTTTATATAATATTGACTAGGAATGTATTTGAACTTAAATATATAATTTAACAAGTGAGAGAAAAAACCAAGGGTTTTTAAAAAGCACATTTTCAAAATTATATACGGTTTCTTACTGAGTATTTTATCATTTATTTTTATAAACATATATATTATGATAATATTATAATTTTTTTATTTCATTAATAATTAATTAAATGACTAATAGTGAAATACTTAGAATATAACCCCAATGCCTTCAAGAAAACCTGTTAATAAAAGCAAAATATAATGTTGGAGCTTCGATGTTAACGTTTAATTTTGGAAAAACTTACACTGGTGAATAAATTACTGTTTTATAAGAACATAAAAGCCTTAATTTTGAAGACCTAGTAGCCTTTCAATGGGGAAGGTCCCCAAATTTTTGCTTAGCAAACTTATGATGGATCTGCTCATCCCCCTTCTGTCTTCATCCTTCCATTTTTTTCCGGTTTTAGGAAATCATTTTTGAACTCCAACAAAATTTGGAATTTTACCTAGAATATTTTTATCTAACCAAAAATGGTTAAGACTAAGAAACAATTTCTTCAATTTAAAGAGACCCCTTCAAATTTAAGAAAAACCTTTAACATATGTTGAAATATAATGCTGCAGCTGTAAATTTTGCATATTTGTAAAAAAAATTTTAACAGGTGTTAAAGTTACAGGTGATTGAAAATAGCAAAATTTCAATTTTCGAGCCCTTATAGCTCCTAAACAGGAGGCGTGACAAAAAAATTTTGTTAACCGACTCCTACTAATTTCGGAAGACCTAACTTCTCCCAAAATTTCAAGATACTAGGTTGAACTGTTTAGAAGATATATGGGGCCAAAAATTTTGCAAAGTTGAGTTTAGCTTAATGGTAAATTTTAGTTCCGTATGGTAACCCTATACATTTTAGCCTTATATTTTTGTGAAGCCTATAAAACCAACTATCTTTTACCGTTTTCAGATTGAAAATACACTTAACAAAACTCTTGTTATAACAATTTAAAAATAGGGCTTTTTCCAACTTTGGGGGGCTGTAGCTCCGAAACGGGTGGGGTTACAGAAAAAAATTGTTCTACGAAATTAATTTTTTTGTAATATCTACCCGTGGTTAAAATTTCTTTACTCTATTTCAAACGGTGTAAAAGTTTTTGTAAACATACGGACGGACGGACAAAGTCAAAATTAAGAAAAACCTTTGACACTTATTGAAACTTTCGTTTTGGAGCTTTCAATTTTGTATACAAATAAAAAAAAATTTTGACAGGTATTCAAGTTATAGGTGTTTAAAAGCTAAATTCTGACTCTTACTTATTTCCAAGGATCTAACTTCTCCCAAAATTTCAAGTTTCTAGATTTAGTCGTTCAGAAGTTATGAGGGACCAAAAATTTTGCAAAACTTAGTTTTGGATAACGGTAAATTTTAGTACCGTATGGTAACCCTATATAATTTTTAAAAATTTGTAAATTTGTAAAGCTTATAAGAATAGCTGTCTGTTACCGTTTTCAGGTTGGAAATATACCTTATATAACTCTAATTATAACTGTTTAAATATAGGGATTTTTTCGACTTTGTGGGGCTGTAGCTCCGTAACGGGGGCGGCTACAAAAAAAAGTTTTAACATTAAATTATTTTTATTGCAATACCTACCCATTTCTGATATTTTTTAGTCAATCGAAGGTAAAAAGGGACGGACGGACAAAATTTTATGAAAATGTGCTAAAAACTTATATATTAGTTTTTCCTTCTTGTGCTATAAAAGTTTTGGTAAAGTTCTCTAGTTTCTAATCGAGTATTTTGATTTGTTGTAAACTTTTAAACTATAAATGCTTCCTACGCTAAGCTTCTTTATAGAATTTAATTAAACTAAATTTTACATTTCTTGTATACCATTAATTTTAGAGGGTTTAAGATTTGTAGTTAATATTGATTTTGTGGCACTGTATTATAGCTTTTAATGGCAATATTGTATTTCTCTTCGTTTCAAATGTTGTGCAAGAATCGGAGTTGTTTTATTAGATCAATTTTAGTATTTCTATATTACAAATTGCTTACCCGTGGAGTTTGTACAATAATGTTTTTAATATGATCAACTTCCAAGTCGTATTTTATTCTCTTTGCATAGTCGTTGCATCTGAAATATTAACAAATTTAGGCTCATTGTATTTTATAATGATGATCTGTACACATATACTGCAGCTTAGTCGAATTTCTATAAATTTTTCTTCTAAATTTCCTTATTTTTGCAATTACCAAACATGTCGAATTTGATATTCTCACCGGTTTTGCTTCCTTGATATATGAACTATCTAACACACTTGAGTGTTAAAGCCATAAAAAAAAATTTATTCAATGATAAGAGTGCATTTTCCTTAGCGTTTGCTGCTTAGAATCCACCTAACAGATTAATATATAAATATCAAATATACATGGAATCCTAATGATTATTAAATTGAACCTTGGATTAAAAACCAAAATAAAATTAATAAGAGTTCAATTTTAAATTTCAATTTAAAAGTAAAAATTAAATAAAAATAAATATAAATGAAAATTAAAAATTAAAAATTAAAAAATTTTAAAAACTTACTTTTAAAACGTTTCAAGATTTTATCAATAATTAATATAATTATTTATCATACTTCAATTACTAATTATCTAACATTTTATCGTTGTTTAATAAATCATATAACTTTTATTTGTAATAAAAATTTATTTTCAATTGCACTTAAAAAGTTATACTTAACTATTAAATATCTAGCTTTTGTTTAAATAAATATTAATACTATACTTATATAGTATTTATTTTTTAATAATTTAAATTACGTAATTAAAAAAAAATTATTAGAAAGATATAAATAAATGATAAAAAAATTAATAAATTTATGTAACATAATACAATAACTATCTAATAAATAAATTTATATTACATATACTTTACAAATAAATAGTAGCTTTAATTACTTTAAAAATTAAGTATTTCATTTAAAGGTATTAATTAAAGGTCGATTTTAGTACAACACCGGTACGTGACGCGAAAGTGATGCGTATTCATATCCGCGTACGCGTTCATTCACGGAGGGCTGGCCAGACCTCCGTTTATATACTTAATGCGTATTTACTTTATTCCGAATTGGGAGAGATTTTAGAGTTGGATTATTACATTAGATAAGGCTGTTATTTCAGTATGAATTTTTGTCATTATGACAATATGATATATGGCTTTATACCACGGCGGTAATAATTACATTAATTATAATTACATCATTATAATTTAAATTTTATATAAAATTGAAGTTTAACGTAACGCCAAAATCTTTAAAAAACAAAAGTAAGTGTTGATAACTCTTCAGAATTTAAAATTGTTCTAGATTTTAAAAAACATAAAAATTGGATCACTTTCCATATACTTAAATTTATTTAAAATTGTATTTTGTAGTAGAATTTAATCAAAACAAAAACGTAAAAATTTCCAAAAAATACTCAAAACGTTTTAAAGATAAAAACAAAACAAAAAAAAATTTAAACAAGTGATGAAAAAAAATCAAGGGATTTTAAAAAAGCACATTTTTAAAATTTAATAGTGTTTCATACTGAGTTTAATTTTTGGAATATTTGCACTGGTGACTAACTTAGTGATTCAACCATAAGTGGTTAAAACTAAGAGACATTTTTTTCAATTTTAAGAACCGCCTATAAATTTAAGAAAAACCTTTAACACATGCAAAAACAAAAACAACAAAATCTTCAACTTTCGACCTCTTATAGCTCATAATTATACGAAAATATTTTCTTTACTGATTTCATACTAATTTCTAAGGATCTAACTTCTCCCAAAATTTCAAGTATCTAGCTTGAGCCGTACAGAAGATATGAGAGGCCAAAAATTTTGCCAAAATTAAAATTTGTATAACGGTAAATTTTAGTACCGTATGGCAACCCTATGTATTTGGGTTTCATATTGAAAATAAACAAACAACAACTAAACAACTAAAACAACTCTTGTTATAGAAATTTAAATTTAGGGTTTTTTCCGCATTTGGGGGAAGATTTTCACCCAGCTCCGTAATGAGTGGGGCTACAGAAAAAGCTCTTCCATGAAATTATTTTTTTTTTCAATACCTATTCATAGTTAAAATTTCTCATCTACATTTCAAACGGTCTAAAAGTTTTTGTAAACATACAAATGGTCAGACGGACGGAGAGAGTGGAGCTTTATAGACACTTTTTTACAAAATATTTTAAAAATATGCTTAAAAAAAAGAAAAGATTACAAGTGGTACAGTTTTAGAAAGTTGGTATAGTTTTAAAAAGAAGTGAAGAAGAAAACAAAAAACTTATATTTAAAATCAAATACATTAATTAACGCCTTTTTTTGACAAGTTTTTAATAAGCTAAAAGTATGCTAATATTATTCCAAATCTTATCTTACCTTAATATTTATTTTTTTTTGTGTTCTAAATTAAAAAAATAAAAATTGGGTCTCTTCTATTTTTTTATCCTATTTTGTTTTACCAAACCATCGAAAACACCTCTTCAAAATATTCAGAATTTGATCGTTTTGTTTTCTTTTTTCAATTTATTTTTGAATAAACGCTTGCCATTATTCAAATTAAGCAAAACAAAAACAAAGCTAGAAACCAGAATTGCTAATCCAAAATATGTGCAGGTATTTTGGTTTAAATTACAGGAAAAGAATAAAAAATTAAAAAATACCTAATGGTAAAAAATTATGTTGTGTTCTGTTGCGAAATTTAAATTGTAAAAAAAAACGATTTGCCTTAAGTCAAATTCCCAAGTCAAATTATCTGTACATTTTTTCAAAACTTCCAACTTCCCCTGTTTCAATTGAAATTCTTTGAATATGTTATAAATTTTAAAAATTTACAGTAAGTTTCACCAAATCTTACAAATACAATATTGTGGAATTCAAATGAATTTGTAGAAATGAACTACGATATTGGATATAGGAATTCATCAATGTGAAGTATATAGGTAAGGTATTAACACTTGTGAATTTTAAAATGTGTACAGTATAAATTATTTCAATAAAAGGTAACGGAGTAAATTTATTTGTTTAATACTGTGACTATTGGGATACAAGTGTTCTCTCTGCGAACTAAAAATATAAGATAAAAATAGTGCGGCCAGAAAGTAGCAGGCGGAACTGTAGAAAAGGTATGGTAGCGAAACTACCTAGATAGACAACTTGAGGCAATATCTTGTAAGGTGTTAACTAACTGCCTGGAAATTAAACATAGTATCGTCTGTTATCTATATGTTAGAAATGACTTCAAAAGATATTTGCATCTGGAATTGGCGCTCTGTTTCGCGATGTATCTGACCATGTAAAGTCGGATCTAAGCTTACGGATTTATTGTTCAATCTCTCACATACGGTTGCAACTTGTATAAATAACAGATAACACATAAATTCTCAAAAAGTAAAAATTATATTGGGAAACCCTCTACTAGAAATACTGTTATATGAATGATTCGGAAAAATGTCACTTGCCATAGAAGAAGTTATTAATATTTATTAAAAATTTTCATAGCATTGTTATTAATTTTAATTAGAATCCAAAATTCATTTGTATCAAAATATTGCAAATACATCATTTGTTTTGCCTGTAACTGTACATTTTCTTTGAATAGATAGTTATTGGTATTCTTTGGTTGTAAAATGTATGTAAAATACAAACGAACTATAACAAATTGACAATCTCGAAAAAAAAATAGTTGTATTTAAAAATAAGCAACTTTCACATTTGTTATTATTTTGGAAACTTTCTAAAATTATAATTTCTAATCTTGCTTTTTATGTGGTTTTTATTGCGGCATTTGAATATTTATCGTAACTTTGGTTTAGGTGAGGAATTATGCATTCGTTTTAGTATAGTGTATTTCGCAATTATACTTGTTAGTATTATATTTCGCAATAGAAGTGTGTTGTAGTATATTTTATACTATTTTAACTTTAAATAATGAAATAAAGTAATATTTCTTCAATCCATATGGCGAAGCAGCCTAAAATTTTTTTAAAAGCATTTAATTTAATTTTAATTTCCAGTTACCTAAGCTAATTTAATTTATTCTATAGTTAATTACACAAAACTTAATCTGAAGAAGATTAGGCGACTAAATCGAGTTTGCAAGAAATTAAAACAAACAAATAACATTTTAGTAATATTGCGGTACCACGTTTGGGTCGCGTTTAGTATAATACCAATTTTTGGACATATCGTAGACAAATGCAATCGTTTAGAGTTTTGATTCTTTAGTTTGGAATGAAAAATCAGATACAGTAAAAAACTGTGATAAAATGCGTTTAGTATAATACCAATTTTTTTGACATACTGCGGATAATTGGGATTGTTTAGAGTTTAAATTCCTTTGTTCGAAAAGAAAAATCAGATAAAAAAGTAAAATTTGGGAGTTTGCAAGAAATTAAAAAAAAATACCATTTGAGCAATATTGCGGTGCCACGTTTGAGTCGCGTTTAGTATAATACCAATTTTTTTAATATACTGCGGTCAATTGCGATCTTTTAGAGTTTAGATTCCTTAATTTAAAATGAAAAATCAGATAGACAAGCAAAAATTTGGTATTAAAACTGTTTTTAACATACAATTCAAATTTCAGAGATATCAAACATAATATCAATAATTGTGTTATGATTGTACAAAATGAAAAGAAAATAAAAAGAAAGATTTTATGTGATTCAACAATAGTACCGTTGTATTTTATTGTATTTTCCTTACTGTTTTTTTTTTTTTCTTTTTTGTTGCTGTTGTTTTTCCTTTAGTTTTTTTTTTTGTTTTCAATACTGCTTTCTACATTAATTTTTATTTTATATTCTTTTTTTTTTGTTTTTTTTTTATTTTTGTGTTTTTATCGTATGAAAGTTTTACGTTACGAGTATCTTACGACATTGTTACACAAAAAAAAAAAAAAAAAAATACTATAGATACTTGAAGAACTCATATCTATAGTATCTTTTTTCTTTTATTTGAAAATTTCGCGTATATAATCACGGTTTATTTTCTTTTCATTTATGTAGATAATGTTTTTAATATGTATATTTGTATATATCAATGTATATAAGTGTTATATACCGTATATTATTATGTTTTATTTGTTGTTTTTGTATATATAGTTGGTTGATTTTCTTTATAAGTATGTTGTTTTTGTTTATTATATTTTGTATTTCTTTTAGTTTTTACAAAATTATAACGGGTCCAAGTGCAATAACCTTATCCCAGAAAGAAAAGTTGAAATAAAAGCAAAAAAAAAAAATGATGAAGAATGTTAAATTTTTTTTAAGTTGTAAAAATTAAAATTTTTTTTTTTTTTCTTACATTAAAACTAATTCTGTTTTTATTTCTATTTCTCTAAAGTTATATTTTAAAGTTTATATTCTTTAGATTATCTTTTTCTTTTTTTTAAAAAAAAGTTGTAAAAATTATTTACAATTGTATATGAGAAGAGTTTTTATTGGTGAAGCCAACCGTATTCTATAATCGGTATATATGAACACTTTTATATAGTATGTTATGTTTAATAGTTTAGTTGTTTAATAGTTAGTTATGTTTGTTTTTAAAAATAGAACAGAATACCTTTAATCCATTAGCAAGAAACTTTCTGCGAAATATAAAACAAAAACTATTTTTAAAGTTAGTGATATTTAAGTGGTATTTCTTTATTTTTTTGCTTATTTACATTGTTTACCAGAGGGAAAAAATAGTTAATGAGTATATTTTTGTTTAGTTATAAATTAAAAACAGTTAAAAAATTGTTGTAAAATCAAATTTAGATTGTTAGATTTTGAAAAAATAGGCATTAACTAAATGCTAATAGCCAAATCAAAATTTAATTTAATAAGTTTTAAGGCATCATAGGTAGGTCCCTAATTGGTTTATTTATTACTTAACTACTATTTAAGATAAGGGGCTTTTTCTAAATTAATTTAATAGTTGATTATTTGACAACAATATTATATTGCACCTTGATACATAATAATGAACGGGGCCCCGGTGGTGTAGTGGGCAAGCATTTGGCTTAATAAACGAGAATATTCCGCGTTCGATCCCCCACCAGATCATACAATATAGTTTAAGAAAAAATATTACAAATCCCCATGGTGTCCAAATATATATATATAGTAAAATAATATAAACAAAATAAATAATATAATATTATTGGCACACATCTGAAAGAAAAAGGGCCTTTCATATTTAATAAACTGCAAAGGCATATGCACTTGGAAATACTTAACAAATAAATAAATAATAATGAATATGATTGTAGGTTCAGTTCTAGCTTTACAGTAACATAAAAGAGTGCATATATTATGTATGTTACACGAATAGTTTTTAAAATGTTCGACTCTGAGCCTTATTGCACAAATAATTTATCACTAATAAAATAAAATTAAAAAATCTGTTTACTAATAAAAACTCTATATTCATTATAAAATATGGTTTTAATGACACATAAACTTATTAAAAAAATTTTTATTTGATTATTCGATTAGTGATGAGTGGTTGGTGCAATAGGGCCTTGCACTAGGATGTACCTTTTAATTTCACTAAAATTATTTATTTTTGCAAATAATATCAATATTTTGTCTATGACATGCACATTTCTTCAGTTCGGTAGTTAGTACTCAATTAATAGTATCCCATCAATTGAACTTTTGATTCGTTTTATGAAACCACTAGCTGCTTTTTAAATTTCCAGGATTTTTAAATTACATTTATTGTAAATTTAAACAATTTTTAATAGGTATTAAAAATATAATATACCTAACTATTTAGCTACATATATAATTATCAAATTTATTACATTATGTATATATTAAGGAAAACTCAAAGTATTTTATCAAAACTGTTATCAACTCTTATAGGAGGTAGTATAAAAAAAAATGTAGGTATTATTTATATTTTCTTTTTTTAATTAAAAAATATTACCATAAAATTTCGATCATGATTAAAATGTGGCTTCAAATGATAGTTAAACCACATTTGTATCTGATAGCATTTAAGAATTTAGTACATATCAAATTATCAAATATCATATGGTTTTGTTTTATCATTTTGTGGTACCTAGTTATTAATAATTTTAAATATTTTTTTATGATATTTTATATTTTGTTCTTCGTTTTGTTTACTAATAGCCTATCTACAATGAACGCTCTCGTTTCGGTCTGTACACGTAGCTATCTTTCAAACTAATTTAAATGTATTGAATTATATATGAAAGTGTCTACAATAGAAGCAGCTCTCACGCAGCTATTACGAAGCCATTAAAGAAGTGGTTTAACTATCATACGCTTTCTCCACGCATTGAAAAGTAAATAATTGAACTTTGAAAAATTGAAAAATCTGTTATCAAAATCAAAAATTAGTAAAATTATTAATTTTTTTTCTATCTAGGGTTAATTAATTTTAAACCCATATTCAATACAATAAACTTTAAATTATTGAATATTTTTTAATTCATGAAATTTGTAAACAAAACAATGTCAAAAAACGCTGTCATGTACATTATTGAATTATTGAATATTTTTTAATTCATGAAACTTGTAAACAAAACAATGTCAAAAAACGCTGTCATATACATTATTGAATTATTGAATATTTTTTAATTCATGAAACTTGTAAACAAAACACTGTCAAAAAACGCTGTCATATACATTTCATTGTAGACACTCCTTTGTTGACTACGTAATGAGAACGAAACGAGAGCGTCATTGTAGATAGGCTATAAATGTTAATATTTTATCCATTTTAATTTGTTATACATAATTTTAGAATTTTTTTAAAATTTTTTAACAAAATCTCTTCAGTTAATATGTAATTCTATAGGCATATACACATTAATATGCTTATTCTTGATCAATTCATATTATATTTAATTACTTTAATTAATTTTTCAGCGATTTCAATTAGCTTTTAGTCAGTTCAACTTTTATAACAATTGATTTAATATTTTCACTCTAAATAAAAATGCATTATTAAAAAAATAAATATTATATTTTAAAAAAATTTCATTGCTTTTGTTACAATATTTTTATGAAAAAAACTATAAACTATGGTCTACGGTTTATAAATATTTATATATTTATTTATTTTTCCAAGAATCTTCTTCAAATTTTTTAATTTGACGTTATTTATCATACCTATGCCTATATAAGAATATATGTAAATATTTTGTATTTTTTTGAAACATGAATATACATGAATATTTCCAATAACTTTTTAATTCATTTCATATTTTGTTTACAAATAATTATTTCAAAGAATTTTATACCTAAAATTTTAATTAAATTTTGATTTTATTTAATCAAAACAAACAAAAAGTAATACTGGAATTTAATAACACCGTTAAAATGGTGAATAAAAAAAATTTACATTCAAATTAAAACTGATTTTGGAAAATGTAAATAAATAATAAAAGTCGAAAATTTAATTAATATGACTGATGTCAATTTGAATGTGACTTTCGAATAATTCAAAATAGATATGGAATAAAGTTAGAAGTTCTGTAAGCAATTTTAACAAAATGAAAAAAAATATAATAGTACTACTATAAGAACAGTTTAAAGATATGGCAATTTTCATTTGATATGAGTAGTGTAAATAATTCAATATAAATTTATATATTAAAAAAACAACATGTTTAATACAGTACTTTTTCTATTTTTTTTGCAACTAACATGTGAAATTCTACTATCTTGATGGTTCCACTACAAGGCCAAATAGGGTATGCTTCAATTGCTCGATGATAATTTACAGTGTGTTATTTTGGTTAGACAGCTTTTGTTAAGTCGCCTCATATCTTTCAATCGATTCTGCCTTCGATTCTACTAAAGTGATTCCAAGTCAGTTGTGATTTTTCCAGTAGTTTGATTATCGAACTCTTTTTTCGATATGGAGGTAGCCTTTAGAAATTTCTTTAAAAATTATTATCAAATTCTTAAATTCCCTTTTACTGATACCTATCTAAAAGTATATTATTCAAAATACAAAGTGGGTGTCACAGTGTTTACAGTGTTGCTCTCTGATTCAGAATATTGGGTTCGAATGACAGTGAAAACGAAAACACTTTCAACTGGTTACTATTCACCATTCACTCTTTCAAATAACGGCATAAACAAAAAGCGGCAATTTTATAACAATAATTAAAAATAAATTTACATAATCATATAAACCATCTACAAAATATAAGCAAATAATTTTAATTAAATAATATAACTCACAAACTAAGTTGCGATTGCATATCTTCAAATTTTTAATTATTTTATATGCAGAAATACAATATCTACCTAGGTACTTATTTATTTAAATTTTTTATTTTTCATTTGACCAATTTTTTGCAACCCAAAATTGCAAACATTATTTTAGTACATATTTTACTGTCATTTACACTTCTTTCATACTTAATTAAAAAATATTTTTTATTTATATTGAATTTGTTTACAGCAACGTACAAAATATTCAAAAAAAAATATACCTACAAAAATTTCAAAACTAAAGAATTAATTAAAGAAACATCAACCTTCATACATAAATATATAAGAATGTAAATCTATTGACAAGTTCATCCAAATAAATGTCAATAAAACACATCCATAATTCAATAAATTGTATACCTATGTATAAATATATAAATGCTAAAAATAAATAATAAACAGTTATTACTTCAACAACTCAATTCAATTCAACCATATATGATCTGTCAAAACGCATTTTCCAAAATAATTATCACGTTCATTTGTGTTCGCTTTGTTAATTTAACGTGACTTTTTTTTTTAATTATTTTTATCCATAATAACATTATAGTAGAAATTTTAATAAAAAAAAATTTAATTCGCTTAAAAAACCGTTTACGTTCTTAACAAAAAAAAAACAAAAAACAAAATTACTTTATTTGTAAACATTTTAAATCCAATATGGCTGAAGATTTGTTTTGATTTTGAAGTTAAAAAAAAAAAAAAAAAACAAAATAAATATAAACAATAATAAAATGAGAACGAAACACAGTGATCTTTAAAAGCGTACTACTAACATTCACATAACAAGCTACATATATGTTTGTATATAAATATAATAATGGTTGTTGACTTGAAGAGGTTAAAGATCTTTGTTTTTTAAGTTTATATGTACTATATATTTTCGTTTATTTTGTATACAAACTCTTACATATTTACTTTGTATATCTTACAAAATATGTGTTCCATTTAATGCAAGTAGGTACATAAGAAATTAATAATAAGAGGTGAAAAGAAAATTTTTGAAAATATATAAAAGTCCCTAATAATAAGAATACATATTTGGATATAAAAAGAAAGAAATAAGAGTATACAAATACATGAATCAAATGAAATTTAAATGAAGTAAAAGCAAAATAAATATTATTAAAATAAAGTTGAAGTGAGGATGACCTTAAGAACAAGGTTGAGTTAAATTAAGAATATTTTTTGGTGTTTGCATTGCATTAAACTTCATAATATACATATATGTACATATATAAGTAAATATTGATATTCTATAATGATTACTGATTACTAATTACTGAGTAGTAACGGGAATTTTTAAAATTACATTTCCATTAGCGATATATACTTAGGCATGTTAAGGTTTCAGCTTCAGCGTCAGAAGCTTCAGAGACAGCTTCAGTTTTACTGTAGTCTCAATTTACATCGTTTAAATTTTACGATATCAGGCATTTAATTTTATTACAAAGTTCATATCGCTCAAATTTTTCTACAAGTTTTTCTAATTTATAATTTTAATACTTATTAGATTTAGATTTTATGCATCACATATTATACATAAATTAAAATTTATAAATTTTGTTAACAATTTTTGAACTAATAATATTATAAGTTTCATTATTATGTCTAATTTGCTTTTAATTTTCAGTCTTAACAAACCATTTTGTACGATTTAAAATTCTATGGTGTAAACTATTTAATATTTGTACAATGAAACAAAAAAAGTGAACTTTTATTTGCCTCAATATATAGGTAAGTACTCTTTAATTCCAAAAAAAAATTTAGGTAGGTGTAAATAATTTGGGCTTGTTAATATTTTTTTTACTTATATGGATTATTATATACCCAGTATATGTATGTTAATTCCGATTATAAGATTAATGTCAAAATAACAATTGAAGTGTAAAATTTTTTAAGGATAGGGTAAATGATCGATTTTTTTTTTAGCTGTTTTACAGAGTACAATTCGACAACAAAGTTTTTCAAATAGTTCGTTCAAAATTATAATTAATAGATAATAAGTGTTTTAAAAAAAATTAAATTAAAATAACTTTCCGTTCGAAACAGCCAAGCATATCTATAAAAATAGTATAGATGGAATACTTATATTTGGTAAACGAGCATGTTCAATACTTCAATCACACTCCTTTTACTATCAAATTTCAGTTGAAAAACAAGGAAAGATAATTTAAGGAACCGCCATGCGTCCATGCCAAAAATTGAATTTACGAAATTAATGATTAAATGTTTAAACTTATTGCCGGGGTATTCTGCTAGATCTCATGTTCGTAAGAAGCATATTTCCGTAACTATTAAGAATTGTTTTTACAATGTTTTATTTTTAAATACTTGTAACTTAATTGTTGAAGAGTTTTTGAGGAGTCCATTCCACTGCGTCTTGTTCATTTTTAATGGATTGTTGTAGTTGATGTTCAATCTGGAGTTGAATTAAAGAGACTTTCTTTTTCCAATGTTTATTTTGAGCCAAACTTTATATGCTTTTGTGTTTAAGGAATCTAGTTTACGTTGTACAAGTTGAGGAGTGTCGGTTGGCCGACTATTTTATTACATTTTTCTAAAGTTGGCAATATTAATTTATTTAAATTAAAAATTTTCGCCATATTATATATTTTCAAACATACTTTTTACATATAGAAAATACCTACTTTTTTATCGAACACTCTTGAAGATACTGAGATATCGAGAAATGAGCAGAAAATGTTGAGCTGTACAAATCTCTTATCAGACCGGTGTTTTGCTACAGCAGTGAAACGTGGAAGATCACCCAAGCGACGCCAAGCTTACTTTCCGATTTTGAGAGCAAAATACTGCGTAAAAGTATCGGAGCAATTATCGATATGGGCCAATTTTGAATGCGGCTCAACGCACAGTTAGAGAATGTATATACGGAAAGCGATGTTGTGACCTACATCAAGTTACAACGCCTTAGTTGGGCCGGTAACATGACACGTATGCCAGATTCCTGCATTCCAAAGATAATATTGAATGAAAAAATAGATAGAAAAAGACCAGGAGGGAAGACGAGAAATCGATGGAATAATGCCGTCTAGTTAGACGCTGTATCAATGCTACAAGATTAAAATTGGATAACTGCTGCCAAAAATCAAGTGAACTGGAAAGGGAGGATTAAGAAGGCCAAGGTTCGACAACGGACTGTAGCGCCATAGTAGAAGAAGAAGAAGAAGAAGTATAGGTGTGCATGTACATATTTATATTCTATTAAATGTTAATTCCTTATTAAGTAATTCTGAGTTATTATAATATAAATTTTTATTAGTATTTTACAGAATTTCCTAGTATTTCGTATCGATTCAGAATATAGACCTAACTGATGAGTTTGATAGAAATAAGCAGTATATATGCATGCAAGCCACTAGTTATCAAAAGAGCTGAGAAAAACAGATGGTTAAGCTATTCTCCAATTGGTAGAAGTTTAATGTTTTTTATCTTAAGTTTCAATGTTGCAACAAAGTAATGCTTTTAAAATCAAATTCGTTTAAAAATGATTCCATGCAATATAACTTTATGCAAGCATGTACTCTATATAATGCATTACTTATATTAAAATTAATTAATAACTTTCTTCTTCTAATAATTGCCTTCATTCTTTTATTTTATCAATTTTATATATTTTTAATGCAATTTTTATATAATTTTTTTAAAACTTTTTTTTCAAATTAAATTTTTCAATAAACTGTAAGTGAAGATGCGTGTTGCCCAAAAGAAAATCAAGAAAATCTATATAGAAACAGAATCTCTATATAAAACAATTATTTTTAAAAATTATTTTCTTGTTTTTTTTTTGTTTTTTATATCGCTGTATATTTAATAATTATATAAATTAGCAATAAATGCAACAAGAACAGCAAAAAACCACAACAAATATTATCAGAAAATTTCATCATTAATATAATTATATAAGTACCTACTTCTTTAGAATTAAGTAAAAACTTATTGTGACTTCTATCTTAAACAAGCTTTCTTCGTTCTTATAATTGTTATAATATACATACATATGAATATATGTATTTACATGTAATATATATATATAATATATATATACATTCAATGAATATACATTGTATATGTTCAAATACTATATCAGGAAAAATTATACAACATTAATATATAAGGAAAAACAAACCTGTCCCATCTGGATGTTTGGTACCTAAAAAGAAAAACAAGATAAATCCTGTTGCTGCAGTTTATTTCACGATTTTTTTTTATTTTTTTTTTTTTTTTTATTTTACTGATGATAAGTTTACGGAAAGAAAACTCTTTTAACTTTCAATTGAATTTTAAATCTAAAAACAAAGTATGGATCAATTATATTGTATGCAAAGCTCCATAGAAGTTTCTTAATTTTAGAATTTTTCAACCGTCCTTTGTACGCTGCTTATATTAAAGATAGTAAAAAAAAAAAAAAATTAAAATAAAGAAACTGTACAGGTTTTGTCATACCATTACGGGTTCTCGTTATTTTGTGTACTATATAATGAATATATCTGTAGATACATTATAGTATCATATATAGTATCTTAAGTTGTACAACTATACATACATATATACAAATTATAAACGAAGAAAGATGGAAAACTTATAATGCAAGTATCTCTTGCATGCAAAACAAAAAGAAAAAAAAAACAAAAAAAAAATAAAAACAATCATCAAAAACAGTAAACAATAATAGTATAGTAAGATTTTGACCGGTCGGTCATTCACCCATAAAACGACCTCTTTCTTTTTTTCATCATCATCATCATCTTTGTTTAGATTTAATTTAGAAGTTGTGCTTGGGTTTTATGTTTACAACCAGTATAAAAAAAAAAAAAAGACAAAAAGAACAAAAATAATATCAAGAAAAAAGGAAAGCAATAAGAATAAAGAAAAAAAAAAAAAAATAAAACAAAAAAGATGGAAAATGAAGAATATACATAATATAGTAGAGAAGAAAAAAGAGGCAAAATATAAGACGATGATCAACAAATGAAGCGAATAAATAGCAGATAGAAAAAAAAAAAGATTTTTTAATATTCTTATAACTACTTCTGCTGTTACGTTTACTGTGACTTTTGATGCAATAGTAAATAAAAAAAACAAAATTAAATAACCGAACCAAACCAAATAACCAAACTTAAAATTAAAAACAAGTAACAGAGTAAAGTATAGACTGTTTCAACTCTAGGATACCAGGACGAATAAATTATACACAACTTATTAAAGACTCTAATAGTCTATCTACAATGACGCTCTTGTTTCGCTCTCTACACGTAGCTTTCAGTCAAACTAAGTTAAATGTAAAGAATTATATGAAAAGTGTCTACAATAGATGCAGCCATGTCGCAGCCATTACGCAGTCATTAAAAAAGTTGTTTAACTTTTAACTTCGCTTTTTCTACGTATTCAAATGTCAAATAATGAATAGTATATAAAAGAAAATGTAAAAATTTTATTTCAGCTGAAATCTCTTGCACCAGACAAATTATTTTTTGAGCAGACATTACACATTAAACCTAACTATTTTGATAACATTTAGAATTCAGCTAAAGCTCATATATAAGAAACAAGTTATAATAAAATTAATATTAAAAAATAAGTTTTTTGGCAGCTACTCGAATCTACGCACCTGTTGCACTAGATTGATTCAATTTTGCGACTTTGGCAAAAAAAACTCAATTACTTCATATGCCATGTTTAATTAAATCAAGAGTTATGCTCATATAAAAAAAGTTGAGTTGTATAGGGCAGCTACTAGAACTTGTTAAGAAAACTGGCTGAATTTCAATAGTAAAAACGGATTCTTTTGTTATTGAGTTATCGTGTGAATAGAGAAACGGGTGGTCAAACGGGCACACATTGCTAGATCGATTTATTTTTTGATTCTGATCCGATCCATTGAGTCTGTATACATTATATGCCACCACCTATGCAGCGTCACAAACGTAATTCGAAATTTAATATAAATATATTGTTAGAACAATTCGTACACAGGTATAATAAAACCCATCTTGAGGTTACTGAAGAACAACATACAATATAAGATAACATGAGACATAAAGATTATGGATGACGCGCTCAACCAGAACAAAACTAACATTAAAGCACAGGTTTTTTAGTTTATTTTTTCTGTATTAATAATTTCAGTTTGATTTTAGTGTTTCTTTATTGTGGTGTTATGATGTTTATACCCGTGCATATATATATGAACATCGGGTATATTAGATTTGCTCCTCCGTTTGTAACGCATCGATCTAGACGAGCTAGATATAGTGTCAAGGGTACGTATCGGCTCAGAATCGAAAAATTAGTCGATCTAGCTATGTGTGTCTGTCCGTCCGTCCGTCCGTCCGTCCGTCCGTCCGTGTGTCATCACGATAACTCAAAAACTAAAAGGGCTAGAGTCTTGAAATTCACACAAAGTCATTTTTAGACAATTTCTAGGTTCCCTATTGTTTTTGGTTAAAATCGGACCAAGGCTTCGGGGAGCTGCCATACAACTTTTTTGCACCAATATGAATTTCTTCAAAACTATTTATACTACGGGGATGAAAATTACACACGGTTAGTTTTATATTGACTCCGGCACTTATATGAAGTTTCAAAATGATAGGGCCCCATTTTCGGGGGGCTGCCATACAACTTCCTTGCACCAATATGAATTTCTTCAAAACTAATTATACTACGCGGATGAAAATTACACACGGTTAATTATATAATGAATCGAGCACTTATATGAAGTTTCAAAATGTTAGGGCCCCATTTATGGGGGGCTGCCATACAACTTCTTTGCACCAATATGAATTTCTTCAAAACTAATTATACTACGAGGCTGAAAACTACACACGGTTAGTTATATAATGAATCGAGCACTTATATGAAGTTTCAAAATGTTAGGGCCCCATTTTCGGAGGGCTGCCATACAAAGTTTTCGATTCAATAACTGTGAATCTAATAAAGCTACAAGGTTAAAATTAAAATTGGGCAGGTAAATTAATAGGGCAAGTTACTTGGCAAAGTTGGACATCACTCGGACCATCGGACTTTTAGGGTGGGCCAATTTTTTTTTTTTGTTTTTTTTTTCTTTGTTGTTTTTTTTTTTTTTTATTTTTTTTTTTTTTTTTTTTAAGCTTAAGTTATGGGACAATGAATGAAAACTTTTTTTTTTTTTTTTGTGATTTTTTTTTTTTTTTTGTTAATTTTTTTTTTTTTTTTTACGTCAAAATTATGGGGTAATGAGTTAAATGTATAAGAGAAGTAAATTACGGTTTATTTTATACACCATAGTGGGTATGCACGGGTATCTAAAAGTTGACAAGGGCAACTATAATCTTCCTCGTTTTCTTTTGTTTTTTGTTTGGTTTTATGACTATATGAAAATAAGGTTTTAATATAATATTTAGATTAATATATCCATATAAGGTATATAAATGTGGTTTGGTTCAGTTTGGTTTAACTGTACAATCTAACAACATTTAACTTGTCGCATCACATTGTAAATTCTGTCTTTTCTTCTTATTATTCTTTGTCTTCTTATACACTATGTTCGATGTTCACCTTTGTTTATTTTTTTAACTTGTAGAAATTTTTAGACTAACTCAAATGGTTCAATCGTTCTTTATGTATAGTTTTAAGAAGACTTACTTTATAATAATAATATTTTTTTATAACTCTTATTTTGATAACTTAAAATGATTATACGTACCTTAATAGAAATAGACATTTGACGGGAGATTATAAAAGTTAGCAATTTGATTTAGGTTTTTTAATATTTAACTAGATACTATTTTTATATTTACATACACAGGTTTGACCAATTTTAATCCAGGATTGGACTGACTGATTTAAAATGCTTATAATTTTATTATTTTAAATTCGATTATTTTTATTTTTCAAATCAAAATTTGTTGTATTTAAATAATAAATAGAAAATGACAGATCGGAACCAATTAATATTTTTATACCCGTATGATATAGACTCAAGATAACTCAATAAATAAAGGAGCTAGGATTATGAAATTTTCACAAATTCGTTTTTATGCAAAAACCGGAATCGCTATTTAAATCCAGCCATTTTGGTGCACGGGTTCGAGTACCTGCCATACATTCTAATTTTATATGAGCATTACTCTATATCTATTAAAGTTGGATGTCTGAAAATTTGCCAGAAGTAGTTTAGTGTAATGGCCAAAGTTACAGCAAAATTTGGTTGGTCTACTGCTGAGAGTTCGAGTAGCTGCCATGCAACTCCTTCTTTTATATGAGCATTACTCTATACCTATTGAAGTTGGATGTCTGAAATTTTGCCAAAAGTAGTTTAGTGTAATGGCCAAAGTTACTGCAAAGTTTGGTTGGTCTACTGCAGAGGATTCGAGTAGCTGCCATACAACTCCTTCTTTTATATGAGCATTACTCTACACCTAATAAAGCTGAATGTTTGAAATTTTGCCAAAAGTAAATAACCGGATGATATAATGTATATGTTACGATCATGCGGGTATCCCAGAGTTGACACAGTCTACTCTTCTACACTCTTCCTCGTTTTTAAATAAAACAATTGATACTAATAAAAAGATACTAATATACATTTTTGTCATCTGTATTTTTTTACTTTGCAATGTATATTTTGCACTAGGTCGTTCACGTAATGGAGCATTTTTGGATTTTATTTTCCTTCGATGCACTTTTACGTGAAGACCCTTATTATAAAAATTGAATTCTTAAGTCAGATGATATAATAATATTATGTTAGTGCCGTATCATAAATTTAACAAAGTCTAATCTTCTCTGTTTTTCATTTTTCCTCGTGTAAGTTTATAGTAAAAAGTAACTAACTTTATAACCATTTAAAGAAACTTAACATTTTAGTAAAGTTTAAGTTAACTCGCTTCATTTGTTCAAACAATTAATAATGTTCACGTGATTTTTATAAAAAACTGTAGAATCTAGTATTTAAATATTATTTTAAAAAATTAAATAAAAAAAAAATATGCAACTTTAAATTTACCAGAAACAAATCAAATATTTAAAAGAAAAAACTCTTCAATACTTGTGAAAGGTAAACAATAATCAATTAAAAATAAACAATAATTGGAAAACAAAATTGTTAAAAAACTTATCACTTATTCATTATAACATTTAAAAGTCATAAGACTCAGAAAAATTGACAGTTGTTTTCTTTTAAAAAAATAAAACAAATTTGTTTAAATAAAATTTAAAATTCTGTTTTTTTTTTTGTGTATTTTAACTATACATTCTTTTAATATTAAAATCTTCAAAAGTAAGTGATGCGTATTTAAAGTGTGCAAAATAAGTGATGCGTATTAAAACTTCTTCAGAAGTTTTCATATGCTAAGAATTTACAAATATTGAAAGTTATTTATATTTTGGTGTAAGAATTTCAAGTATCTTCGTTTTTTATATTTATAGAACCAAAATACAAATACGGTTTTTGAAAAATTTAAATATCAATATGGTTAACAATTTTGTTTGTCAATTCTTCACAACTGCTAACAACTTTTTTGAAATGGCATTTCTTACTTTTAACTAAATATAATGTTAGTTTGCAAATTTTTAATGTTTGATAATTTAGAATTTAATAGAATTTTGTTAAAAATTTTGAATTAGAAAGGTTGAATTTTCCATAGGTTCTAGTATCTCTTCCAATTTTAATTTTTGCTATTTAATTTCCATTTTGCAGGATAAATTTTTGTAAAAGAACTTTTATTTACTTCTGTAATATTTGAAGTTAAAATAAAAGTTAATTCCGCGGTTTTTACACTCTTCACGATCAAACAATGTGTTCAGATTGTAAAAGCTTTTGATCGAATTGAAGTTTTCCTTCAAATTTTCTAAAATACTGTTTCTTCCTATTTCCTTTGGGTCCCTAAAATTTGGTATCAATTGGAGTGGTTATAGTGGGAAATTAATCTTCCAAATTAATAAAGATAGAAATTATTTTTCTAAAATTGGACATTAATTGGACTAGTTATACGGGTAATGCCCACACACCTCTCAAGATCTAAGAAGTATATATTCGAAATTAATAAGATTAATTTAAAATTTAGTCCTCAGACCTAGTCAATAATCAACATACCTTGGGTATTAATACAGTTAGAAAATTTAAATTTGGAATATGGTATTTTTGTCCTATTCGCTTAACGTTGATATGAGTTGATGGGGCTTCCGTGTAACTGTTGATTGAATTTGACGGGTGTAGGGCATTACTAAGTTGGTTGCATCGACTTACTGTTGATTCATTACTTGTTAGCTACCGTATTAATTTCTTAATATAATAATATATGAAACTGCTATAAATTTTATTTGATTTCCCTACACAACGTTTCAACTCAACCCGACTCAATTAATCTGAAAATAAAAATTTGAAAATTTCGGAAAAATATTTATAATGGCGTGCATTCATATTGAACATCATTCAACATTCGGTTGGTAATTGGTCTGATTGTTGGTAATATGTATTCAAACAATATTACTTATAAATTTAATAGAAAGTATAGGAAGCGGGATGCACAACGGGTCGTAAAACCTAGGGGTTAGGATGGAGCATATGTCATCCCCCATATAAAACTAGAAAAAGAAGGAGAAGAATATAACAACAAGGCTATTTAAATACCCCTAATTATAATAGTCATATGATGTCATATGATATCATATGATTTTGTACGATTGTATAAATTTTCATATAACTAACTTTAATAGTCATAGTCATCATTCGATATCATTAAGAAATCATTCGTCAAGTTATAGGCATACTAAACGAAGCGTACAGTACATATCATATGATATCATACATACAATACAAGCAAACTAAATTGAAAAGAAATTAAAAGTAACTAATAAAAAGAATTTAAAAATTTCAGAATCAAACATAAAAAGGTAAATACATAATTTAATAATTAAATGTTTATGTTTGACATTTTATGCGTATTATTGGTTATGACTAGGGCAAATAAAAATATGCATTAGCATGTTTTTTTCCTTATGTCTTATTGATAAATGAACAAGATAGAAGTTCGTTTCAACAAAAATTATGAATTTTAAGCTAGTTTTGTTAGGGCATATTTTTGCATATTTCACTTGTTAGAGCATATTTTGCATATTTCAACTTTTAAGAGCATATTTTGCATATTTTAACTTTTAAGAGCATTTTTTTGGTATATTTTGACAATTTTCGTTCGAAAGATCATAATTTTTTTATTTTTCTTGCATTTAAAATATTTTTCATAAAAAAACATAAAAATTAATTTCACTATTTAGAAATTTATTTATTTAAAATATCATTCTTTTAAAATAAATATGTAGGTATTAGGTATTTAAAGAAATCTCTATGTATGCATGTAAATATACATATTTATTTCATTATTCCTTTCAACTTGATTCAGAAACTTTCAACTTGATTAAAAACTATGTCTGCTGCAGCTTTGACTGGTGAAGCGATACACAATGCTACAATGAATTACACTATAAACGAAACTATTACATTTAAATTCGCACCAATCAACTCAGTTAATGTAGAAAGGAGCTTTTAATTGTACAAAAGCGTCCTGCGATCGAACCGGAATAAGTTCTTATTTGAAAATTTAAGTGAAATGGTTGTGATATATTGCAACTAAAATTTCAGTTAAACTTAGTTTTTAATTTTACTAGATGCAAGATTTTCGTTATTTGGATTAATTTTTATTTTAATTTATGTTTACTTAATTTATGTTTATTTATTTTTTTTAATTTTAACTTATTCTACTCTCTAATTTATCTTGTTTTAATTTTTTAATTTCATGAATTAATTTTTTTTTACTTTATTAAATTTAACTCTAAAATAAAAAATTATAATAAAAATAATATATAAAAAAGTAAAAATCTATCTGCTTTTAATTCTTAAATTTAAACAACTTTTGAAGATGGTGTCACTAGCCCACCCTATTAATATTCATTTTATTTCAAGCTTTCTAAGAAATGGATCTTTTTTTATGTATTTGATATCCTTTTCATAGAGCATATTTTAAATGCTTAAAATAGATTTTTTAGAGCATATTTTAAGCGCTTAAAACGGATTTTTTAGAGCATATTTTTATTTGCCCTAGTTATGACTATTATAGTTAGGATTATGATTTTGTAAATCATAGGTAATCATATCGAATATTTATAGAAAGTTCATATGACATCATATGTCTATTATAGTTAGGGACAATCTCTTGCGCTACATAAACTAATTTTTTTGTAAAAATTTCAGATTTCTAAAACTTGATCAACATACGAAAAAAAAGTATTTTTACGATTTTGCGATCAATATTATCAAGTTTATATTTACCTCGTGTTTTCCGTCTACAGCATCACAAACATAATGACAATTTCAATATACTCTTTCAACTATGTTTGTGCAAGTACCAAGAGTGATCATCCTATTTCAGGCGAATCTATACATTCTTGGGATATTTGGGATCGATCGCGTCAACGGTGAAGTTGCTTGAAGCGGATAGATAGATGCGTAACAAGCTACACTAAGTATAGAAAGTATAGAATTGTATTGCAGTTAAATGAACAGATAGTCAAAAACATTCAGAACCACATCTTTTTATTATTAAAAATTATAAAATTTTCAAGATGAAATATGAAAAAATAATAAACAAATTATTTACACAGTAATAATAATAATAATTGATTAACAAAAGCACTTAAGTATATATTTATGTCAATTAAATTTTTTTCATTTCATTTTCATTTTCCTTTTTTTTTTATTATACCCGTATGACTATATAGGCAAAGGGTATAATAAATTTGCCATTACGTTTGTAACGCAGAGAAGGAGGGGGGGTGGATATAGACTCAAGTGTATGGATCGGATCAGAATCGAAAAAAAAATCGATTTAGCTATGTATGTCCGTCCGTCCGTCCGTCCGCACGATAACTCAAAAACTAAAGGAGCTAGGATCTCTAAATTTTCGCAAATTCGTTTTTTTGCAATAGCCGTCATCGCTATTTAAATCCAGCCATTTTGGTCAATGGGTTCGGGTGGCTGCCATACAACTTCTTTTTTTATATGAGTATTTATCTGTACCTATAACAGCTAAGTGTCTGAAATTTTGGCAAAAGTAGTTTAGCTTTATGGCCAAAGTTTCTGCAAAATTTGGTTGGTCTGTTGCAGTGAGTTCGAGTAGCTGCCATACAACTCCTTCTTTTATATGAGCATTACTCTATACCTATTAAAGCTGGGTGTCTGAAATTTTGCCAAAAATAGTTTAGTGTAATGGCCAAAGTTACTGCAAAATTTGGTTGGTCTACTGCAAAGGGTTCGAGTAGCTGCCATACAACTTCTTATTTTATATGAGCATTACTCTATACCTATTGAAGTTGGGTGTCTGAAATTTTGCCAAAAATAGTTTAGTGTAATGGCCAAAGTTACTGCAAAATTTGGTTGGTCTACTGCAGAGGGTTCGAGTAGCTGCCATACAACTCCTTCTTTTATTTGTTTGAAATTTTGCCAAAAGTAATTAATGTTTATAATAATAATGATATAATGTTTATATAACGGTCATACGGGTATCCCAGAGTTGACACAGTCTACTCTACTACACTCTTCCTCGTTTTTTATTTAGTTTTTTTTTATTTGTGTTAAAATTTCCTTAAAAATAAAAATTTTAAAATTTATTTTAGAACAATTGATATAACAAAAGAGAGTTGATTTTTAAATTTAATGCTTAAATTTATGTCACCTCAACATAATTGAACATATAATCAATATTATAATATATAATATGGTATTCATGGCATGGCATTCAGACATTTTCATAATAACATAAGCACATTTAAGTTTAATTTATTGTTGTTGATTATGTTTTGTTGCAGAACTCAAATAAAAAACAACAACAACTAAATTTCATGCTGATATACTTATGGATGGTTTAAAAAAAAAAATAAAAAAATAAAATAAACAACAACAATATATGTTGATGGACTTTTTATGATTGCAATTCTTTAGTACTAAACATAAAAAATTAATTTTCTTATTTGTTTTTTGTTTTTTTTTTTTTTATTATTATTTAAATGTCGTCTAAATGGTCAAGTGGTCCAAGTAGTCTTCATATATAAATATCAAATAGTGTATACAGCTTAATAGGACATTGCCATTGTTATTTTTTTAAAGATTTAAGATAAAAATATTAAAATGTTGCAAGACAAATTTAAAAAAAAAAAAAAAAAACAAAAAAATTTTAATTTTTTCCGTGATGTTGACAAGAAGGAGTCATTGATGGCATTTATTGTGATTTAATTTTTATTGTCAGAATTTGTTTATTTTTTTTTATTTTTTTTTATAATCTAATTTGAGACTTAATAAAAAATGATTTTTATTTGATACATAAATGAAATAAAAACAAATTTGTGTAATGTTAGCATAAAATTGCAACATTTAAAAAAATTAATTTAGTTTTTTTTTATATTTAGACTTTCAATTAAAAACAATAAATAGGTTTTTTTGAATTTTTTAAGAAGTTTAAAATTTATAACAATTTTTTAGGTAAAAAACATTGAAAGTCATTCAAAAGAACTGCTCGAAGTTGTTATGGTTAGTGTTAAAAATTAACCTATACTTTTCAAATAAACTTTAAATATGTAAAACAATTTAGTTTGATTCGTTTTCAGAAAAGAGAGATCATTAAATGAGAAAAGAAAATTATGGATTTAATGAAGGATGCAGCAGAAAAATTGAGGAAATAGATGTTAATATTCTTCTTCAATTTTTGTATTGTCAACTTATATAAATTACCAACTTTAGGAATATAACAACAGTAAGTAGATATCTGACCAATGGCGTTGTGGTAAAGACGCCGCCTTTCAAGTAGAAGGTCTCGGATTCAAACCCCGGTCAGATCATATCTAATAAAAAAATATCGTAAAATTGTATAATTATATCGTAATAAGTAGTTTATATCGAATTATAAAATAAGATTTAATAAAAATATATAAATAATTCTTGTGTAAGATTATAGATGGCGCACAAAGTTAACATTTGTGCATTCATATTTCATAACCTTATACAATAGCTACAGCCGAGTAATGAACGGCTTAATGAATATTATGATTAAAGAAACTGAAGCCTAGTTTAAAATAAAATGCCCTATACTCCTTAAAGGAGTGGAAAAGGAATAAAAAGAAAAAAAAAAGTAGATATATAGTTAACCGTCATAGCATAAACTTCGGCCTAAAAATTAATGTGATAAAAAAAAAAATTTATGATCATGAAGTAAATGTAAAAAACCTTATATCGTAGTTAGAATTATTATCAACCATCTTCCAATTAAATTAGCTCTATCTAGCTAGAAATATCTTGGGTGTTGGTTGAGTGAACATTGGACTTATGAATAAGAAATATAGGATGTCATATTGAAATGGCGAGAAGTGCATTTATTAAATACAAAAACTTGTTTTGATGCAGAGATTAAAACTTGAATATTCTTCTACGATTTATGAAATTCTATATGTATGGTCCAATCTGCTGTATAGTGGAGACCCGAATAACAATTAAATTCTTAACAAATTAACAAATAATTTAATTGAATATAATAACTCACAGAAATAGAATACTAAACAACCCAAATACAAAACTATTACAATATAAACAAAATAGAATTGAATCTTATGAAAATCTAAGACGTTTCTACATGTTATAAGGTTTAGTACTACCTCATCTTTAAATTGTATGTGGAATTCAGTAAGATCAGTTCTAATAATACGAATATTATACGACCCCCTGTTCCAACATGTATTTATGGTATAGACACATTATTAGCCTAATAGTTGAACAGTTAGCACTTAAATTAAAAAAAAAATTAAAATCTCTAAAAATGTTATCTTAAAATTTTATATTTCAACAAAGTCCTTTATATATCAAGTTTAGATTAAAATTTTGTATTTCGAATTAAAACAAGAGTTCTATCATATTAAGAAGGGGACTTTGATTAATTCTGATCATAGCATATGTTATTAAATAAACATTTTTTACATTTTTCAATAATAAAATTCTTTGAAATTTTTTTAAGTCTTTCATTAATACTAGATATAAATATCCATTAAAAAAAAAAATATTTTTACAATTTCTTACAATCATGAAAATCCTTCAACATTTAACTTAACCCAACTATCATGATCATCCCACAAAATACCAAAAAAAAAAATAAAAACCAAAAAAGAAACATCAATCATCCTAATTCCACAGTCATTTTCCAATTCAACACGAAAATGGTTGTGTCAGAAAAATCGTGAGGTTAAAACAATATTACATACTATATATATATTTCTATTTATTACAAATACAGTGTTGGACAAAAGTTATTAAAAAAAAATTTATAGTGATAGAGTTTCGATTTTACTTAGATTCTTACTTCTATATTAAAGGGTTAATTTTTGAAATTTTATAGTTGTGACTTAAATATTAAAAATGGTGACTGTTGTTTTGATATGGGGGATAAGGTGTGCCATCCTAACACGTAGGCCTTGTGGCCCGTTGTGCATCCACTTTCAATACTTTTTATCAATTTATAAGTAATATTATTTATTTTGTTTATATTATTTATTTGTATATCTATCATAAATTATATTTAGTCACCATGCGGATTTGTAAAGAAAAAAAAATTTTTAAATAATTTTTTCAATTAAAAAAATTTATGACTCGTACGGGAATTGAACACACACCCCCTCAGTTAGTAAAAGCCAAATGATTACCCACTAACCCACCGAGGCCCCGAAAATGATGATTACTAAACATTTTTACTTTAATTAATACATATCGAATGGTTTTAAGCTAATAAAACTTGTTAGTACTAATGTGAGAGATTCTGCAGTAAAATTGTACATAGGAATTGGAAATATTCGATTGATTTCAAAAATTTCTCTATGCACTGTTTTAGTAATAATTATTACTATAATTGAAGGAGATTCAAACTTCAAACAGAATCAGAAGTTCAAGGAAAACAAAAAAATTAAAAGAAACAAAATTAAAAATTTCAATTGTGACTCATTCGTGTTTTTCTATTTTGCATGTTTCAATATTTTTATTGTATTATTATTTAAGTAACAACCATAAAAAGGCATGAAGTTTTTCCAGACAATTCTAATTTGCTTCAGCTTATTATAGTCATCGACAACAGAACAAAAAAAAAACGAGATCACGTCAAAGTTATTCGTACAAATCACGGTAACAGTAATTCGAATAGTAATTTCATTTTCATTTATGCGCTCAAACAAAAATGAAAAAACAATTTCAATTTTTTTTCGCTCAATTTTAGAAGAAAAAAACAAAAAACTAATTTTAATCTGGGATTGCGAAAAATACAAATTCCCATAATAAAAAATAGGGAACACATAATAATGTAATGAATAATTTTCTTGATGAAAATTAAAAGTTACGTTATCTGAAAGATCAATTGTATAAATGCACGTAACTTAAACGTGTACTTTTTTAAATTTTTTTTTTTGCATATATATTTTCGCAGCGGAATTCCCATTAAATTTTAGTAATTTAAAATTATTTCAAGATCTATGGGGAATATTCAAAAAATTGATATTAAAATTAAAAAATATGCATTGAAAATATTTTATTTTTCCCACACGAAAATTTAAATTCTTAAGGAAAGTGAATTCAAATTATCTTATAAATTAATTGTAATTTTAAATTATTAAAATTATTGGTATGAGTAGAAACTTTTAGGCTAAAATGCCTACCTAGTAAGTACTAATACCTTAATTAGTTGGAACAGAGGGGGCATAATAAGCAAACTTTTATTCTGTACTCAAGTATGATATTTCTACGGTTATCCGATTTTACGATTACTGTGGAAAATAGTGTCAAATGTATTTCGCAGTACAAATTGAAAACTCATACAAACACTGGTGTTGCCGCAATTTTTATATTGTGAAGTGGTGTATTATTCAGTGTTTCTGATGTGTCGTAATGTATTCTTGATTACAGTTTCACTAACTACTTGAACTACAAATACCTATGCTTTCTTTTTAATTTAACAAGAAGTAGTAATACCCAGTGTCTATATGAAAGATAACTTTTGGAAGATCATTAAGGGTTATTCCTCTTACTGTTCCACAACACAGTACAATTTAAGTTAATTATAATACGTTGTAAAAAATAGTATCCCTTCCCCTTGATATTCGACGTGCTCAATCCTATAATGAATTTAATATGCTTTGTTTCGATTATTTTCAAAACTTACAAAGTATTGATAGCTTGGCATGACAACATGTGTAGTTTAACTTTGTTTGTATAACATTACTTTTGATATTAATGTTAGAACTGACGAATGTAATAATGGGCTAATCTAAGATTCCAGGACGAATTCGCAAACTTATAGAGCAGAAATGTTTTTGTACAGAAAAGCATAAGTAAAACTTGAAAGACTTTTTTTCAGGCGCGTTTCGACTGGTATTTTATTGTTTACATCATAGCGGGTATGCACGGGTATCTAAAAGTTGACAAGGGCAACTATAATTTTCCTTGTTTTTGATTCAACTTTAATTTCCTTTGTTATACAGAACTTCTGTTTAAAAATTCTAGAAAAGGGGAATACCCTAATATTATTTTTACTCCAAAATCGAATTCACTAAGAAAGTTATATCTATGTATAAATATTTTGATTATGTGGCTTTCGGATCAAATTCGAAATATATTGATATTCTTCAACGAGGTGATCTGAAATATAATAGAAATATTACAAAAGTAGGTGATAATTTTAATTTACATTCAAAATCAAAGCCTGAAGAATGGAGTAATTTATGTTAAGATTGAGACATTGAATGGTGTTATTAATGATCAAACTGAACATATATGATCAAATGGCTTAAATAATGATCAACTAAATAATTTTTAAAAAATAATCCTTAAATGCCCAGTCTTAAAAACATTTTTAAACTCCATACCTAAATTCTAAAACTCGAATCTAATTATAATGATTGTAGGGATTAAATTGAAAACGTAAAAGCGGTAGCAGTTACAATAAAAATTAATTAAATAAATCATTTGTATAAATATATATTTATTTTGAACTTTGAAAATTCTCTATAATTCATATTTAAATCGATTCTTGAAAATAAATAATTCATAATTCGTCGAATAAATTAGTCGAAAATTCGACCTTGAACCATTCCTAAAAAATTGTCTTGGTACATGCATATATGCTCAATATTCTTATTATATATTTTTACGTCTAAAAATTCCTTCAACATTTTACAATTTAATAATTGAAGAATATATGAAATAATATTTATTTATTTCTGTAATCATTTCGGAAGATCATGTAATCTGAGACAAATTGCATGTAAATGCAATAAAATAAAAGAAACATAGTATACATGTATACAATATTTATAAATTAAAATAAAACAAAGAAAGAAATCAAATAATAACTAAAAAAATTAAATGAGATCAACATTTTTTTTTTGTGGTAAAAGGAATTCTTAAAAGAAAGAAAAAAAAAAAAATTTAAAACCAATTTCAGATTATCACGTACTGAAAACAAAAAAATTTCAAAAATCCATGGACACGTTTTGCAGTGTGCTTTATGCCATGATTTTATTTTACTTTACATTTTTATCAATGCATCTTTTGAAAGCATGTATTTTGCTGTAAAGCAGTTCGATTTTTCGATTATCCAACAAAAAAACTATGAGAAATATAAAATAATTTTTATGGCAAATCAACAAAATCCTATCGGACGACAAAATCTTGAACACCCTCTTAAAAAACTAACACACAAAAAATTCCAACATAAAACAACTATTAGAAAACATTGCCGAATTTTTTCTAGCTAACTGCCATCATGAGAATTTAAAAAGGCTATTTAATGAATACCTTCTGGAGCATTGAGCTAGAAGGATATTTCCGAAAAAGCCAAAAACACAATTGATCTAAAAACTTCTGGCATCCAACTACTACGAGGAAATTAAGATCATATCTGCCATTCGTCTAGCACAACAGCAACACCAAAGCAGGCAAAATGAGGAATGGAGGAGGCAAGCATCACAAAACGAGCGGAAAATGTAAAATTTTCAATTAGCATAGCTTTTCCTAAAATTCGATTAAATTATTAATGTAGGTAATTATGGTTAAGTGCAATATGATGCATAAGAAAAAAGTGACAGGATGATAAGTTATTTATGTATATGTTGTTTTTGTATTTCTTCTTAAACTTTATCAGGTCGTACATAAAAAAACTAACAACTTTGGGAAACACATTACTTAGCAACTGATACCATAATCGCGATTTACACATAACAAACTCATTTCCATAAGTCGTGTTTCGCCATCTTACTAATTCAACAATGTAGGGATAAGCATCTGTCGCACTTCTTGTTTCACGTTGAAAAAGTTTGAGAGGAGACATTAATTGTTTGGTTTTTTTGGAACAGGTGTTCGTCTCTACGAGGTATCTTTAAAACAGAGTTAGTGACCAAACGATTCGCCGATGGTTAAGTGGGGTGAGCGATGAGGTAATTGGGATCATTTATAAGACGGATAGCTCTAATTTGCACTTTATCTAGTATGGTTTAGGGGGCTTCAGCTAGTTCTTTTCTTCTTCTTTTCATCTAAACGCAGCTTCTTAACAGACTACATATTTTAAAAATATGATTATTTTACAATTTACATTTTAATAGATTTTACACCGAAAATACTCTACTATAACTTCGTCTAGAAAGGCCGACATTTAATTGACATTCACAATTCGGTTTTATTTCAATTTTATATACAATTGAAATATATTTTTTTATTTTATTTTCTTAATTTTTATTTTTTTGCATATTGTTTTATTCCTTGTTCCTGTGTCATTTATTTATATGAATATATATGTATATATACAAGTAGATATTTTTCCTCAGATACAAATTTACAACACTTTTATTAAAACAGGAGAATGGAAGCAAGTTAAAAAAAAAAAAAAAATTGAAGAAACATTATGATGCCTTGCACGTGACCAAAAACAGTTGTTTTGTTATTCGAAACGGAATTCCAATCGAAAAATTATTCGTGTTAAGACAAACAACATGCCAAACAACAATAAATTGACCATATGGTACCCATTATATCGAAGATTCAATTGAAAAAACAATTTTTTTTTTTTCTTAAAAATTACAAATTAAAAAAAGAAACAAAAGATAAAAATTTTTTTTTTAAATTAAGATGAATTTTATTTTTCTTTGGTATTTATTTATTAAAAAGATATTAAAATAATGCTCTAAATAAAATGAATATGATGCATGAATTATACTGTATTGTCTCACTTACTTTGACATGTTTTTAATAAAATTCTTTAAAATTATTTCATTAAAAATAACATACATTGCAAGGGTATGGGATCGAATATTGTATATGAACGACTGTCAACATGGAACTTATATAAAGTAAAGTATTTGATTTTTAGATATGTTGACAAGTTAATTTTTATTTACACATCTTTTTCCATGGGTACAGAATAGTTGACCGAAATTCACACAAACACAACCACCATATTCGAAAAAAAATTACCTTGGCTAAAAACTCGTTTCATCAAAAACGCTTATCGCAGCTTGGAAAAAAATAAAAATAATAATTCAAATAATTGAAAAAATTTTTAAGTTATTTAAGAGTTTTGCGGAAGAAAATTTTTAATCGATTCTTATAACTCACAAAAGATTTTCTTAAAATTTCCTATAACTTATGAAACTTATCAATAAAAGTTAAATATAATTTGATATTGAAAGTTGTAAGATATAATCAAAGTTTATTCGGGATTAAGGTGTTTGTTGGGATAATGGAATTCTACAAAGTAAAAGCCTATTGAAAATTCCAGTAATTTTACAACAAGAAGCACTCCTAAATACCTGATAGGTAAATGTATTTTAGGATATTTAGCAACACATATTCTGAAAAAAATCTTAAACCTTGATAGGTTAGCAATTAGCATAAAACAATATACTTCTATTTATTGTTCTTTTATACAAATATTTCAATAACAATTTTAGGTATAGCGAGGGATTCTGGCTCTAAAATCCGCTAAATCAATTATTTTTAATCCAATTAAGAACCTAAATTTCTTTAATTCAAACTACACAAATACATACTTCATATGTATAAATAAAAGTGAGAAAACCCTCTGATTTTGTAACCAATCTTCAAAATTCAAAACCTGCTTTATTTGCATATTCTGGAAAAGGGACAGGCTTAATTTTATAACCAACTATGAAATATCTATTAATTTAGAATCTCACACAATTATACAGTTGATTACATTATCAAAGCCTTTTAAATCGGGACTCTTCATTCTTCTATTTTCCTTATGAGCCAAAGGTTTATCACATATTTTTATGAACATTGTATTTGTATTAATCTTTCGGCTGTGTTTCCTAAAAAAGATTTTTTGCACTTTTATCATAATTACATTATAAAATAGAATTTCCCTTTAGTTTTATATTAGAAAGAAAAATAATAATTTCATCAGAAAAATTATATATATATATAAATTAGAAAATGAATTTAAATCAAAATTTTTGTGAATTGAGTCAAATAAGGTGCATAATTTTATAAATTTCCATTCCTGATGTTATTGTAAAAAATTTGTGATATTATTCTTTAAAATTCTTTATACTCTTAAAAATTATTAAATTTCTTTAGTTAAATTTTTAAAAAAGTTCATAAGAATACTATATGAATCTGAGCTGCTTACTTCGATTTCGTTTTTTGAGCGCTGTTTTATTTTTAAGATGACAGATCTAGACTGTACGGCAACGTTAAGATTGGTCGGACGCAAATATTATAAATCTTGTCCTTGCTGTTTGTTAATTTTTTGGTCTAACAACTTAAGTAAATTTCCAGACACCAATTAAAGTTTGTCATTTTACTATTTCCTTCCTTTATATTTTCAGTTCAAAAAGGTTTGTCATGGAATACCAACTTGGATCTCCTCCCCTGAGTTCTCAATATTACCCTTTGTTTGTTTTTTGAATTGAATTTTCATATTGTGCAGACTGTCTTCGTTTTCTTCCATTTATTTATTTTTGGGGCCCAATCTGTAACTTTCGTTAATAAAAATTGAAACTCGCAACAAGTAAAAATTTTTGGTAAACAAATGTTTTTGAGATTCATAAACATTGGTAAAATAAAAAGTATATGTTCTGAAGGTTAGTCTTTTAGGTGTAGAGTTGCATCTCGGTTCAAATTTACTTGTTTGGCTGCTTATAATTTTGAAATTTAGAATCGCAGTTGTCATAGAGTTAAAGAAAGTCCATTTTTTTTTCATCTTTTGCTATTGATGAATTTTTATAGCCTATCTACAATGAACGCTCTCGTTTCGCTCTCTACACTTAGCTATCTGTCAAACTAAGTTAAATTTATTGAGATGTATTATAACTTTTAGATTTTTCGCTTCTCTACGTATTCAAATGTCAAATAATTGAACTTTGAAAAATATTTTTTATTGAAAAATTAAAAACTATTTTATCAGAATAAAAATTTAATAAAATTATTAATATTTTTTTATCTAGGGTTAAATAATATCAAACCATTATTCGAAGTAGCTATACAATAAACTTTAAAATATTTAATATTTTTTAATTCATGAAATTTGTAAACAAAACAATGTCAAAAAACGCTGTCATGTACATTTTATTGTGGACACTCCTTTGTTGACTACGTAATGAAAGCGAAACGGGAGCGTCATTGTAGATAGGCTATTAGTATTTTATATTCAAAATATCATTAAAATATAGTTTATTATATATTTACATATAAATTTTATTTATCTTATTTTGTTCTTTAAACTTCTTCAGTACTAATAAATTCTTATTTTTTAAGAACAAATCGCTAATAATTAGTTAGTGGTTAAATGTCAAATATAAAACTGAGTTAATTTTTTAATAGCTTACAAATTATACTTTATTATTGAATAAGTTCAACTTGAATACCAATGTAAGGTAAAAAAAATTTGTTAAGACCTTGTAATAGGGTTAAAAATATTTTATTTAAATTGCAAAAAAAAAAAAAGAAATCTTAAAAAAATATCCACATTGGAAATTAATAAATAATAACACTGACTTATTTTTATGAAGCAAAGAGCAATTAAAATCTACAAACAAGTTTGTTTATTTTTTTTTTTAAGTTAATTTTAAGTTCTGTGTATTATTAAATCAGACTCCTGTCTATTATTACCATTTTTCATTTCAATTTTTGTCTTTTTATTTTTGTTTTTTTCATAGTAAAAGTATCAATTTCGAAATTGAAATAAACAAAAAAAAATCTTTTTTAAAATTGACGTTGTAATTAATCAGTTTTGAATAATAATATAGAGCCAATTGAAAAAAGATTATCACTGTTGAGAAGAAGTAGCAATTTTTATACAAAAAAATTCGTTTTATATGATGCTATGAAATGTTTACCAAATGAAATAACGTAGCATATAATAAATATAAAAAATAATTGAAATTTGCTTTATTAACTTAAAAGTTTTTAAAGAGTTAACAAACTTCAATTCCAATTTATTGAGAACGAAGCTATTTCCAGTTCAGTATTAAGGAAGTATTCACAAAAGATACGAAGTGTTCACAATTGGTTTTTTTTTTAATGTATAAATGTCATGTAATATTAATTGACATTTATATAATTATGAGTTTTAAAATAATTTTGAATTTCAACTTGATCCATTTTATCTAAAAACAACATATTTTTAATATTAAAACAAAGGTATGGTTATGTAAAAATTTTGGAATATTCAAATAATTTGGAAATTAAAATTTCAGGGACGAAATATTTGATTAAAGGTTGATATTAAAAATATGATGTTAAGAAAGGGATATTTAACATCCAGTTTTGAAAAATAATGAAGGTATAAATACAAAAGTGGGTTGATTACCTAGTACAAAATCCATTGAAACGTCAAATGGTCACAAAAATTTTTGAAAATCAAGTATTTAAGGATTTGACATATTTACATATATGTATACAGTAAATGCACACAATCTAATGGCCCTTTTTCAGCATGACATGTGGACCAGACTTCTTTAAATTTAATATTATTTATTTTGTTTATATTATAAGTATATTTATATATTTTCAATTATTTTTGGTCACCATGGAGATTTGTAAATAAAAAATATTCTTAAATAATTTTTTCCAATTAAAAAAATTCATGATCCGTACGGGAAACCAACCCACACCTCCTCGGTTAGTAATCCAATATTTCTTTTAAATAATATGGCGAATTAAAAAAAAAAAATTGGATATGACTATATGCCAATTGGCAAATATAAAAACAAAACAAACGTCTTGCTATGGAAAATTTTGAAAATTCATAAACGAACGAAATGATTTTGAGATGATGTTCAGAAAAAAATGCATTGTTAATCTAGAAAAAAAATGTGAAAATCAATTTGATATTCGAAATCTTCTCAATTTCTGAAAATCAAGGGTTTATGAACGTTTTTAACTACTTTTGAATTTTTTTCAATAAGCCCATATTAACAATAGTGTATAATTTTCGTATATCCATCATTTAAAAATTTTTTTGTAGTCAAACGAATATAATTACAGTGAAATCTATAATAACAATGTTATAATATACATACATATAATATTAATATACATTAATATTTTTTATATATGTTATATACATATGGAGTTTACAATCATTGTAAAATCATTGAAACATTGTTTACGAAAAAAAAAAAAAACACGCAGAATATTCCAAATCAAAGGTAAATATTAATAAATAGAGAGAAGCACAAAATAAAATTCCTGTACTTCATAGATTTTTTTTATTTGTGAGTTATAATTTTATCATGAAAATAACCGTATCCCTTTAATATCTTTGACGTATAATTAGTATTGTTTGACTTTTGGAATACAGTGCAATAAACCTAGATTATATTTAGACATGTAAATGAGTATTCAATGGTTGAAATGTTTAGAAATAAAAAAATTTTTAAATAAAAATTATGAATAATAGTGTAAATTGGTGTTTTAGATTTTTTTTTGACAGTTTTAATTTTTTATTTTTGCAATGCAATTATTACCCCAAAATACAAACTCAACACATAGGTTCGACTATAACATCAAAGAACCATTGCGATTATTTTACATTCTTTCACTTAGGTGTGAATGTAAAATACTTAGGTATATAGTTCCACATAGTTGAAGTGAGTGATTACGCTCCTGCAATCTTCAGCTGGAATTCTTTTTGTTTATGTAATTAAATATTATAGATTTGAGCTGAGCAAGTGTCATTACAATCAAAATATAATAAAGGAAAAGTAATCTATTATCTTACACAAGAGTTATATTTTTAATATAATCTTATTATATTACGATACAAACTATTACGATATAATTATACAATTTTACAATATATTTTTTAAAAGATATGATCTGACCCGGGTTTGAACCCGAGACCTCTCAATTGGAAATTCGGTGTCTTAGCCGCTACGCTATGTGCAGATCAAGATAAATCTTACTAAGTTACATAATTTGTTTAACTAATTCAATCATATCTGAGTATGAAGCTATTCCATAACCTATTTAAAATATTTCCAAGTTTCTGAAATTCACCATACAAGATCTGTTGTCAATTCTTGCAAACATGTTTTATTAACAAACAAAAAAAAAAAATTTTAAAAGTGATTCCAAAACATGATGCATCAAAAAATATGTTTTAAAATACATTAAAAATAAACAGAGCTTAAAAAATAAAAATCTACAAATAAATAAAAATTGGAGCTACCCCGCATGTGGTATTGTACAAATAAATAAAAAAAAGAAGCAACGATACAAAATATTACAGTAGCAAAAAACCAATTTTTTTAAGAAATATGAAAACACAAATTTACAAATATAAAAGAAATCAAATATATTGCTGAAAAATATCTAAAGATAAGGGCACAAACAAAGAATTGGATATAAAATAATGTGATATGTATAGAGGAGTAAGATATACTCTTCTCAATATCATACAAAACAAATGTTGTTTTGTTTTTCCATAAAATTATGAATTTAATAGTAAAAATTGTAACACATTGCGAATTGGATTATTGCCATATATAAACAAGTGATGAAAAAAACCAAGGATTTTTAAAAAAGCACATTTTCAAAATTATACTGAGTTTAATTTTGGAAATATATACAGTGGTGACTAAGTTACTGCTTACTTATAAAATTTACTGCTAACTGTAATTTTTTTATTTTAAAGCTCTAATAGGCCTTCAATGGGGAAGTTCCATATTTTTAGGTTCTAAGAATTAAATTGTGAATTCGACAAAAATTTGGAATGTTCCTTAGAATTTTACTATCTAAGCAAAAATGGGTAAAACTGAGAGACACCTTCTTCAATTTAATTCAATTCAATTTAAAGGAACCTAAAATTTTGCAAAAATTGAGTTTTGTATAATGGTAAATTTTAGTACCGTATAGCAACCCTAAACATTTGGCTTTCAAAAATTTATAAAGTTTAAACCAGCTATCTTTTGCCGTTTTCAGATTGAAAATGCACTTAACACAACTCTTGTTATAACAATTTAAATATAGGGCTTTTTTAAACTTTTGAGGGCTGTAGCTCCGTAGCGGGTGGGGCTATAAAAAAAAATTCTTTAACGAAATTATTTTTTTTGCAATACCTACCCGTGGTTAAAATTTTTTTACTTTATTTCAAACGGTGTAAAAGTTTTTGTAAAAATACGGACGGACGGACGGACAGAGTGAAGCTACATAGACACATTTTTACAAAATTTTTTTGAAAATATGCTAAAAAGTACGTATAAATATGTCAAAGACATATTTTCAAGGTCATGGTTTTCAGCGTGTTTCATATTAATAATACTAAGATGAAGTTGCCATATAAAAATTTATATATGTTTTTACCTAATTAAATTAGCAAACTTCAAAAAACATCAGAAAATCTAGACCATCGGATACTGTGAGACTTCTAAACAGAATAGTAGGATTAAAACCTGAACAGCTTGCGCAATAATAAAGCTAGGGATTAAAAATGGGTAGAATAAATTGTAATATAGTTTAAATGGAGCATTTACTACACAAATAGCTCGTTGTTGTATGTTATCAATATGTAGAAGAGTATACCGATGGCAACAGATTTTCAATATATTGTGCACATCTTTACATTTCAATATTTTAATTTTAATTCTATTTTCAAACCATCGGTTACTAAGATCCTTATATAAGTTTGAATACTTTTATTAAATTAGTTTTATTTAATTATTATATTTGATGATACAATCCCCTCTTATAATGAAAATTACTTTTTTTCAATTTTTTTTAAGCGCTAACTGTTCAACTGTTAGGCTAATAAGCCTGTCTGTACCTGTACATGTTGGAACAGGGGGTCATATTATATTCGTGCAATAAATTCCACATATAACTTAAACATGAGATAGTAGGTACTAGGCCTTATAACATGTAGAAACTTTTTGGATTTTCAATACATACAATTCCTTTTTGTTTAAATTGTAATAATTTTGTATTTGAGTTATATGGTATTCTATATTGTTCAATTAAATTATCTGGTTATATTTTGTTTATATTGCTACATTGATATATTTTTTATTAAAGATATATAATTGTTAATTATTGATTAAGCCATTAAGTTGAACCCAATAGCGAGTGGTAGCTGAGTGGAGTAGAAAACCAGAAAAGTGTTTATCACTCTAACACCCAGCCGTAAAAATTCTTACGATGCTAGCTGGTTGAATGCGAATTGCCTCCGTTGATACCTAGATGTTATAAGCTCACTGGAGTTGACACTCCGTCACCGACGCTCCCAATTTTTTTTTTCATATGGCATTTTATAAGTTTCAATATCCATTTAATAATTGTAACATTTAGTAGTTTTAAAATGACTTAAAGGCTAATTTTTATAGAATTGCTTTAAGTAATAGAAATCTTGTAATTTAGTATACATAGTTATTAATATGATATGTGACATATAGACAAATACTTTCAATATTAAATTATAAGTCTATTAAGCAGATAGACAGCCTGAATTTCTTTTTTACTTTAATAAATTTTCTTTAAACAAATTTTAGTCTTATCATTGTACAAAATATTGATGAAGGTACAAATGTTTAAGTCAGATAAAAATTGTTTCAATAATCTTTCGTTATGAGCCATATTATATGAAATGTATCTAAGTGAAATATTTGTAAAGGTTCGATTTCATTTTCTCTCAAAATATATAAAAAAGATAAAATTTACAAAAATCTTCAGATATTTTTATTAGTTTATGAGTACTTTATGAAATCTGATCATTTTATATTTTTATATCTGTTTTAAGATCTCAAATACCATCTCATGTATACTGAATTTGTCAATGTGGTGGTTAAACATATATATTTTTTATGTTGATTTACCAATTGGTAGAACGTCCTTAAATTTTATAAAAAGACAAATTTTAATTTCAAATTAGAGTACAAAATATTCTTTGTTGTCTAAGAAAAGAAAAATTAGAACAAAATTATATGAAATACGATATATATATATATAAATATATATATATGTATATTTATATATATATATATATATACATGGTATACATGGTATAAATTTATCTGCAGATATACAGATATATAAAAATATCAAAATAAATGATGAGGTTATCCCACGCAGAGTAAATTAATCTGTCAGAAAGGCCTGTTACACCTTAACACTCATACAAATATGTGGTTGTTGATTTTTTTTTATAAATATATGTTGTTGTTGTTTATTGAGTTGCATTGCGCATATCACACGCCAACCAGTTGACATTTATTTGTAGGTGGTTCAATTTCTCTTTTTTGTGTATAGATCGTGAGATTTTATGTTTTTGCGAATGTTTAATTTGTATTTAATTACAATTGAAATTTGAATATTTCGAATATAGTTTTTTAAAACTGTACATAAAATTTGTTATTCGATTAATTGTATTTTCTTTGTTTGTGGTTGATTTAATGAAAATAAGTGAAGTAAAATTATAATAATGGTTCTGGCATTATGACATTATTTTTAGAATGACATTTAGGTTATATGAAAATACTTTGAATAATAATGTGCATAATTTTTTAAGTGCCAAATGTTCAACTGTTTATATCATAGGTACATGTTGGAACAGAGTATCATATTAAAATTAGAATTGATCTTAATAAATTCCACGTATAACTTAAACATCAACATGGGATAGTACTACAACTTATAACATGTAGAAACTTTTTGGATTTTCATATATTCAATGAAATTCCATATTTTTTATATTGTAATAATTTTGTATTTGAGTTATATGGTATTCTATATCTGTGAGTTTGAGTTATATTATTCAATTAAATTATTTAATCATAATTTTATATTAATGTATTTTTTTACTAAAGATATATAATTATTAATTATTGATTAAGCCATTAATTTGAACCAAAGGCGAATCGTAGCTGGTTTGAGTCGAAAACCAGATAAATTTTTTTCACTTTTTTTCTCAAAGGGATTTGAACCAGGCAGCCACTTTAACCACTGTACCATCCACTAATAATTTACTAATTTTATTCCAACCACCGAAAATGTTTCTTAGGACCTAGATCAAATACAAATATAAGCTTTAGAATTTTTCGCGATAATATAGTTTTTTTTTTAAATTAAACTTCCAACATCTCAATCTGTTACTCTTCTTATTGAACACTTATATAATAACCAAAATCTTTATAATTTTTCTGAAAAATAGCTCGCTTCCTGTCTGTTCTGTTATTTAATTTTTTACTATCATGAAAAAATCTACTATCATAAATGTTATATATATGTATATATTTAATTAAATCTTACTTTATATTACAATATAATTATAAAATTTTACGATATTTTTTTATTAGATATAATCTGACTTGGGTTTAAACCCGAAACTTTCCACATGAATGGTTGACGTCTTAACTACTACTCCATTGATCAGATTATTCCACAGTCTGTAAGAATGCTTGTAAAACCGAATCTTATATGTAGTCGTTATTTTTCATATGGTATAGCTTATTCTAGGCTTTGCGATATATTGTATATTCCATTGCCTTTATATTATTAAGTTGGAGATTGTGCTTTTGCCAATAAAGCAATAAACAAATTTATATTTTACAGATTTGTATGCTATTTAAAACGCTTTAATAATATGACAAAAAATTTTTAATTTAACAAAAATTTAGGATGTGGTATATATACTATGTAAAAGTATACAAGATTTCCTATTTTTTGATCAGAAAGAATAAAATCCAGTACCATGGTAAATTTTGTTTATTGTTCTCAATATCTTTTAGATTTTGATTTATTGTTTAAAAAGATGTCTTAATACATAATTGCATATTCAAGGTTTTTTATTAAGATTTTTTTTTTTTTTAGATTTTCTTTAGGTTTTTTGGTTTTTTCAACCACAATTTCCTTTCTATTCTTATTTTTGATTTTTATACTTTTTTTCCTGTTCTTTTTTTTTAATCTCTTGTTATTAAGTAAAAGTTGTTCTGCAAGTTTCTTCTATATATGTTGTTTATAACTGAAGTAACTATCAATTCTTTTATTATATTTTTTTATTTTCTTCTTTTTCGATTAAAGTACAAAAAAAATTGATGCAATTGAAGTTCATTATCCTTTGTCCATATTTTTTTTATTGATTAAACTGTAACCATTTCAATTTATTATACAGTTGAACTTAGATTAATCGAACAGTGTGGATTATGTGTTTTTGTATGTGTTAACTTACCTTTTAAACTGCTTCTGGAGAAATAATCATATAAATCATACTCATAAAAAAATTATAATTTAATACAGTCACTAATTTGACTCTTCTTATGATTTGTTATTAATTTTGACATTCCACAATTTGACATTTACAAAAGTTAGATCTGTCAAAAAAAAATCTGGGATTCTTTTGTTTCAGAGCGCAGTCTGTGAGGACAAAAATTTATAAATGTTAAACTTGGACTATATGATTTCAAATTCTTGTAATTATTTTATTTTTTTTTTTTTTAATGAAAGAAACAATTAGGTATTAAATTTAAGTTAAGTTTGAAAATGTAATTCTTAAAATGGTTTATCAGTCTAAGTAGGCCCACCCTGTACTCAAACCTGAATCGAAACAATATGAAATGTATATTCGGTTTGTGTATTAGTTTTCAGAACAGAACCTGATAGTAAGAAATTAAACGTCAAACACTTTAGGACTTCCTAGAACACAAAAACTAATGAACGCTTGTTTGTACTCTTCTGTTCTACATTTTTAGTTTTCAAAATTGACAGAATTTTACTTCTTATGTTTAGATTTTCAAATTTTTTTAAAATTAATTTATATAAAATTATTCACTTTCCACTTTTCTTAGAATTCTATATCGCCATTTTACACTAAAATACAAGTAAAACTTGTAAAAAATTATTGTCAAAATAAAAAAAAACAACAACAACAGGAAGTTGTCAAAATCTGTTCTGAAAAAAGTAGAACAGAAAAGTGTAACTTAGAACAATTAAGAACAATTAATGAACACAAAACCAGAACATTTTCGGACAATAAAAAACACTGTTCTAAAACTCATGAATGCGAAAATTTATACTTTTCTATTCTATATTACGTCTAGGTAGTCCTTGGAACTCACTAATAAACTTACCTGTTATGTGTATTAAGGATTTCTAAAGGGGTCGAAAAATTTATGTGAATTGACAAAATGTCGACTCTCAAAATATCAACTTAGAGAAAAAATCATTCGATTTGAACAAAATGTTAGGGCTGGTTAAATACAGCGAATTTTATACAGCGATTTTGCAATCAACAAAATGAATTCATTAATCGTTTTGAAATAATTTAATTTATTCTAAGTTTTACTGTACAGATTTTAGCATTATTCCTAAGCAATTCTAATGACCTCACAGCAAAGAAAGAAAAAAAAAACAATAAAAAAAGAAACAAATAAAAACAAAACCACAAAGAAAGGTAAGTAAAAACAATAAGGAACTGTTGAGTATCAAAAGAATAAAGGAAAAAAAGTACTAAGATTTATTTGTTCTTGTTTTCTTTATTTTTATTTATTTTTATTTTTTTGTTTATTTTTGTTGTAATTGTAAAACCTGTTACGTTCATAGGATAATAAATCTACATAACATTTAGGACTATTTAGGTAAGAGAAGGGAACTGTTTCTAATACAGGTTTTCTCTATTCACAATTTCTACTTATAATTTTCTTTAATAGTTTACCTATTTAGATAGACTTTGGTCTCTTAAATGGTTTCCTTGTATTTTAAAGCGTGTACTTTGATTAAGAAAACAAAAAGTTAAGGAAAAATAGTAAAAGAATATAAAAAAAAAAATATTAAAATTATCATTTTAGAAAAGAGGAAGTGAAAATAATGAACATGGTTGTAAAAATGATCGTTAAAATTTCAAAATATAGTTGAGATAGAAAAAAACCAACTGAGATCTATAAATTTTAATTAATTTATGAAAAGAGATTTTTAAACGATTTTTTATGTGATAATAAATACTTAAAAAAAAAATTTTTAGCATAATTTTTAATAATATTGTAAAATAATGGAAGTTAGTTAGAAATGTGGCCCATAATGCACAATTAATGATTAGAGAAATGTTCTGTGTAATTCTGTTTTATTTTAATTGGTTGTCCAGGGGTTTCTTCAAAATTTCTGCACCTGTTTTTTGTAAAAAAAAATTAATTTCATGGAATAAATTTCTTTGTAACCGCATCCGTTACGCAGCTACAACCCAACTCAAAGTTCGAAAAAGCTCTATATTGAAATTGTTATCAAACAAAATATTTTCAATCTTCAAAAGTAGCAAATTTAAACGAAAATTGACAGCTGCTTTTAAAAGCTTCATAAATATATGTATAGGGTTGCCATACGTTATTTTAATTAACCGTTATACGAAACTCTATTTTTGTCAAATATTTGACCTTTATTTATATTACTTTTCTGTGGCCTTGGAATTAGTGTGTTTCCATTATAATTTTACCTATTTAAGAACTATTTCAGAAATTTAAAAGCTGACTGGAGCTTCTACTTATTGTAGCTTCTACAAAAAGTTTTAAATCAAAATACTAGACAAGCTTTTCTAAAATCTAAGACCTAATCTACACAATTCAGTTTTTAAATGTGTTGATATATTATACACAGCAGAAAACATTGTTTATTTGTATAATTATTTAAAAAACGGAGATGTGCTTAGTTAATTGTAATTTGAAAGTTTATAAAAACGTTCATCTGATAGGCCAACAAACCCGCACAATATGTACATATTCCAACAGGAGCGAAGGACGGAACTTAATGAGTTCTTCATACAATTATTACTTTAATATTTTTGGCATTTTAGCGAATTCGCATCCAAGTATGAAAAATTAAGACCATATTGCATTGATAGAGAATATAAAATTAAATTTAAAATTAAGGTAAGACCCCACCCTAAATGACGACGACGACATTTTCTGTCAAAATAATTTAAAATACATATAATTCTATGAGAGCTGCCAAAATACGCGACGTACTATACGTCGGATTTTTAAAATTTAAAAATTGACAAAGCGTATAAAAATACTCTTATGTTTAAATATTTTGACAAATTGAAAATTGTACGCGCGTATCAATTCCGGGATACGTCAAAGTCTCAACGAACGGCGTATTGTAAGTCGTACGTTATTAATTAGGTTGGAGCCTAAATAAAAATTTAAGAGAAAATTGTATAATATGGATTCAATCTTTGTTTCTTTTATATTTTTATTAATAATATTAAAATCAAATATACAACCTTAATAATATTAAATGTTTACATTGTTTTAGCTTCAACTAATTAATTTTACATATTAATATTCTAGAAATGTATATAAAATAGAATTTTGTTGTTCTTGTATATTTTTTTTCAACTCCAAATCTTGTAAAATAATTAAATACAAAATAAAATAATAGATCGCATTAAAATAACAAATTTTTTTATTAAATGCAGTTGCACTATAGTACAATTTAATGCAACCAAATCTATTTTAACGTTTTTTTTTTTCCTTTTATACAAATAAATGATATTAGAAAGATAATCATTATTTTAATGTGCAAAAATTATTATTATGTTGACAAAATTTGTATTTATTATATTGACATTATTCTATTGAAAATGACAATATGCCTTTTGTTTTCAATTCTCTTATTCTGTTGAAAATTCAAAAAAAACTAAAGGTAAATAATACAAAAAAATCTATTTTTTAATACGAGTATTTAGTATGCAAGTAACATATTCAATAGAAATACTAGTAAAAAAAAAAATGTAATTTATAAAGGTGTATTTCTTTATTTTTTTCAATTTGTTTTCTTCACCTTTTTTAAACAACAATAACTAGCAACATTTTGGTTTCAGCAACATAATTAAATAAGTTAGCATTAAATTAAATACATTGGATTCTTAAATCGTATATGAAGAAATTTTTTAATCTATGTTTTATTTATTATATGTATATTATTATTTTACTATATTATATTATTTGGGTGCAGGATCAGAACTCCCAGGATTTCAGATTCACTTTAAAATATTTACGTGGAAAATGAGTCCTTTTACTCCCTAAAAGAACTTATGACCTATTTAGTGAGTTATAATTCCCTATATTAAATTATTAGTTCCTTTAGGGAGTTATGACCCACTAATATATTAAAGTCAAAATTTTAAAATAAAATCTAAAAGCCTTTTCTGATCTTTATAATTTAAAGTATGATAATATAAAAATATACATAAGGAAATATTAGATGTACAACAATATGTATTTATATATTTATCTATGCGAAATACTATATTAGAAAGCAATTTTTAGGTTTGTTAAAAATCAAAATCAGAATTACCCTTTTTGCAACATAGCAAAATGTAGTTTAAATGTAAAATTATGGTTATTTTCTTAATATTGGAAAAAGGGAATACATTGATTTCGAATCCAACCCGAAAATGTGCACCCGTCACTGATATTATGTAATTAAAAATTAATATTTTTTTAATATTACTAATAATTTTGAATCTGAGAGCTGTATAAGGGAGTTATGACTCACCACGCTGAGTTAAAACTCCCAGGGTCATAAGTCCCTAAGGGAATTATGGCCCACTGCTATAGCGCTAAGTGGGTCATAAATCCTTAGTTATGGCTCACTGCTATAGCACTAAGTGCGTCATAAATTCTAAGGGACTTAATGACCCTGGGAGTTCTGACCCTGCACCTGTTATTTGTTACTTTATGCTTAATATAAGTATATAATATGTACATACATATTACATATATAATCAATATTTTAAATTTATCACGTGAGAAATCAAGGGGAAGTAAAATCTAAAGATACGTTTAATGAATTTTTTATTAGAATTATAAATAAGCATTAGTTAACATTTTTTTTTTTAAATACAAAAAAAAGAATACAAGAAAATTACAATAAAAACTTTAGAAAATTTCCAGTAGCTGTCCTTTCTTTTTTCTGTTTTCTTTTTTGCGATTAATAAAAAATTATGGTGTTGAATCAACAGGTGGATAATAGGACGATATCAAATCGAATAAATTTTTTTTTTACATTATTATTATATTAAAAGGAAAAAAAATTATAAAATTTCCAGGTATATTAAATAATAAAAAAAAATCATAATATCATTTTGCATTGAATTAATTTAGTAAAAGATTCTAATTCATGTTCTTTATGTATAAAGTGATTATGAGTGAGAGCAATCATTGCACTTTTGCAATATTCTACGTATTTAGAAGTAATGAACTTAATCATTCAATGAATGAAAATTAACCAAAATCATTTGTATAGCAAATTAAATTGTTTTATCTTTATTGATTTTGGTGATATTGTCGTTCGGTCTTGGTTCATTCGAACGCTTTGAAAATCCGAACCAATCGTCTGGTTTTTGCAATTTTTAATACCTTTTGTTGCGTCATTTGTCAAACTACAAATGTTCATTAAGATACAAAGTCTTGTTAAGACAGCTTCATTGAGTTATTGGGCGATCGGATGAGGTGTTTGAGTTTGTTAGGTCGATTCAGGAGAGGACGCTAATCAAGATACATGTTCTTATCTATTTTGATTCTAACTGGGTATTAAAAAGCCATACGCAAATTAATATGCTCCCGTAAGTTATTAAGATGTAGGATAAAATTATTATATATATCTATATATGTATACTTCCATATTCCTTTGCCTATTAATTATAAAAATTTAAATAAAAAATGGAGTATTTCTGAGTTAACAATTTTAGTCTAACGAATCGCCAAGTTGAGTCGAGGCTGTGGTTTAAATATTTAAACTTTTTTGTTCTAAAATAAAAATGGCTTGACCGATCGACTTCAAATTTTGATTATTGAAGTCCGTTAACCTATTAAAACACAATTTACCATTTGTAATTGTTATTTAAAACCATGTGTAATTTTTGTGTTATTTTTTTTCAATAACATCAACTTTAATTAAAAACACATTAAGAGGTGCAGTATCATTAAATTGTCGTAGAATCCATCCGTATCATTTTCTGATTTTTTCTAAGGAGTTTTTTCTCTTCTTTTAAAATTGAATCACATTTATTGGTTTTAGAATATAAGATTGCCCACATTAGAAAAACAAATGCCTTAATAATGTTCTTCCTTAGAAATTTGTAAAAACGTTGATAGAATAAACATAAATATTATTAAAAACTAATTCGAAATCAGAATACGTACAAAAGGCAAACAATTTCATTTTTAATTCCGGCTTTACAAGGAAAACTGAATATATCAAAATTATTCCTCGACGTTTACTTAATTAATAATAAGGATGTAAGGTTTTATAGGATTTATAATTGATATAATGTATTTTTTAAATTTATTTTTTTTTATAAAACGAGTTTTAATAATCCAGGAAACGATTTTAGAAATATGGTCTTATCAGTTATCTTAGTGTAAAAAATCATTTGATTTATCTGGGTTTTATCAACAATCAATTTAAGAATAGGAAAACAAAGTGATGTCTGTATTGTTAGTGTCCCTAATCTGTACTCAAAGAATCGTAGGTTCGAATCTTATAATAGATTCATATCTTGATGAAATTATAACTGTATAGGTTACTAATGATGAAAGTAAAACGGAGGTTACAAATTGGCGGGACACCATGAGTTTGGATTTTAGAAGCTTCCGATCAAATAAAGGGCATGGCATAAATAAAATTTAGGATACAATAGATTGAATAAAAAAATCAGCTTCTCTTACGTTTAAACATAATTTTTATATTTCACATATAGCTTAGAGATTTAATTAATTAATCTTTAGGTAAGAGATAATAAATGCACATTACTGATCCAGCCAATATCCTATAAAACAAAATTAAGTTGTATTTTATTAAAATAATAAATTAATTTACTAAATGCGGTTTTGCTTCAAAGTTTTACTCTCTATATATGTAATAATTATTTCTGAATGTTAAAAAATTTAAAAAAAAAACAAAAACTAAATTATTTTCTTTGCACATATTTCTGCGTTCAAAAAATTGTCAATAAATTGAGAATGGAATTGAACATAAAGGTCTAAATTATTTATGAATTCTTAAGATCTTTAAAACTGCAGCAGTCTTTTAAAAACATTGTGATAAAAAATTGACAAGTTTATTACTTTAACAAAAGGGTTTAATTTCCATTATGGACCAAGCGAGCAATGACCGATCAATAAACGACCAATTGAAAATTAGATTAGAAATAACTGAAGACAAATTGAATTTTTATGCCCAACACTTAGAATAGGTATAGAGGTATATTAGCTTTGGTACAGTGTTTGTATAACCACCAAAAGGAACTAAGCTAGAAATAGAAAAGTAAAGCTTAATAGGGAAAAGTATTTTATGTCTGAAGATTTGAGATGAATTGGACTGGTGGCTCAGATTCCTCCCAGACAGCTTCCAAGATTTAACAAGCAAATCCCTCAAAATTAATAAAGATAAATAGATATATCTCTTAGATTTTCGATGAATTGTGGTGATGACTAGGGTAACTCCTACTCACCTCCCAAGAAACAACAAGTCTATTTTTGGAATTAACAAATATTTTTTTATAAAATATATACAATAATTTATCTAGATGCCTCTGAGTTCGTATAAGTGCATGTTTAAAAGAGTTACACCACATATTTTAAGTTATCAACGTTATTTTGATTTCAATTTTAACGAATTGAATTAAGAAATAAGATTTATAACAAATTTACGATTTTGTTAAAAAAAAAAACAAAATAATGCAAAAAATTTAAGAAAAAAAAGAAAAAAAAAAAAAAATTGCAACAAAAATGCAACTAAGTAAAAACAAAATTACAATGTATATTGAATTAAAATTTGAAAATTTCTGAAAAGTGTTAAATGCTTTTAATCTTTCAATTGTCCCTTCTGACTTTTACCCCTGGCGCTCAATTTGCGCTTCTGTTTGGATTGTAATGATCATTGATTATAATAATGATAATGATGAACATGATGATTATAGTAAAATAAATGAAATTACAATGAAATCGAATGATCGTGCGCGCATTGCTCACTCATATACTTTGTTGTTCTCTTTATTATTGTATTTTATTTAATTTTGTTTTTTTTTTTTTGCTTCTGATTATTTTTCATTTTTTTTTTTTGTTTTTATTTTATTTGTTTTTTTTTTTTTTAATTTTTTTATTTGTTTTTTTTTTTTTCTTGTAAAGTTGACCGCCAGCACAATATCAAAGAGTTCCGCAAAATTTTCTTCAACTTGTTGGGTGACTTCAATTGTGACTTCTGATGGGATTTCTTTTGTAAACTTATCCAATATGCCGACAACAAATTCAAACATTTGTCCCATATACAAAATATACTATCGGATATGTATGTTTTTACATATGTGTATGTATAAATTTATGTATGAGAATGCATATATACATATATATTATATATATATATATATGTATCGTAAAATATTTGTCGATTAACTTTTCACTGCATTTATAATAGTAGTCACCATATAAACTCATTTGTACATATGTGTTCCTGAAGCTTATTCAATAGCTTAGCCGACAAGAGAAACCCCTTTTTTATTTATTGTTTTTTATTTTTTAGTTTCGATTTTATTCTTTTTTTATATAAAATCTTTAGTTTTAATAAAAAAACGTACAGAGATTATGATAAGAAGATTCTCTTTTGAAATATTAACTACTGCGGTTTTATTTATATACTCGTATTATATAAACATACAATATCTGTATTGTATTTTATGTTTCATTTATTCCCTTTTAATTCCATTTTTTGGTATCTGAAGAAATTACAAAAAAAAAACAAAAAAAAAAAATTGAAAATAAAAAAAGAAAACTTTCAAATGGCAACCATAACTGATGGATTGGTGTTGTATTATGCATTCTCAATTAATTGTTCCTGATTTAATCCCGATTGAATTTAAATGTAACCAGGGTAGAAGCGACAAATTATAAATTGTGTCACCTAGATTGTTTAATTTACAATAATTTTAAGATTCATATTTTTTTTTAAATATGGAAAGATTTTTAAGAAGTGAAAGGTTATAAAATCGAATCATGTACTTGAAAAGGTCAATTTCCGATGGCATTTGGCCTATTTTTTTGGTCTAAATAATTTTGCTTATTATTTTTAGTGCCTAAAAGGTGTCACTAAAGCAACTTTTTTTAATATTTTTTGTAGGTTAGAGTCCTTTGGTTTTGGGTACCACGGTGTTTAGTACAAGATTTACATTATAAAAAGATTTAGAGAAGTTATATTGAAATTGCATACACGGCTTCAAAAAAAATAGAAACTAGCTAGAAAAGTATTTAATCAAGTTTCTGAGGCTGTCACTAGTCTGACAACGTTACAAAAACTTCAAAAGATTAATAGGTATAAAAATTTATACAGAAATGGATTTTCTAGGGCTTATTATAGAAACCTCTGCAAGAGCTTATTGAATAAAAAACCTTCATTTTAAAGCTTAAACAATAATCGATTATTATTTTATATTAAGGAATTTTAAACAAATAGAGCTTGAAAACATTCACCAGATTATGTTTTAATTTTTTTGTAAAAGAGTTTAATATGTTAAAAAATTTTATTATTCTAAACCTTAGTTATTCGAACTTTTCAGAAAGATCTTTTGAATTTATTTTACTATTAAGGCCCACAATCGATTATTATATCATTATATTATCTAAAAGACTTAATTGCATCTCAGAAACGTTTCAATTGTTTTTTTTTTTGTTTATTATAAAGGTATAAAAATAAATAATTGCAAATACTTAAGATAGTCACCTTAATTTAATAATTAGTTAAGAAAAAATAACACAAGATTTAATAAAGAATTCCCCATTTTTTCATTTCTGTAATTATTTTCTTTAACCATTTTTATCTTAAGAATAGTTATTTTTAATTAAATGGATGAAAGTTAAATATAGTATAATTATATTAAATTGCTGATTTTAATGGAATTTATAAATTAAAGAGATTTTGTTTAAAAGACTTTTGTTATTAGAATAGTTTACAAAGAAAATATAAGTAAAATAATTGTATAATTAGACTAGAAAAGTCTCTAGACATAGACATGTGAAATTTTGAAATTTACAATTTTAAGTTATTTTTAAAATAAAAAAGTTCTTTGAAAATTCACTTGGAAGATTTAATCACTAGTATGAAATCGAATTATAGCTTTAATTTTAATTAGATTTTAAAGTATAATTACCATTAACTAGATTTTACCTAAATGCTATTTTATATATGAATTTGGTAAAATTATGGTTTTTTGATCGAATTAATTTTAATAAGAATTTAAATCGATCAAATAAATATGTTTTTTAAAAGTCAATTTTGAAAAAAAAATTAAGAATACAGTTTAATTTTGGTATGGCAAAAATATTCAAAAAAATCTGCATTTTGAGCGCAATGCAATTAATAGGTAAAATCACTTAATGCTCGAAATCTTTACCATTTAACTTAATTTTTAAGAAAGGCCCAAAATTTTAAGATAAAAAAGAAAAATATAGAGTTGTTAAACAAAAATAAATTGATTCGGGAAAAATAGCATATTTTTAGGCTACTATAATATTCTTCTATAAAAACGAAATTCTAAGTTTGAAATTTTTGAAAATAATATCTACAATTAATCGAACTCATTATTGAATCTAAAGTAATCTTCTAGAAGAACCTTGTATCTTGAAGAAAATGTGATTAAAATAAAAATATTTTTAAACACTTCCATATGGTAATATTATTTCTTGTAGCACCGTAAGTTTTTTCAACCAATATTACTGAAAAAATACTGTGTGTATAATAATAATCAAATATATTAAAAGTATTGTATAATAATAAAATAGAATTGGTTTAATCTAATAATAGTATCTAAATCTTATAATGGTCTCAGCAACCGCCGATTTTAAAATATTACATTATCATTTATTATAAACTAGGGTGAAAGCCTGTCGTACAACAGGTCGATCCAAGTGTAAAAACCAATTTTTTTTTCTGTCAAAATTTTATATTGAATTTTGATACTTTCATAAAATATATTCATATTTGCAAATGAGAATATGTAATTTAATTGCATTTACAAAAAAAAAAAAAAATTTAAAAGAATATTACCCTGGATTTGAATCGAACCTTACAACCTAAAAACTAATATAATTAGTAGACAACGCCTTAACCACCCAACTACTTTACTTATATATGGTTTGCTAAGTGTTATTTTTGATCATTGTACATGAGAATTAGCAGCATTATATAGGGTTTTATTATAATAAGATATAATATTAATTAATAAATTGAATAAATTAATTTTAATTAAAAGTTATTAATAATTTTATGTTCAAGATACCAAAAGAAAATAAAAAAAGTTGGTACGTTTAAGATGCTATCGTTTCTACGTCTACGTTCAAGTTTAAAAAGAGAAAATATTTTCTAAATATATTGTAACTTGATATTTATGACATTACAAATGTAAAGGTCTTGGGCACAATGAGCGTATAGTCATTGCGCAGCATCGAAGTTTTAAAATGTTATAAAGCTATAAAAATATCATACCTAACAAATATTTCAAGCTCAATGTAAAACGTTCAAAGCGTTAAAGTGACATTTAATATAAACAAATTAAGTAAATAAATGTAATTAATTTTATAATTATTTTACTTAAAGTAAAGTAAAAATTTAATTTTCTTTTAGATTTTTTAATTTAAAGGTTGAAATGCAATAAACGCATTCTATGCTTTTACAGTTTTGAATTTTTCTAAGCTTTCTACGCATTTTATATTTTGATACCTTCAAAATATAATGAAATATATGAAAATGTTAATACAAAATAAAATATATATATATAAAATAAAAATCAAATTAAATTAAACGTCAAAACAAATTTTTTTAAAATTTTTTACTTTTTTTTAAATTTCAAAAGCGTAAAAAATACGATAAATTGAAAGTTGGGCAACCTTGTGCTTTTCATGCATTTTACGCTTTGCTTTCCATGCGTTTTACGCTTTTCTATTTAGTTAGCTCTCATTTAAATCTTCTGGTACAACTTTAATGTCAAAAAACTTAAATGATTTTGTAACTTATCAAAGTGTAGAACACGAATAAATTTATTTAATTATTATAATTCTGACAAAACATAAACAATTAGCTGTCAAAGTAGCGCAGAAGATAAGATTTGAGTAACTTTTACGTTGACAACTTTCATTGTGTGTTTTCCATATGTTTAACTTTTGAAATAGTATTTCAATGTTGTTGGCTGCATTCATTGGCCGTGGAAAATTATTTTTTTATTTTTATTATTATATAAAACAAATTTTCTGTATCTTTAATAATACATCATTTTGGAAAATTTATATATTAATTTCATAACTTGATTTCATCTAGCAGAAGATGAGAATATAATGATTGGATTTATTAATTTAATTTCAATAATCATAAGAATTTTTTTCAAATGAACCTAATTTGATATTATTTCAGCAGCTAATGACAGACTATTTGACTTCTTATTCAATAAATATGCATTATTCTGTATTCATTATTATTGTACTTTATTTTATTAATATATATATTAAATATCGTGATATATATATACATTATATCGTAATATGTTATATACGCGATATCCAAATATATTTATATACATTTTTATATAAATTGCATATTCATATAATATCTCGGGTTTTTTTTAAAAATAAATAATAATATATAAAGAAAAATATAAATCACTATTGATGACTGTGAAAAGAAAAATAAAAAAAAATAAAATAAAATTAAATTAAAATGATTTTTATTTTCAAAAAATATTTGTGCAAAAATTATATTTTATTTTTATTTTTTGCATTGTTTAAATATTAATAATGATGTTGATGCTGTCGACAAAACTAATTTATGGCAGGCTGCACTCCATTTTAGTGCGAATTCATACATTAAATTCAATTCAACTTTAACCCATCAATCAAAGTCAACCAAAGTTATCCTTATGTAATCATATGTACAGTTGTTTGTATGTATGTATAATGATAATATATATATATTTTTTATATTATTTTGTATTGCATTTAATCAAAAACTTTAGATTATATTTTATGTATATATACATATATATATATATATATATATATATACTTTTATGCAATCATACATGGAGAGATTTTATAAGTTTGAGTCATTGTAAATGACAGAAAGATTAATTTGCTAGCGAACATTGGCATAAATGATCCTTTTTTGGATTTCTTTAAATAAAATTATAAAAAAAAAAAAATAACAAAAAAGCAAATTAATAATCAGAAAAATAAATTAAATGAAATTTTAAAAATTAAAAACAAAATGTTATCGTTATTATAATAACGGTAGATTTCTATATTACACAAACTGTAAAAGCTTTTGATCACCCAAAATTTAGAGAGCAAACTTTTATTGCAGCAAAAGCGTTCGAGGATTAGAAAGTGATCGACTATTACTAGTTTGCCAAAAGAAATTCGATAACACTAAAAAGTAACATGGTTTAGTAGCATATAGCTATCCAGATACTAATTAAAGACAAACTGTCGTTAGGTTGGAAACCGAAGTCTTTATTTTATAACCCTGTCAAAACATAATTTCAGTTCTTATAACCTTGCAGAACAATAGTTCCAGTATTGAATTAGGCATGACAGTTTTGGAAAAGTATATATTATAATATATTTTTGCTTAGGATTGAATTCTGAGTCGTTTTAGCTATGTGTGTCTGTACGTTCCTCTATCCGTTTCAATCATTATTGCAGCTATTTTGAAATTATTAAAAATGCCCACCAACAAATTTTGAATTGAAACGTTAAATGGGAGTTATACCAGATAATATTCATGACAACCAAAGTGACAGATAGCCAAATTAAAAAATTTTAAGTCTATTAAAGTTTTTTTTAACTTAAATTATATATATGTATATAAATTAAGTAATTGTAGAAATATGCATTTCCAACCATAACGGTTGAAATATGTTCGAGTGCTGTAGGGAGTTTTGAGGAGCACTAAAATTAGTGATTAAAGACATACCATTAAAAGGGTTAACAAAAACAAAAATAATATAAAGCAAAACGATATGCAATCAAATATGATTCAATTTTAATTTTAATTTTATTTTCTTATGTTTAAAAAAAAAAAAAAAAACAAAAGAAAAACATTGGCAGTGATTGTAGATTTTTTTATTTCAGTTTTTTTTTTTTTTCTTTCGTGTAATTCTACTTCACAATTTTAAATATACATTAAATCACGATTATTTTATAAACATTTTATACATATTATATATACATAGGTATATACATAATATTCAATGAAAAATACTGAACTTAAATGAGTGATATGAAAATGAAGGTTTATTATTTCAATTCAACATTTTTATAGTTTTTTTTTTTAATTCTATCTTTCGGTTATCATTATTGTCGCGTCAGTACTTTTCACCCATCGTCCAAAATAGAATTAAAAAAAAAAAAAAAAAAACTAAGGTTGATTATTGAAACAAAACATAATTCAACATACAAATTTGTCAATTTTACCTCATTATCAACATTATGCGATAAAACCATCATTTTTGATGAAAATTAAGTGATTTTACTGAAAATTTCATATAGTTTTTTTTTTTTTTTGAATGTTGAAATTGACATATTGCCACTAACTTTAATTCAGTTTTAATTTAAATCAATTCATTAATCAGAACTGGCATTCAGAACAGTAAATAATTTGGATATTCGTAAAATTTATTTAAAAAAAAAAAAAAAATGACATTGAAAGATTATGATCCAAGGTTAAAGAATTAGTCGGAATTATTTAACCTATACTAAAATAAAGAATTTTGGAAAAAATATGTATATATATATGGTGTCATAATAATTTGTTTCAAAATTTTGAGCATTTTTGTATAATATAGTTTTACATTATTCCATATTGTACCTAGAGATTATATAAAGATGAGACAAATTCATATAAACTTTTTTAGTATGAAATATTTTTGGGAAAATTATAATTTCTTCAATCTTTTGATAGCATTAGTTGATAATTATTCTATTTCGAAGAGATTTTGTTTACTTAATAAATAAAAGTATATATATTTAATCTTTTTCTAATAATATTATATACACACTTAATCATATATGCATATATTTCATAACAATATAAAATTTATTCTGGTATGAAAAACGTCATTTTCATTTATTTGTTGACAGTGAATTATAATTTTGACATTGCAAAAAGCATTGCCAGCTTGCTTATTACCTAATTTTTGCTTCATTATAAATTTAACCCAGCTGATGTAATAATTTTATTTATTGTAGGCTTATATTATTTCTGGTAAAGAAAAACTTTCTTTTCTATAAATATATTAAGATATTCGCGAAATAATTGTATGTATCGTATGTAAAAATAAAAATTTTAATATGCCTACCTATTACCCCCCATAATTCATTTAATTTTATTACACTTTTCATAAACTCTATATAATATTTATTTTACTTTAAATCATTCATAATATGTAATTTTTCCATTAAAATGCTCTAATTTCAAAAAATCAAATCTAAGTCCAATGTTTATCCAGATTACCATTTTAAATAAACAAAAAAACCCCACAATTACATTAAAATTTTTTATTTCATATTTCATCATTTTATTTCTGTCATCCGAATCGTTAAAAAATAAGCGAAAAAAAACAACAAACAGAATCTTTACAATACAAAACGCTTGCTCACCTTACAAAACAAAACAATCAATTTTTATTAATTTTGAAATTCGCGAAACTGTACGCGAAAAATAAAAAAAAATAAAAATAAACAAGAATCAAATAAAAAAAAAATTAAAACTGCAAAAAACATGTTACAAACTTTTCTGTTTCATACAAAAATTGAAAAAAAAAAAAAACTTATGTTTTTTTTACCAATAGTTTATCTTGCTGTAATTTATAAGCTTTAAACCTTCAATGCTCCAATGCTATACAATAAAACTATATATATATATATATACATATATATAAAAAAAACGTGAAAAAGATTCACTTGGCAACAAAAAAAAAGCAAAAGCGATTTTAAATCTTAAGAAAAAACACTTATGAGGACTATAAAAGAGGGTCTTTTCTTAGGTGGGTGTTAGTTTGGAAAGAACAGAAAATATTGAAAAAAGGGACAGGGATTGGGACAGAGGCATTATTTAGTTTTTATTTATATATTTTTGTTGTATCAAGATGTTGATATATATATTTATATATAAATATACATATATGTGCATAAAGTCCCAGTTTAGTAAAATTAAAAAAAAAAAACATTTAAAAGGTTAAAAAAATCATTTTCATGTTACACAGAGATTTTCAGATATTTAAATGGCTACTGGTAGTTGTTATGTTCTTATGTTTTTTTTTTTTTTAAGCTGGGCACTCTTTTTTTTACAATCTCTGGTCTCTGGTATATGTACTTAAATGTATGCATATATATATGGAAACAAAAAATTAAAAAAAAAAACATTTGGATTCGCGCAGGGGTTTTCTATAAAATTCGTTTTGTTTTTTTTTTTTTAATTTTTGAGGGAAAGTGGTGGGACGAGGGAGTTCACCTACTTGCTACTGTGCATTTCGCTAATTTTATTATGGTGTTCTTTTTTTTTATTGTGTTTTTCTTTGTATCTGTCTGTACTTTTTGAATATATAAATATACATATATCCATATGACTTTACGTATATAATATAATAATGCAAAATTTAAGTTTATATGCAGAGTCATATAAACATATATGTATATTTGTATTATATATATGCATAATATATATATATTGTATTTATAGTTATTTGTGTCATGTATTATTTAGAGTGTAAATTTGCAACAAAATGCTACACTAATAAAATAACATTCAGTCAGATAAAATTTATTATCGTTGAAATTATAATAAAGTTAAAAAGTTTTGCTTTTTTTTTTATTTTTAATTTTGATTTTAAGTAAAAAAAAAAAAAAAAGATTTATACAGTCGTGGTCAAATTGATGGTTATATGAGATTTTGTTGATTTAAAAATTTATTTTAAAAGATTTCCAAAAATATGTTGACGCTTAAAAAAAAAACTTTCAAATGTCAATATATTGTCGTTGAACATTTTTTAAAGTTTTTAAAAAGCTCTTCAATGATTAAAGTAATAAAGCATCAAATTTGATGTCTAATGTTCGCACAAAAAGAATGGCTATTACTTCATCCGCCACCTGGACGACCATGACTAAGTGAATGATATAGACAATATTTATTGCACACGGACTTAGCAAATAAATAAACACTCCAAAACAAAATATATAAGAGATTTTGCCTTTAACGGAGGCTTTTAACAAACGTCAACTAAACAAAAACGATAAAACCAACAACCCCAATACTCTACCTACAGATCCTGCTGAAAATGCGAGCAGTTTAATATGTTAACTAATTCAATTATCGGAATATTATGGAAAGAGGTGCGAAGGGGAAAGTAATAATAGACGAAATCAAACCTGAGCAACATTCCGACGATGGTATGCAGTATGAAGAACCTCCTAAATCTCCATAAAAATAAATCTTTAGAAACTTTAATACTTTGTAATTAATGGCACTGAAACATGGACGAAAAAATAATCAAACATAATCACCCAAAACCTGAAGAATTAAGGACAGAAAACTATAATACGCTAGAAAAACAAAAACTCCAAAATATCACTTGGAGACGCATCGAATGAATAAAGTCAATGTGATATCACATGGGAGATTGCGAAAACAAATACTTAAAACCTTAAAAAGGATCGAAGGCGTTGCGCATTAATAACGATTTTCTGAAACTGCTATTTGACCCGGTATAATTACAAGAACTCTAGAAATTAGCTACAATCATTGTAATAAATTAATATATGTTTACAAATTATTTTTTCATGTCCATTGCCAAAAAAAAAAAAATTAATTTAATACTTTAAGTTCTTTTTTATGTTATTTATTATGATAATATACAGAAGAACGTGTTATTTTAAAATATATTATTCTAAATGTTTTCAGGGTCTTAAGTCATTGTTATTTAGCATAATGCGTTTAAGCTTCAAATATTATACATAACATTATAAAATGTTTCTATACTTTTTTTTTTATTTTATTATTTTCATTTTATTTTCTTCTTCTTCATTCCCCTTTTCCAACTCTATGGTCTTCTTAATTTTTTTTATACTTTTAAAAAGTTTCTCTTTTTTTTTTTAATAATAATATGTTTTATGCATCTGTGTTCTATGACGATTATATATATAATTGTATATATTATATAAATAAAAATAGATGTTAATCACAATAAAATTTATATTTCTATGCACTATAATAAAAAATTTAATATTTTTATTTCAAATAATTAAAATTTATTCATTTTTTAGTACACAAATTTAATGAAATACAAAAAAAAAAATTATGCAAAACAGTTGGAACACTTTCATTAGTGTTTCTTTCCTAAAGTAATTGAAAATGTTCCTTTTCAAAAAAAAACTTACTGGCAACATTTAAATTATTGTAGCTACATCAGATTATGTAATTTTGTGAAGAACAGTACAAAACATTATTCTTATTTCATGTGAACCATTAGCGCTATCATTTCCAAAAAAATAAAAAAATTGGCTTTATGTCGTGTGTAGTGTTCAACAAGGTTTCTTCAATTGCTACTATAAGAAAGATCATCCTTTTTTTCCATCGCTTCCGTAACTGTTTCTGATTTCCATGTATTCGTTATATGTAATTAAAGACAAGCTCTGTTAAAAACCTACGATTGTAGGTCCGTCTTTACCATCGTTGCCTGCTGGTTTCTTATTTTCGGTCCCAAAATGTCGTCTATCTCATGGATGAAAGGAGCTGATTTCTAATTTGCGGTATTAAATACACTGGAGCCTTAGCTGGTTAATTGGCAGTGAGACCTACTTGTTAGTTGAATATTGATTATTTCTTCGAAGGATTCTTTCCAACGTTTTTTTGCAAGGTCGGTGTGTTAGGCTATTGAAGGTATTGTGTACTGCTATCATAAAATTCATCATAGATATTCTAGCTTTTCCCAACCTCTTGAAAAATGTATAGTGTATTTTCTTGATAATCCCGGCTATGATATACGACATAGACACTTGACATAGACTAATTATAATAAAGTAGATTTAGAATTTCCTGATGCATCTTCAAAATTATCTTTTATCCGAGATCGTTCTTAATAAAAATTCTTCAAGTTTCCTTTACTAATACCTATCTTCGAAATCAAACTGTACATTCGTATTTAGAGTCTAAGACTAAGAAGAATCTTCTGCAGCGACCCGATATATTTGTCCTACATATTTTAGTCCTCAACTTTTTCATTAAAACTGTGTGACCAAAGAAAAGTAGAGGTACCTCGGCTCCTAGGTGCTAAGAATTTTATTATTCCATATTAACGTGTTAAAGTACAGCCGCGTATAGGCGTTGAATCGAAAGTAAATACACTTATTAAAGAACAATATCACAATATTCTAACCTTGTTGCTACTCATTTATTGTTTGCTTTATATTGAAAATCTTAATAATAATGATGATCATATTGTACTTTTGATGATGATTATCAGTATATTACTGTTGATCATAATGGTTTTTTTTTTGTTGTTTTTGATTGAAGATCATTATAATGAAGACGATGATGATGATGCACATATGATGAAACTTGACTGCTGGCTGACTTTAATTTTATAATATATAGACTGGTATACCTATTTATAGATATTAAAAAAAGTATATAAAAGTTTGTATATTGTATATAAAATTTTATTTAAAGAGCGTGTGCCATTTAGGCTTGCTGACAATAAGAGTTTTTTTTTTCATTTTAATTTTAGTTTTTCTTTTATTTGTGTTTTATTTCTTTTATTTTATTTTTAAATTGTTGTTTGTATTTTTTTAATTTTTGTTTTTTATACATCTCAAAAATTATACTCGTAGTCTCCAATTACTATGGTACGTAAAGATAGAAGCTGGGACTAACTATACATAATATGCACATGCTTATGTATAATCATCTCAAAATATATCTTGCTGCTATTTTGCTGAAAATTTAAACTAACCATTGAATTAATTTTTATTTGCGCTCGTTAAAAATAAAAAGTCTTGAAGTCTTCTATGTTAAATACTTTCTCTTCTATTTTATTCAGGACTGATTGTATCTTTTTGTGTGCTGGGAGAGTATTCTTCCGTGTCGTTCTAGATTTATTTTTTATTGTATAGAACCTCCTTATGGATTCCAACATAGTGAAACTCTAGTTATGGGTTTTTCCATGAGTAAATCTGCAGTTATACTTCCATTTTATTTTGGTTATTTGTTTTGCAAGAGTTGCTTAATTTGCAAAGTAAGATGTTTGCTACTAATTTTATTTGCTGATCTTTCCTATATAGTTGATTTAATCCTGGGCATCTTTCTGCAGGAGTAATTTTCGTATACGATAACTCGTCTACAATATCTATGTGCTGGTTTTTAGGTGTAATGGGGCTGCTATTTGGGCAGTGAATGTATATTGCCTTATTTTTATCTATGTTTATTTCGAGCGCTCTTTTCATGTTGGTTACTGCAGAAGGTTTATTTTTGCTATGTTTCGCACTTGGCTGTGTGATAGGAGGCAGATGTGATCCGCGTAGTTAAGATCTGATAGATTCCTATCATCTGATCAATTAATGACATACCAGGTGTTAGTAATTTATTTCATAATTCAATCCAAGACTATAGTGATGGTTGAGGCCATCATTATTGGATTCCTACATTTGTTGTGAATGGATCGCTAATATTCGATATCGAGTATTCAGCGTTACACAGAGATCAACAGGTATATGATTTTCTTTGGTATATTTTTGTTCTCAAGAGCTTTGCATATGGCTTCTTTTCGTGTGATTGAAGTGTGATGGCTTCTTGAATCGTGTGAAGATTCATGTGACTGTGACACTATTATCCTTAGCTTGTTTGGGTTGATTAAAGTAACTTCTTCATAGTTTACTGAAACCTGCGTGTTCTTCTCCTAGCATTTTTAGCACTACGTTCTGGAGAATACTTGTAATGACTTTGTATGTAATGTTCAGCAAGGTTATATCTCTCCAGTTGTTTCAATTAGTAAGATCTGGCATCTAGATATTGATTCCCTTTTTTCATGATAACGGAAATGTTTGATTGTGTTTTTTATATGCAGATAGATTAGCGTTGCTCAAAACCAACGATTTTGAGTCTGTTTTTAGAATCTTGCTGAGTATACCATCGTCTTCAATCTTAAAATTGGCTCACAGATGGAAAGTGCTGAATTCCAAATTGTGGTGTTTTCTATAATGGAGTATGTGCTTCTTTTCAGTGAAGCCTATTTGTCATTTAAATTTTGCTTATTTCTCCGAAGTGCCCTTTTCGTCGCAGGATTTATTTGTAAGCCTATTACTGGCATTGTGTATTGATCTATTGTCATTCTGTTAGCTGCTATTTTTACTTTTCTAGCCATTCATACAATAAATTTTTCTTTTTCAGCTATTGGACCTTTCTTAACTAAGTTGCTCTGGATTTGGTATCGGTTCCTTAGATCGCTAGAGATATCAACATTCATTTAGTCCAATTCAGTTAATGTCTATGTTTGATGAGGTTTTCTGTTATCTGATTTGCACCTACAAAGGTTATCGATTTTTGTCTTATGGTTCTAAAGTTTTCCCCTCATGATTACTGCATGTTCTAATACATATTGTTTCTAATAAGTGTTCTAATACATTAGAATACACTGTATTAGGCATATGGTAAATAATTAGTGCAGACGACGACGTTGCATCGCTGGGTAATAATCCCAATATTATTATTGAATAATTTCACACTAGCGGTAGGTTACCCTAAACTAAATTAAGAAGTATAGATATAGAAGATTATGGCTTACAAAGCAATTAAAATGAAGAACATTATACCTACATGACACAATCGCGCAAGAATTTGCTATTTTATTGGCGATTGAATTTTTGACTAATTATTAAGAAATTAAAATTTTAAAAAGAAATTCAATTTAAATTATGATATGGTGAAAATATATTCAACAAGACTACTTTATATGCAGTGCAATTATGTTGATTTGTACCTTAATTGTATTTCACATTAAAGTTATATTAGCAATTTCTCATTCAAAGTAACTTGATTAAACTTGACTTTACAATTGCAAACAATTCAATTAGTTATGAAAATTAAAAGTAGTATTTCTATAATAATTGTTACCTTTAAATTAAATTATGTGTAAAAATGACATGTTATTCTATGGAATTGAATAAAAAATTGATTCTAATATACCAAGAATGGATCTATATTCCTTAGAAAATAATATAAAGAATATAATAAATTATTTTCTTTCCAATGAAAGTATTTTTTTTTTTAAATTCAAGATATACTCTTCTGTTAACACATTTTAAATGTAATTCAATAGAATTGATTTTATTTTTCAAATAAAATATCAAAACTTGTACTTGTAAAAGCAAATGTTTACATGAGTTCTTAATTCCTCCTTTCAATATTGTTCCATGAAAAAAACAATCAAACATGTGAGTACCTATTTTTTTAAAGAACTTATATTTATGTAAAGTATTTTATTTAAATTGGACTTGACTGGTTTTTTTCTAAGGAAGAAAAAGACGTGGGAAGGGACCTGCAAAATTAAACACTCTGGTAGTGTAAGATTTTGTTGACAAAAAAACACATAATCTGTAGCCAAAGAATGAAATAAGCATCTGAACAAGTTGTGCAGTGTAATGACCAAGAAATAAGGATGAGCCTCGTTTATTATTACCACGATTCATTAAGAATTTCCAGGAGGTTCGAATGGTTTATAGTGCCTTGTTTCACAAAACTTAACAATCCGACGATTTACAGCTGAAAACTATTTACTTTATAAGAATTTGTTTAATGTTATATTACTTTATAATATCTGTGAAGAAATAACTCTGCAATCGTAACCCTGTACATGATCTACGACTGAAAAATTAATGTCTTAATAAAAATATCGATCTCAGAAACTGAAGCTAAGGGTGCGTTTATGTTGGTGCTACTATAAGTAATCAGAGCGTCGATAAGAAAGCTACGAGCTACGATAAGTAATCAGAGCGTCGCATGGCAATTTTATATTGTTTATCGATGGTCGAAGCGATGCTCCAATATAAACACATCTATTTAACTCATTTCTACGCTATGCTCTAATCGATGCTCTAATCACTTATCGCAGGTCCAACATAAACGTACTTACTCCTTACTCCAATATAGACATTATTAAAATTATTATTAAATAAAATTTTTCAATATATATTCTAATATTGTATTAAATATTATTATTTTATTACCAGACCTGTGACGTAGTGGTTGTGCTGTCGGCCTTTGCTACTTAAGTTCAATCCTTTTGATTAATGGATTGAATTAAAATTCCACACTAAAGGTGCAAGGTATCTAAAAAGTTTGACAAAAATAAAACTTTCATTTACCAAAAATTGATGGTAGATCTTTTGCATTTAAAAGTGTTTTAATATAAAAGTAAATTGCTGGATTAAGACTAACTGAAAGAAGATCAGTCTCCTATTTCAGCAATTTACTTTTATACTAAAACACTTTTAAAAGCAAAAGATCTACCATCAATTTTTGGTAAATGAAAGTTTTATTTTTGTCAAACTTTTTAGATACCTTGCACCTTTAGTGTGGAATTTTAATTCAATCCATTAATCAAAAGGATTGAACTTAAGTAGCAAAGGCCGACAGCACAACCACTACGTCACAGGTCTGGTAATAAAATAATAATATTTAATACAATATTAGAATATATATTGAAAAATTTTATTTAATAATAATTTTAATAATGTCTATATTGGAGTAAGGAGTAAGTACGTTTATGTTGGACCTGCGATAAGTGATTAGAGCATCGATTAGAGCATAGCGTAGAAATGAGTTTTGAAAATTTTCAACATTTTAAGCTTAAAAGTTTTTAAACATTAAAAGAACTGTTTCTTATACCAGCAATTTACTTTAATATTAACACAGTAACAAATTCCCAAGATCTACCTTAAATTTTTTATTTTCAGCATTTTAGGGGCTAGTACTATTTAAATAAAAGTATATATTGAAAAACAATTTTTTTTTTATTTTATTTTATAAATACCTCTCGGTTTGAAAAATTTTTAAAAATCTTGTTCAATGTTCACAGCTTTTAAGCTGCAAGTTATTTCATCAGAAAAAACCCTTCTGATTCTGAATCTTAAATCTAAATTTTTTTTTACCTGATATTAGTAAGCATAATAATAAGTTTACCGGAATATAGTGAAGACTTTAACGTGGTGTACTCCGTAATCTTTTCTTCATCTTTTGTAAAAACTTATTACAATAAAATTATAAACATTTAAATAACGCTCAAAAAATATTTATTTTTAACAAAATACAAAAAACCTCATTTCATTGACCCAATTAAGATAAAAAAAAATTTTGTTCATGTACCTATATATAATAAAAATATATTTATATAAATAAGTATATAAATAATGACAATTTTTTGTTGCTTTACATAATAAAAATTTAATTTAATGAAAAATAGTTTATTATGTGAAGGTTTTATTTTTGTTAGACGCACTGCAAAAGCATTTTTTTCATCAAGAAAAATTATAACATTTATTATAACACTGGCTGGGTATTTTGGCTCAAGAAAAATCCACCTTCCACCATGCCCAAGCGATTAAAAATATTTTTTTTTTAAAGACGGAAAAACCTTTTAACCTTCTCCTGAAATACTAAACCTCCCCAGGAGTGTGAAGGTTCTATTCACTTAAAAAAACTTCCGTCAAAATAATGCAATGAGCACCAAATATGGGCTTGCGCAGTATAATGACTGAATTGATTTGAGACTAAATTTAATAAGAATATTTGGGAACGATGAAATGAGGCATAATTCTCCATTATATGGTTTAACATTACGAGACTTTTATAATAGCGCGCTAATCAACTCAATGTTTTAGGGAACCTCTAAGTTGGAAAATAGTTTGAGGTTTTCCAAGTTTTGTTGGAAAATAGTGAGAATGGAGAATAGCTTCATTTGAGAACTAGAGTATTTATTTAAGTTTCAGTATCGCTTATTCCAAAGGTGGAATCACATTTTGCTTTAGATTAATAACTTCATTGATATAAAAAAAAATATTAAAAAAAAAGCGGTATTCAATGATTCAATAATAAAGGGTAAAATAGATGAATAAAAATGTAGCAAACTCCAACTACCTCAGTAATATAATACTATTATACAGTTTTGAAAACAGATTGTAATTTATAAATAGAAGCAGTATTTGGTTAACTGTGGCCATAGTGTACAGACTTTGACCTGTATCAAAGGACACCAAAGTAAAATGTTGTTCTAGTGAATAGAAGCGAATCTTTTTTGATTAATACTTCATTAAAAATATTTATTTTGTTAATACCTTAGAACTATACAGAAGACCTTCTGGTCAATTATGTGAATTACAAATAAAACATTAAAGTCTATCTTAAAACAACAATTTATAGCTTAACTGTAAAATGTTTAAAAGGTAGAAAGATGCAGGTTTGCAGAACACACTCTTTGAAACATCTCAAGATTTATCGCTAGTGCAATATTTGTATAGAATCCATAGGGACAACTAGAAATTCGATAACCGTGAATGATGTGAACGTAGAACAGTACTCAAAGTAAGAAACTTGGATTCTTAATAACTTTAAGATTTAAGAAATGTGCAGCTTTTAAAATACCTAGTATTATATACTAACTTATATTTTATTGTGAATAACCAAAGTCAGTTTTCTGATGAAACAATGTCATATAATCGGATTTAAAGAACAAGTAATTTATTTTTGTTGACTTTCCTTTGTCGTTTTACATAATATATTACAAATAGATTTAATCGTATATATTTACAAGTACGTACTTGTACTAAATTGATAATATTAAATGATCATAATATTGGAAAAAAAAATATTATTTACAATAATAATTATTTGATAAAAATCTTGAAAACTTTTTAAGCATTGTAAACATTATACATAATTGCATTTAAAAGATAGAATGACTGTATAAAGTTATTATTGATTTTATTAAAAAACAAGCAAATATTTTTTTTTTTACAATTAGTTGCTATTAATAAAAAGTTATTTTGATATATTTTTTAATACTTATAATTTTTTAATATTTATAAAAAGTTTTTTAAAATAAAACTATACCTATATACGTAAAATGTAGTAGCAACAATGTTGTTTGAAATTATAAAATGTTATGTATGTTATTTATTAGCACGCAACGTCAGTCTCCAAATCAATATAGAAAAAATCAAAATCATGAGATTAAATCACACCAGTATAGACATCATCAAAATATATGATCAATCAGTCTTATGGGGGTCCATATCGAAATCCCGATTTCCAAAATCCGGCCATATCAAAATCCCGCCAATCGGAATTCCGTCATATCAAAATCCCGTCAATCAAAATCCCACCAATCTAAATCCCACCAATCTAAATTCCGCCATATCAAAATCCCGTCAATCAAAATCCCGCCCAAAAATTTGATATTGTAATACATATTTGTAAAATGTTTAATTTAGTTAGTTTTTAAAAAAATATCCGAATTTAGGTGGTCAAAAAATGACGGTGGGAAACGAACTATAAAATCCCTTTCCTTTTCCTAATTCAAAACATTCTCCTTCTAAAATGCGAAGATTCTCTGGAATGTCTATTTCATCCAGTGTGGTGGGCTCTTTTATCAGACTTTTACGAATTCGTAAAATTTTTTGATTTTGAGCCTCTTCTGAAGGCAAGTAGCTTCTAAAGTTTGTGTCACAATCCACGATAGAATCGCGAATAGTTTGCGATGGTGATATTGCCATTTCATTTGCTTTATTTTTCACCAAAGAATTTGTATTTTCAATGTATTGATTTGATACTATAGGTGCGTGGTTATGTTCAGTTGCAGTTTTAATTACACTATGGCTGCCATATTTAATAGTTTAGCTTAGACTTCCTCTACAAAAATTAAGTTTTTTTTTAGCGCAGCACCACCTATATATATTGTTGTGCTTTTTTTCTAAATGGAAGGAATACCCATTTAAATGGAGCTTGTCGTTTGTCTTATTTGATTTTGTTATACTATTAGCTATAACTAAGAAGCAAGAACTGATTAAAATTTTAAGTAACTAATATGCACTTGCAACTAAAATGCACTTATAAGTTACGGTAAATGTAAGAAATGCTAAAATCTAATATATAAAGAAGAAAATTTGTTTGTTTGTTTGTTTGTTTGTTTGTCCAGGATTCACGTGAAAACCACTGGTCCGATTGACACCAAATTTTAGAGGAATAATTTTGGGAGTCCGGGGGGTGACATAGGCTATGTCGCATTTTTATAAGTCAGCAGGTTGCGGCTCCAGAGCCGTTTTAAGCTTTTTCGTTTTTTTGATGTCGAGTCGAAACGGTTTGACCGATTCACTTGAAATTTTGCACGAATGTTCTTCTTATTACACAGAATTAATGGTATAAAACTGGTTGGAATAAATTAACCCCTTTCGGCCCGGCGGGCTTCCAAAAAATTTTGTGTTTCCGATTTGTGTCCAATTTTACAGGGTGGTTTTGCAGTCAAAAAGAGAGGCTGGCACAAATTTTTGTTGGGTTCGGTTAACCCGTTTGGGCACGAGGGCGCAATGAAGCTTTTTCAATGTTTTTGATGTCGAGCCGAAACAGTTTGACCGATTGACTTGAAATTTTGCATAAATGTTCCTCTTAGCAACCGCAATTAGTTGCATAAATTTGGTTGGAATAATTTAACCCATTTCGGCCTGGCGGGCTTCCAAAAAATTTTGTGTTTCCGATTTGTGTCCAATTTTACAAGGTGGTTTCGCAGTCGAAAATAAAGTCTGGGACAAATTTTTGTTGAGTTCGGTTAACCCGTTTGGGCACGAGAGTGCAAAGAAGCTTTTTCAATGTTTTTGATGTCGAGTCAAAACTGTTTGACCGATTGACTTGAAATTTTTCACAAATGTTCCTCTTAGCAACCGCATTTAGTTGTATAAATTTGGTTGGAATAAATTAACCCATTTCGGCCTGGCGGACTTTCAAAAAATTTTGTGTTTTCGATTTGTGTCCAATTTTACAGGTTGATTTTGTAGTCTAAAAGAGAGGCTGCAAAAAGTTTTAGTTAAGTTCGATTAACCCATTTTCCACGACGATGATATGAAGTTTTCTATATATTTTATTTTCTTATACGATTAAAAGTATTTTATTTAAAATTTTGTTCCAGCATTTTAATTAAAACCCACACAGGGTTAATTTGGTTTTGACTGGTTTGTGCGTTTTGAACAAAGATTCAATGAAATTTTCAGTTTTCTTCAAATGAAATCTAAAAATCAAAAAATTCAATTTGTTATATATAATGCTTAAATACATAGTATTTTAAAACAGTTTTTCCAAAAAATAAGCCTACATTTCTCTCATAAAATCATAAAAAAACGATGAAGAGCGTATTACAACTTTCAGGTGAGCACTAAACAAAATATAAGTTGAAAAGCGAATTTTTAAACCTTTTCTAAACCATCGACTATATTTTATTCAAGCGTTTGCAATTCAAGAAAATCCCCTTTTGACCTGTAGTCATTTTAATTCAGTTAACATTGTTCACCGGAAACCTACCATCCTCAACTATATCGTCAAGGAGCACCAAATTGTCAAGAAGCAGCATGTATAGAAAAATTAGAGATAATCGTTCAAATTGTTTTGCAAACTGTTTTTTAAAGTTTTTGTTTCGCAATCGATTAAAAGAACTCGACAAACCTTTTTTTTAAGTATTCCCCTAATTCAAAGAAGTTGGTAACTTTCAAAAATTGGACGTAATTTACTTACAAATTTTTTTTTGAACAATCGTCGGCAGGGGTTAACAACTTTCAAGTCTGTTAGTAAATTGAACTTCATTTTCAAAGAAGAACACATATACGAAATTTGAAGTTAATCTGTTAAATCATTTCTAATATATAGCAAAGCAACGAAAAAACCTATAAAAAGCTGTTGGGCCACGATGGGTTAACGACACTCCACAAATATTTTTTTGTGGCATTTATAGGCAAAGTAAAATCTCAAAAAATTGGCTGAAACTTGCTTTTTTACAATTTTCAAGCTTCCGGGCAACGCCGGGTAAATCTGCTAGTTATTTATAATTATTAGTATATACCTTAATATCAACAATATTGGTAATTATCAAAAATAATCACATTTAAAAAATTTTGATACAAAATAAGATATCTGCCTTTTTCAGATTTTTTGTTGATTTTCACAGAATTTATTTTTACGATTTTTGATTTTGAATGGCGGGATTTTGACATGACGGAATTTTGATGTGGCGAGATTTTGACTGGCAGGATTTTGATATGGCGCGATTTTGACTTGCGGGATTTTAACTGGCGGGATTTTGATATGGCGGAATTTTGATTTCCGGGATTTCGATACAGACCCGTCTTACGTTTGAAAACTTTTCCTATCCAACACAATCGCATGCGTATGGGAGAAGAAGGTAACAACAACATGCTATGAATTGGAATATTAACTAAACTCATCAATAAACGTTTAAATAAGAATTAGGTTATGATAACATTGCGAAACTGCACTAACAACGAACAACATCTACATCTAACTGGAAAAAACTGTCGGTTAAGAAGAATGGTATACAGAATATTCTGTCTCAATACACTTACAAATATGGAGTTTTTGTTATTAACCATTGAGGAACCAGTACGTAGTGATCCAAATGAAAAGTAAAAAGTGCAGATAGATGGGACTCACTTTGAGAAATACTTCTATGCAAATAGCATAATTTTTTAATCCTGAAATTTAATGTGAACAAAGAAGAAAGTTGAGGCAGTTGGGCTGTGTGTGGTAACTCGCATTCCAAAGTCCAACCATTAATACTCCTAAAATAGTTTCAAGCTTAAACTCGTATTTATACTTATAGAACTAACAGAAAAGTAGCTATTTGAGGAAGAACCTTTTAATTTGGTGTACAAAGGTTACTGATGCAGTTGAAAATTGAAGTGCCTGTTCAAGTATGCCACACGCCAACTAAAACCAAATTTGCAATTCTGAAAAATAATTTTTTTTGGAATTTTTCCTCAATTTAAAACTTTGTTACCAGTACCTCCAGCAATCCAAGAAAAAGCTCCTTGGTAAGTGAGGCATACACTTACAATCTGCACAACTGAAACCTTAGGCGCTTATATGCTTTTACTAATTGTGACTGACTAAGAGCTTCAACACAGTCAGCAAATAATTATAATAAGAAGCACCCTTCGGTTTTGAAATTATGCAGCATGATGTAAAGTAAATAAAAATATTTAATAGTAATGTGCAGGATATTTTTAATTAAAATTTTATCAGTTGTAAAAGTTAAGAAAGGCAATGATCTAATAAAAATCATGTAAATATTAATACAAGCAAATATAGATATCTTAATAACTAGATAATAAGAAAGAAAAAGTGATAAAAATTAGTTTTTGCTTTTACTGATGACAATTTTTTGAAACATTTTAAAAAAAAAGATGCCTTTATTTTTCCATTCTGTCCATTCGTTCGTCCGCACCTCGAAACTTTTTCCACGGTTTGAAATAAAGAGTAAAAATAATTTAATGGACGACGATTGTTTTTTGCCCAAGCATCCCAGCATCCCAAAGTGCGGAGAGCTCTGAATTTGAATTCTGATAACAAAAGTTCTATAAGGTATATTTTCAATCTGGAAACGAAAGTTGTTTTTACATAGGGTTCCCATACGGTACATTAATTTATAGTTATGGGGAACTAAGTTTTAACAAAATTTTTCACCTCCTATATCTTCCAAACGGTTTGACTTAGAAACTTGAAATTGAAAGGATTCCTAAAAAATAAATACTAGTCTTTGCAGAAAATTTTATTGAACGGCCCTACATACCAGAGCTGTAAAGATTAATAAATTGCAATTTTTAAGCGCCTGTTACCTGTCAACATTTTTTTGAAGCTTTGTACAAAAGCTTTAAGCTATTATGGAGTTGTAATTAAAATACTCATATTATTGCATAATTATTTATTTTTTAATTTATTTATTTTAATATCAAATCTTGGCATCAACTTTTTTTTCAAACATAATATAAAAATATACAAGTGTTATGTTCTATTTTCAGAAACTGTCTTATTTAAGTAGTAGAAGGAGAACTAGTTAAGCTTCTAAAGTAGAAAAACAATAATTTTCTGTCAATATTAAATTAAAGAACCCTCTTAAACCCAACTCTCTTATTAACCAACGCAAATTTGCAATAAAAAGTAAAATTCTATAAATTTAAAGTAGGTGTGTTTAATTTTTTTGTATAGGTTTATATTTTATATTCATAGCATTATGCATATATCAGATTTCAAGTCATTGATTGCATGAGTATTCATAAAATCTGTATATTAGTTGGCACACATTATAGTTGTTATTTTTATTGGGTGTTTTGAAAATTAAGTCTATTGGAAAGTTTTTTAAAATAATATAAGAGAAAATGTTATAAATGTGGGATGCTATTGACTATACGAAACAATGTTACATTCCTTGTGAACAGTTGAAAATTTGAACTCTTAATGCTTTTTTGGTCCAGTTTTTTTTGTTTTTTTAATATTTACTGTTCAACTGTTATGTTGAACTGTTCGATATGCAAGCATAAGGGTGTATTAACCAATGTAATGCAAATTTGATTTCTTTCCCGTACAAGCCATAAATATTTATAATTTTTTTTTACCAAATCCTGATGACGATACATAATTTAAAATATATACTATAAACAAAAAAAATAATATTACATAAATAAGTTTATAGAAAGTATTGGAAATTGGCTTTAGGCTTTAGGCTGAGGATATGGCTGAGGAAATGTTGCCTGCTCACAGATTGTATACACAACGCAAGGCCTAGGTTTTAGGCTGAGGATATGGCTGATGAAATGTTACCTTCTCACAGATTGCATAGACAGCGCGTTGCAAGGCCTAGGTTTTAGACTGAGAATATGGCTGAGGAAATGTTGCCTTCTCACAGATTGCATACACAACGCAAGGCCTAGGTTTTAGACTGAGGATATGGCTAAGAAAATGCTGTCTTCTCACAAGTGTCAGACTTTTCATTTACTTATATAAATATTTGGTAAAATATATTTTCATCTCAGAAACTAATATTAGTCCCCATATTTAAAAAACAAAAAAAAGCCCTACAATCGTTCCGATAGAACTAAAATATATAAAACGATATGCAAATATATATTTTGTATATATATACATAATATAATCTAAATATTGCAAACTACTTACATCCATGTTTAACATGAAGTAAATAAGAAATTAACAAAAAAAAAAAAAAAAAGAAAGGGAAAAACATCAATTACAATAATGACATAGAATATAATATGCAATTCAATAAAATGAATTGTTGCAAATAAAAATCGTAAATAATTACCAATTTATAAAGTCTAAATAAAATTAAAATAAAATGGATGTAAAAAAATGAATTTAGCACTAGGAATCGATTTATAATTGGCTCAAGTAAAATGTAATTTCTCGATGCATAAAATAACTACAAACTTAAAAGATTTTCTTAAGAGCTTAAAATTATTACACACATATATATATATACATTTATTATCCCACAACTTATTACAGTACACATATACAATAAACATATGAATATTTAAAACTATCCATATGTATAATTAATGTTCAAAGATAAAAAATAAGATTATAATTACAAATTATAATGATGATGCAATGCCATCATTTTACTAAAGTCTACTATTAAGCATTATTCCTTCTCTTCGCTTTTTTTTTTTTGTATACTTTGGTTATAGGTTGAAAGGAAACACAATTAGTTTCAATTGTATAACGCCAAAAGGCTAATAATTTACTTTTAGTCCCATTAAAATCTCGACATCATGCTAAAAAAATCGTCAAGAAGTTAAATTGAAGTGCAGTCATTTACAATATTATTACAAAACTAAATGCATTAAAAAAAAAAACAAAAAAGTAAAATTTAAAATATGAGTTAAAAAGAGATGGAAAATTTCGCGTAAGATGGGTAAACGTTTATACTTTTTTTTAACTGTTCATTAAAATGATAAAATGCTCAGATTTAATTTTTTTTTTTTTTTATTATTTAATGAAAAATATTATGAAATCATCAAACTAAAAACCTGTAGTTTAGAGTTTAGACCAAGCAAAATCATAAAAAAAGAAAAAAAAAATAAAATTATTAAAAAAAGTTAGAAGTGACAATCAATCAAATTTATAAAATGACTCGATAATTTTTTATGTAATTGTAAATTAGTTTTTTTTTTAATTTTTATTACATTATAATGCGGTAATTTCCAAAAATAAAAAAACAAACAAATAATAAAACAACAGTAAATTGATGCAACCGACTTAGTTATACCCTAGACGTGAAAAATTCAATTGACAGTTACACGAGCCCCCACTTCTATTCGTCCTTGATTTCAGGAACATTAATAAGTAAATAGAACCGAACTATATACCTTGTACCAAATTTCAATTTTCTATCTTTATTAATTTCTAATATATGCTAATACGGTCTTGGGGGTTCGATAGATATCCAAACCACCATTTCAATTAATTTGAAAATTCAATAACATAATGGTAATAGAATAGAACTAACTACCTTGCACCGCATTAAGTTTTCTAACTTTATTAATTTCGAACATATGCTAATACGGTCTTGGGGGTTCGATAGATATCCTAACCACCATTTCAATAATTTTTAAAAGTCAAGATCATAATGGGAATAGAATAGAACTAACTAGCTTGCACCGCATTAAGTTTTCTAACTATTTAATTTCGAACATATGCTAATACGGTCTTGGGGGTTCGATAGATATCCAAACCACCGTTTCAATAATTTTTAAAATTCAAGATCATAAATAGAATAGAGCTAACTACCTTGCACCGCATTAAGTTTTCTTACTTTATTAATTTCGAAGATATGCTTGTCAGATTTTATTACATTATTTACATGAAAGGTGTGTGTGAGGTCTGTCCGAATAACGACTCCAATTAATCACCCAATTTTAGCGTCATAATGGAAACATGACGTAACATCTTTCCACCAAATTTAAAGTTTATATCTTTATTAATTTCGAAGACATATTTGTTGGATGAAATTCATAGGAAATAGTCTGGGTGCTATACATGTCGTCTAATAAACAATGAATTTGATTAAAATTGTTTTCAGATAAATATTAAAAAGTAGTTAGAATAACGTGGATTTCTGCCCATCAGAAAATTCCTGAACAATCCTCTGTCCTAGGAAGAAAAACAGTTTTCTTCCAGTCTTTAAACACCTAAAAACAAACTAATGTTTTCAATGTTCTTAGGTATACTTGTATATCTTTTAAAAAGTTGTACCTTTTAAATAAAATGGGTTAAATCAAATTTAATTTGAAGTTTTTCCAGTGATGTTGTTTTCCTGCAAAGCTTGATCATTATTAAATACCCTTATATAATATATTTATCAAATCCATAAACTATGAGGATCTCCGGATACAAATGGGTGAGAAGCTTGTAGTAAAACAATTCAAATACAGAAAGAAAAGTTGAAATACTCTTAAGACTATTACCAAACATATCGCGAATATATTTAGAATGAGCTCCTCGAGTTAAAACAACAGACGCGGACGCTTGATTAAAATATAATACAGAAGAATTTCTCAAAAACAAACTTTAAATAAACCTTTGTTAATCTAGTCAAACTGGGAACACTTCAAATCAAATTTGATTTAACCCTTTCTAAGAATTATATATTTTTGAATACATATGTACGATATTATTTTGGAGTGAAAGTTGCATGAAATGATTTTTAAAAACGTATTTTATGTGTCATCAAATGATATAACAAAGGAGTGAATGAAAGAAAAACACTTGAGAGAAATTTATTAAATCTATTCAGTAATATGATATTTTTTTAATTCTTAGAATTAGATATAAAAAATAATACAGTATATCATATCTGAACCATTTTTTGGAAAGATCTGTGTTCTCAGCATCAATAGAATGAATGTAAAAATCATATTTAAGGTTCCGAAAAAATTCGGAGTGCAACATATTTTTTCGAAAACTAAATTAGTTGACAATTAAAAAAATGCATGAAAAAATTCCGCCCAAATCTACAAAGAGTGAACAAGATCGGGGTTCATTGTATTTCTGGGGAAACCTTCCATAATTTTTTTTGCCTCTGAATGTCCAAGTATTGTCATACGCAATGTGTTACGACTGAATGTCACGCGGTCATAATCCGGAACTAATTATTTCGTAGTAATGTCAGATCAATTATGGTACTTATATTGTATAAGTTGTTTCTATTATCTGATTTCTGACTTCCAGTGTGATAGTTATGTTAATTAGAGTGCACTGTTAATTTAATAACGGGATTTTTCGTGGATATATTTTTAGTTCGATTTTAAGTGGCGCATATTTCTGACGGGTAAACTTTGATTATGTATATTTAATATATTATTGAGCGTTTGAGTTAAATGCATATGAAAAAAATAAAAAACGAGTATAGTTTCCTTTCAATTCCACTAAAATTATTTATTTTTACAAATACCAGTTTTTCGTTACGACATGCAGACTTCTTCAGTGCTAATATTAGATTTTTTTTGACTATGTGCTGATATTGTAAGGCAACAACATTATTTGCTTAGGTCAGGTTTCAAAATTTTTCACATATACTTAGCCGAAGTCCTTAAAAGTTCAGAGTAATATCTTTCAAAATATCGTCTAGAACTATGGCGGATAAGAGACAAAAATGGGAATCCTTGTTTGCCTCCTGGCTATTGAAAAAACTTTTTGTGAAAACACTTTAAATAATTAATATAATCTTTCAATAAAATTTTAAATGTATCTGACCAATGGCGTAGTGGTAAAGACGTCGCCTTTCATGTGGAAAGTCTCGGGTTCAAACCCCGGCCAGATCATATCTAAAAAAAAAAATATCGTAAATTTATATAATTATATCGTAATATTTTATATTGTAATATAAAATAAGATTTAATAAAAATATATAAATAATTCTTGTGTAAGATTATAGATGGCGCACAAAGTTAACATTTGTGCATTCATATTTCATAACCTTATACCTACAATAGCTACAGTCAGTCGAGTAATCAACGGCTTAGTGAATATTATGATTAAAGAAACTGAAGCCTTGTTTAAAATAAACTTGCTGAATGTCCTAAACTCCTTAAAGGAATAAAAAAGGAATAAAAAAAAAAAAAAGTACATAGATAGGTATGTAGGTAACGTAGGTATTAATTAAGAAATTTAAGACATGAAGGAAAACGACTTTGAAATCCCATCAATTTTAAATTCGCTTCACTTTAATATTAGTTTCAATTTTCGGTATATTTTCAAAACAAAAGATTTAGATCTAGAGATCTATCAAAAAAAAAATACAAACATTGTAACAAACATTAAATTGATAGATAGATAGGTATAATAATTAGATCAACCAGTTATACTGGAATGGAAACTAATAATTTTCTTTTCCATTATAAATTTCACCTTTCAAGGAAACCAAAAACTAAAAAACTAAAAAAAACCACAATATAGGTACGTACGTTTCAAAACACAACAAGATCAGTTAAACAACAACAACAACAGAATTAATCTTAAACTTAACAGAAGTTGGAAAATCTTTAAATAAAAAAAACAAAAAAATACTATGGCCTTAAGTATAATTATTGGCAATAATAATGTTAAAAAAGAAAATAAAACTTAAAAAAAAAAAAAGCCAAAAAACCCACTTTAGAAACATGACAACAAAACTTATCAAAAATTTAAAATTATGTTGCGTGAATTTAACATAAATATGTACAATGTACATAATTATATATGTACAGATACATTATATAACAATATCTAATAAAGTAAATATTATACTGCTTATTATGATGCCAGCAACATCATTTAATTTATAAACATTTTTATATATACATATCAATCTATAAATATTTAGGTATATATAGTTTTTCTAAAATGTATGTGAGTGTGTGTATATATTTGCAAAATGTGTAAAAATTAAAAAAAAAAAAGTTAAGAAAAACACAAACCACAAAATGATGCTTTAAAAAATTATGATCATAATGTTGCTGAACTTTAGTTATTAAAAAAAAAAAATAAAAATGATGCTGCTTGCTTTGCTTTTTTTTTCTATTTTATTTTACTTTACTCTGTTCTTCTCAAATCTTCTTCGCGTACACTTTATAGTACACAATATATGTATACCAAATGCATTTAAAATATATCCATACAATTATATACACATATATTTTTATGTACACGTATATTTATATTTTATTAGTACCTATATAATTATATAAACATGAAAATGTTCTATGATTTTATCGTTGTTGTACATCGAATTGTATATTGTATATTTATTTGTTTATTATATATACAATATACATATATATTATATATATGTGCATATGTGTGTATATGTTTTTATCATATTAAATATATATATGTTTATATACCTGTTGCTATGTCGTATACTAATTTTTATATACATTAAAAAAAAAGGCTTACATAAAAAAAAAAAAAAAATTAAAAAATAAAAATTCAAAACAAAAATCAGAACGAGTAGGTCGAACTAAAGGCTTGGAGAACTGGTTTTTGTCCTTTTTTTTTATTTTTTGTTTTTATTTTTTTTTTCTTATTTTCTTTTTTACTAACATGATCCTATAATGTTTACGCGATTGAAAGCGTGGTTTTTTAATTTTTTTTATTCTTTATCTGTTTTTTTTTTTTTTCATTTTTATTTATTGTTTGTTGTTGGCTTGTTTTGATTTTTTTTTTTTTTTCATTTCTCTTTTTTTGACTATAAAAAAAAAGAAGAAAAAAAAATGAAAAAAAAAATAAAACAAAATAAAGGAGTTCAGTTCAGACTGTACTTTTTCTTAGAGTGAGTAGTAGCAGTAGTAGTAGGGTATACGTTTTATTGATAATAATATATATATATGAATAAATGTATATGTATATATAAACGTATATAAACATATATGTGATAATAATAATAATACAAAATAATAACAATAAAAAGACGAAGAAGAACAACAGCAACAACAACAACAATAAGCTAATATGGCTTGTTTACGTTTTAGGAGATAAAAACGAAATACTAAAAACATAACAAACGATTTGGGTTGAAAAATTATCACCTAAAGTAAACTACAAGATTCAAAAAAAAAAAAAAAAACAATAACAATAATAATAATAATAATAAAAAATTAAATCACCAAATGTGAGTTGAGTTTTATTAAGTTCCGTACTCCGTGAATTTTAATTTTTTTTTTTTTTTATTGATTATATTATTTTTTTTTTTAACTTTTGATTTTTTATTATTATATTTTATTTTTAATTCTGTTGTTAGTTCCTTAGATTCGTCAATTTACCAGTATTTTTTTTTTGTGTTGGATAGGTAGGTACCTATTAAAAGAAAGTGTAGGTTTAATAATAGTTAAATTTTATATTATGTATGTACTTACAATTTAACTGTATGTAGGTATAAATTAAATTTTTTATTAAGCATATAGAAATCGCTAGGTGTTACCCCTGTTATTGAATTTTTCTTATAGCATGAACATATTAACTTTTTATATCTGGAGGTACATTTCCAAATGTTGCAATTAAGTTCGATTAGGCCCTCCTTTATATTAATACGACTTAGATACTAATCAAGTATTCACCCTTCTCCTAAATTCCGACCATGATTTGCCATATAAGTCTGATTCTGTTTGCACCATTTTCCACCGAGTGGCTTTTGGCCTCCCCAGATTTCTTTTGCTTGGTGGGTTCTATCGTAGCGCTAGGCGGTACCACTATAAGATTTTTGGGTGCCTTAGAATGTGTCCAATCCTTTTTCACTTATTTTTTCTTATTTATATATACAAATATCGGCTATTGTCCCGTCATTTACCAAAGCTTTTCGTTCATAATTCGTCTTGGTCAAATAATGCAGCGTTCTCAGGTATTTACATATTTATAAAAGACCAGTGTAGCAACATTGATGTGACACAAACCTCGTGCTATGTGTGTTGGCTATCATGTCGTTCCCGTTCAAAACTTTCCGAACACAGTCCGCACTTTTGCTATTCTGTGTTCTATATTTTTATTTGTGCCTCCATCTATTGTTAGCATGCTTTCCAAGTATTCAAATTCTGATACCTATTGGAGGTTTATGCTGTTTCTCCATGCACTTGTCCTTCTTTTTACGTTTATTCGAACAACTTTCAACTCAACCTTTTTTGCCCTTGTTTTTTTGAGTTAAAAGTTGTTTGCCTTGATGTTCTGCAGTTCTTCCTCTGATTGAATTTGTAAAACGATGTCAACAGCATATTCTAGAGCTGCTATTTCTTTCATGCACTTATCTAATACTACCGTAGAGTGTTTCAAAAATTTTTATAATTTTTTGGGGATTCTGTGTTCTTTAAGTGCGACCCAAATTTGACTGCACTTAACTGTTTGATAGTCTATGAATGTTGCATTTAGTGGGATTTTCCATTTTACTGATTGATCGACTTATAATCTTGGTATGTTCGCATGTTCCGTTCTCTCGAATCACTGCATGAAATTCCTTAATACTATGGTCTAGTTTCCCCACGATTTATGCTGTTAGGAACTGTTTTTCTCCAGTTTCTACATACTGTCAGATGTCTTCAATAAGTACAGCCTCTGCAGCGAATACAAAAGCTAAATGCGACTGACTGTTACTAGGAGTGAAATGTTTTTCATATTAGTAACAGTGTCAATTTAAAGTTACTTACAAATAAAAGTAAATCCGGGTTTTTTTCATTTTTAATTTCTTTATCAGGAGTTCTTATCCTAGTACTTTAGGCATTCTATTTTTGCTTTGGGAATTTTAGTCGATAGCTTTTTTGGCGATGCGTTGTATCTATTAACATCTATCGGACTATGGATTTAGATTCGTGTAGCCCAACGTTAACAAACAGTTTCCTGAAAATAAAAAAATATAGAATTTTAAAATTTTGGCATTTAGGTGGCATAAGAAACTAAAGACAAGCAGTCGAATAGCTAACATACACCTGCGAGTTATGTCCCTGAAAATACTAATCTTAAAATCTAAAGCTTGTTACAGTTTTATTCTCTCTCATCTCTTAAATGTTGCTAAAAAATTGGTGGATTACATCGAGTTATTGTTCCTTCATCACGCGTTTGTACCTTGTTCACTAAAAACATTATGAAAGAAATTCAAAAATTTTAGTTAAATAAAAACTGTTTAGGTCACCCATTCTTGTTATATCAAAAAGTTTTATATGAAAAAAACCATAGTAAAAAAAAAAGTATGCCATAACATACAAATTGAATGTAAATAAATATACTTATGTATAAAAATATATAATACAACTTTTAAAACAGAGCAAGTTAAATGCTAAATCAAGAGAAAAATATCATATATAAACTGCGTAATAGGAGATGTTTCTTTTAGGATACTTAATGATGGTGTCAGATAAGTAATAAATATTCCATTTTTTATCCTTTTCTCCTTTAATCTATATATCAATATACGTACATGTATACATATATATATATATATAAAGATAGAAGATTAGGTATATATATTTATTATTTAATATAAAAAGGTTAAGGTTCCTATATTTAGATACTTATTCCAGTTGTTACCTTAATTTTTCCTTTTTTATATCCTATGATGATTTTAGTGTTTCATTATTTTTCCATTGTAATTGCAATTACAAGTACTCGAACATATCTTTTGATGGAAATTTATCACCTTACTGAATAAATTGTTCTTAATTTACATATAAAAAAAAATTAATATTCAAATATTAAAATTATCTATAGTTATGTACTTCCTTTTTTGGATAAACATTTATAAGGACTTACGATATTTATAATTGGAATTTCTATCAAAATTGGTAATTAGTCATTTTTGATTACTAAAAAATTAAAAAGTAACTAGTTATTTATGTACATGCATACATATATTAAGCCCAGTTTCAAAACAAAATTGATGTAACAGTATAACTACAGAATTATTGACTAATAATTTACTAACCAACCTGTCGGTTATCATTTTGTTAAAGAATACCTATAAGTACTGCATCTACGAGTATAGGTACTCGACTTATTATTGCATATCGAATATTACATTTGAATATCTAACATTTAAAACTGTCTTTTAAAAACGAATAACTTTTGCATAAATATTTATTTAAAATATAATTCGAAAATAAATTTATAGTCTTGTATTTTTGCAATTAGACAATTTTTGTACTTAGACCATATTTGTTCTCAGTTTACTGTATACATATGTACATATATAGATTTTGTGTATTAATATCCATTAGAAGAAAATTTAATTCGGCCTATTTTTCTCCTATATGTACATATACATATTAAATATTAACCAAATATGGATATCTAAATAATGTTTTATACAAACATATATTATACATATATTATTACAAATATATATTGTATGTATGAATTAATTTCAATCTATCAACTTGTTGATACAAAATAGGACTTTTTTTTTAAATATAATATTTTTTTCTTTTCATTTATTTTTTAATTTTTTTTTTATTTAATTTGTTTTATTTCTACTTTTATTATGCTGATATTGCTGACGTGTTATTCATGCAAATGGACAAATGTAGAAAAAAAAAAACCAAAATTAAATAAGAACTATAAAAAATTAAAATTAAAAAAACATAAAAAAAAACTACGAATAAAGAAAAAAAAAATTTAAACAACATAAAAATAAAAAACAAAAATAAAGTTTCCCGCCAAAAAATTTTTACTACGTTTTCATATCGCGATTTGCGAATTTGTATATTTATTATTTTCCTTGTGATTTTTTTTTTTCTTACTTAATTTTTTTTTTTTGATTTAATTTTTTTTTTGTTTTTGTTTTTTTTTTTTATTTTTGTTTGGTTTGTTATTCATCACAACAGTGCAACTTCGCGCATTAAATGGGATTGTTCAAATATAGTGTATAACCTTTAAGGAGACTCGTCCATCCAGTAACAAACAAACAAACAAAAATATAAAAATAAAGTATCTTAAGAATATTATAATAAAAAAAAAATATTATCCTAAATAATATTTACATTTTTAATATTTATTATTGACAATATAGTATAAGAGCTAGTCGTTGTTTTTTTATACCCGTATGACTATTAGTCAAAAGGGTTTAATAAATTTTCCATTACGTTTGAAACGCAGAGAAGAAGGAGGGTTTATATAGACTCAAGTGTATGGATTGGATCAGAATCGAAAAATAAATCGATTTAGCTAGTATGTCCGTCCGTCCGCACGATAACTCAAAAAATAAAGGAGCTAGGACTTTGAAAGTTTTATGCAATAGCTATTTAAATCCAGCCATATTGTTCCACGGGTTCGAGTACCTGCCATACAACTCCTTCTTTTAAATTACACTACAGCTAATAAAGCTGTATGTTTGAAATTTTGCCAAAAGTAACTAACCGGATGACATAATGTTTATATTACCGTCATACGGGTATCCCATAGTTGACACAGTATACTCTACTGCACTCTTCCTCGTTTTAAATAATTTTTCTATCTCAGTATTTCTATATTACTTTTACAGTTATATGTTTCAAACTATACTTAGACTTATTACAATCTAACTATCTATGTATATAAAAGCGAATGATTGTTTGTATGTAACGAATAGATTCCTGACCTGCTTAGCCGATTATCATTATAATTTTTATATAGAGAATTTTGGGTACGGAAAGAAATCCTGGGCTAACAATTTTGATCTAACGGATTGCCAAATTGCCTGTGGTGCAAGGATTTAAACTTTTAAACCGGCTCAATGATTCGCGAAGCTTCAAAAAAAAATTTGCGTTCCGTTAACCCATTGCGGCCCAACAGCTTTTTATAGGTTTTTTAGTTACTTTAATCTAAATTAGAAATGGTTTAACCGATTTTCTTCGTATTTTGAATTCGTGTTCCTCTTTGAGATTTGAGTTGCCGCTATCAACAGATTTTGAATTGGTTAACCCATGCCAGCCGACGGTTGGTCAAAAAAAAATTTTGGAAGCAAATTTTGTTCAATTTTGCGAAGAACTGCTTTGGTTAAAAATAAAGCCTCAAAAAAATTTAAAAAAAAATTTACTTTGTAATGGGTTAATGGATACAACGACTTCTTGTAATATCAAATTCCTTCACACGTTGAAAATTTGTTAATAATTCGAACTAACAAATCAGCAATTAAGAATAATGATCATCATTAAATTCAGAACTTAGTATAATTCCAACGATTCCTTAATATTCCAACCATCAAATCCTTGGCAACAGACTACAATTAAATATACATACGGCTAAAATTTTATAGGAAGTCGGGAAATAAGTGCCTGTAAATTAAGTAAATTTCAAAAAAATAACTGTGTTAATTAATTTGAAATAGAACCTTGAAGTTTTATCTTTTGCATGTAATTGAGAAATAAGCCAACAAAATAGATAGATATTACAGAGTAGATATTCCTCTTTTCCAGAATTTTAAAGGCAACTCTAAAATATCACTAATAAAATTCTGTGATTTTATTTTATATTCAATATGAAATACAAAATGGAGTCTTTTTTCTTATTTGCCATTAAAAAAGACACTCCGGGTGCTTTATTTTGTAGGAATTTTCTTTAGAACAGATACATACAGCTATAATAATACATTATGCAATGGCTCATCCTGCCAGATTCCTGTTTTTTGATTTAATAATATTTTTATTTATTTATGAGCCAAGAGGTAAAATATTACAATAATTAGAATATTATTCGGTTTATATAAGAATCGAATAAATTTTGATTTTAAAAATTTAACAAATCAACAAAAAATTCTAAAAATTATTATATCAACTCTTGGTCTACTCAAAATATATTATCAAATCAATAACAGCCCATCAAGCCTTTTTTTCATAATAAAAAAAAAAAAATAAAATATAAAAAAAAACCATTATAATAAATATATTAATATTCGTATCTAAAAAACAAATGTATTATTATAATATTCAACATATATATATATATATACCAAACTATATATACGTTCATATAGAATATTTATATATGTATATACATACCTATTTAATATGTATATTAATATGTGTTAAAGTAAATAATATATTACATACATATATTAAATTTTTATCTATAGAAAATTTCATCATTTTTATTTATCATACTAACAACATACAGACTTATACTAAATGTACAGCTATATTATAATAAGTCAAACCTCGTTGTTTATTTTATTTTTTTTCTTAAGTTTTAAGAACTACTATGGGTATTCCTCATATAAACATATTATTGCTATATTTATAAACTTTTATATTATCCAATTTATATATATACATATATATACGAGTATATTCAAACTTTTATATATAAAATATTATATTTATATACGAGAAACTATAATCTGTTTGATTGTATCTGAGCACGCTTTACGCAAACTGTACATTTGCAAAACTGAAAAAAAAAAAAAAAATAAAAAAAAACAAAAATAAACTTACAAAAAAAAGCCAAACGTGAAAACAAACGTTAAAAAAAGTCTTTATACAACAAAAATATTGAAAACAATCTTTAGTTTAGTAAAAAAAACAAAAATAAAAAAAAATGCCAAGTCCGCGTGCTATTAAGTAGAGGTAGTAGATATCACAATACTCTGACGTAAACAAGAATCAGAATAAAAAAAAAAAGAAAAACAACTTAAGAAGCATAAAATAAAAAAAAAATAAGCAACTTAAAGATGTGCAATTTTTTTTTGTTTTTTTGTTTTTTTTTTTTTTTGTATTGCCTCTAGTGATAAAGGCAAGAAGCACTGTCCAAAAATAAATTTTCCGATCAGAGAATTGATCTGAAACAAAAATACAAAAACAAATAGAATAAAATAAAATAAATATCTGGAGAGATTGAAGACTGAAAAACAGGACAAAAATGGTTTGGATGAACGACATCATGAAAATATACATGCATACATACACACTTACATACATACATACATGAAAAGCTTTAAAGCAAAAATAAAATTAATTTTTTTTAAAATTAAATTGATTAATTTAAGCAAATATATCACACATTTTTTTACATACATATTATCCTTTATTAAAATTTATAAATTTCAGTCATCCATAAACTTATCATCATCCATATATTTGAAATTTGTCAGAGGAAAATTTCCATCAAATGTTTCTTTAAAATTCGGCTAATAATCGGTTAAAATTGATATTCTGTTTTTTTGAATTAATTTCAGCTATCAAGAGCCATGGTAAAACATGGTAATCTGAAATTATTCATTTTACGACGCTTATGAATGTCAAAAGGGTTCACAGGCGTTCAGAGTAATAAGTTTTATATATTTATAATGAATTAATATATTTTTTACATTTCAAAGCTGGAAAGCGGGTGACATCGTGATTTATATATAATTCCAGGAAAAACGAGGAAGAGTGTAGTAGAGTAGAATATGTCAACTCTGGGATACCCGTATGCCCGTAAGATGTACATTATATCATCCGGTTAGTTACTTTTGGCAAAATTTCAAACATACAGCTTTATTAAGTGTAGTGGAATACTCATATAAAAGAAGGAGTTGTATGCACAACTACTCGAACCCTCTGCAGTAGACCAACTAAATTTTGCAGAAACTTGGGCCATTACACTAAACTATTTTTAGCAAAATTTCAGACACCCAGCTTCAATAGGTATAGACTAAAGCTCATATAAAATAAGAAGTTGTATGCCAGCTACCCGAACCCATTGACCAAAATTTCTGGATTTAAATAGCAATGACGTCTAATGCAAAAAAAAACAAATTTGCGAAAATTTCACGATCCTAGCTCCTTCAGTTTTTGAGTTATCGTGCGGACGGACGGACGGACATACATAGCTAAATCGATTTATTTTTCGTTTCTGATCCGATCCATACACTTGAGTCTATATCTATCCCGCCCCTCCCCCCTCCTTCTCTGCGTCACAAACGTAATGGCAAATTTATTATACCCTTTCACTATATAGTCATACGGGTATAAAAATTGAATAAACAGTTGAGCTCATTTTTTCGAGTTGGTACAATATTCTAAAGTTCAAAATCAATATGTTTAGACTTTAAATTTTTTTTTGCTTTTTGACATTTTCTTTTGACACAAATGAATTTTAATATTTTTTTTTGACATTTCAAAACTGGAAAGCGGTTGTCATCAGCTAATTATGCCTCGAGTTCAAATCCATGTCAGATCATATCTAATAAAAAAAATATCGTAAAAATTAAAAAAAAAATATTTTAATAGTAGTTATATCGTAATATAAAAATTGGATTGTATAATAATAATAATAAATAATTACAATATTTTGTTAATAGATGGCTCTCCAAATTTACAGCCGAATAATTAAAGTCAAGGCTTGGTGTAAATAAGATTAGTTTAGTCTAAATGACTATTTGAATGTCCTGTACTTCTTATAGGAGTAAAGTTTTTTAATTAAAATATTAAAGATATTTTAGGACTATATTACATTATTAAAACACTTAAAGATACGAATCAAAAAAATATACGTAAAAATATTTATTTAAATTTAAGTTATGTGCGTGGATTTTTCTACGCAACCAACGATTTCCAAAATACTTGTACATCAAATTTGGTTTTAGGTTTAAGACTCTATTAGAAGAAACTCATTGCAAAGTTCCTGCTTCTAATAATTCATTTGTGATGTGACCCTTCAGTTATGTATCATTGAAACTCATATGCGAGCATATTATTTTGTAAATAATCCATGTAATATTTTATTTATGACCTTCCAATCTTCGTATTATTTTTGGCAATCATATCAATCGATTTTTTGAGGGTCGAACGTTTCGGCAAACCCTAGAATGCAAATATTTTTCAATTTTGCTCTAACATATATCGTTTCAATAACAAAATAAATTCCTCTATTTAATAATTCTTAAAATTTGAAACGTATTGTATTGTTAACTATTAAAGGATACCGTAAATCGTACTTATCACCACATGATTTACAAAACATTATTTTAAAAATATTTTTTACTTTTATAATCAATTTCAAATAAATAAAGTAAAAGCTAATTTCGAAAGGGTTAACAGTTTCTTTAAAATTTTTAATCTTTGTTTGGATTAAATATTTAATTATTGTTTTTGTCTCTCTTACTTTAATTTTAAATTATAAATACTCACATATATGTATCTACACATAAGAGTGCAACTTTCCAGTAATGCAATTTTTCAAAATACCCCTTTTTCTTATCAAAAATCTTAACCCTTCAATTAAAAATTTAATAAAATTGTAATTCCATACAGTTAATTTTTCAAAAAATAATTTCTAGTTTATACCACATAAAACCATCTTTTGTCAAATAACTAGGTCATCAGTAAAATCTTCTTGTTTATTACTTTGTAGATTATAATAGAAAAATAGTAAAATCCCAACTAATTACCAAGGAACAAATAAACAATAAAAAAAAAAAAACAATATAAAGAAATGCTCCCAACAGTTTTGAAATATCTTCTTAAAGGGGTGCGCACAGTACTATATACTAACTTCAAAGTAGTAGCAGAATTTACCCCTTTTTTTTTATTGTACTTAATTTCAATCCTTTGGCTAATCAACTTATTGTCAAAATTTTAAACACCATGAGATGCTGTCATTCAATCTTTTATTAAACAAGCTAATCATTTATAATTGTTCAACATACATAAATATATATATGTATATATATCATATTCTTTTAAATGGAAAATCTTAGGATTTTAAAGAAAAATACAATTTTAAAGTCCATTGTTCCAAATTTTACTTGAAAAAAAACGAAAATTTTTAAGAAAATTACGCAAAATAATCAATTCAGAAAAAGTATGACAAACAAAATTACATACAGTCGACAAACATAAAAAAAAAACAAAACAAATCTTTTAATTTTAAACACCAGATTTCAATTTTGTATTTCAATTTTTTATTTTTCACTTCTTTTCAGTACCTTTTAAAGGAATTACCTAAAGGCAAAAGCCTTTTAAAGAACAAAAAAAAATTAAGGAAAACAAAAATTGGAAAATGAACCCTTTTCTGTATTTTTTTTTTTTGGACGATTAATCGAGTTGTTGGTTGCAGAAAATTTCTTGAACACGTGCACTTTTAACGATTGTTGAGAGTTGCTTGCATTTTTGTATATAGAGTTTCGTTTTTTTTTTTTTTCTTTTCTCTTCTGTTCGTTTTTTTATTTGTTGATTCTTTTCTTTTCTTGGGTTTTTTGTTCGTATAAGCGAGTAGCTACTATTTTATGTCCAGTTTTTACGATTATTATTATTATTCCACTCTTTTTATGGGTATTCTCTGAGGGATTTTTTTTATATTTAATTTTATTTAAAAAAAAAAAGTAAGTAATATAAGAATTAGAATAAATTGAATACAATTTTTGTATAATAGGAGAAAATCAGTCTGTCAAAAAATGAGACCAAACAACAAATCTGACTTATAGCTCAGTGGTTAAAGTATGGCAGCTTTTCAATAGAAAAGATCCAGGTTCAAATCCTAATCAGATCAGATCTAAAATCTAAAAAAAAAATATAATTTATAATTGATATCGTAATAGTTTATATCATAATATAAAATAGATTTAACTGCGACACCTGAAAAGGAAAGGCAGATTAACTCACTTATCACATTGTATGTGGTAGGGGACTGTACATAAATAAATAAATAAACAAAAACTAAGATCCTTCAACAATTTGGGCTGGATTATTTTTTAATTAATTCATTTATATAGTTTTTAACAAAATCACTTCAACTGGAATATAAATTGTTATTAAAACCGAGATTAAGATTTAAAAACACCAATTAAAGTTTCAAAAAATCAAATTTTGGGAAAAAGTAGTCTGCTTTTCAAATCCATTCAAGAAGTTTGGTTTTTGTATTAAAAGCTACAACACTCTACATAATTTATTTTCCTAAATATTTTACAGCTTTATTTATAACAGTTTTTATTATAAAAAACAATACCAAAAGAATATAATCATCCAACACATTTTTATATCAATAGTAAAACAAATTTTCCCAAAACCCTTGGTAATTAGCTTAGCCCAAAGTTATTTATGAGTGTTTTTTCATCAATATACTTTAAATCTTATGCAAAGGTAGTGGCATTATACAGTTTAGTATTACATTGCCGAAACAGTTTCTAATTTAAATTTTGATCGATAATTTAAACTTATAGTAAATTTTTAAAAAATCATCTGTAAGTTATAAAAATAAATAAAAACTTTTTAACTCCGCCAGAAATGTTTTCCTTTTAATGTCAGTGAAAAATAATTGGAATAAAGAATTTCCTTTTAAGTTTTTACCAATAAAAAGATATTGCACTAAAATACATTGTATTAAATTGATGTATCGATATAATTAAACGATTATTCGCCAATCGATCAATTAACCTTATATCAGTTAAAATAAAATATAAAAATTATTAAAGAAAAATAAAACTGAATTGATTTTGAATAGGTAGGTACACGAGTACCATAACTTTGATAAAAGGTCAATCAATAAAACGATTCCCTTTTTCCCCTTTTTTTTTAAAAAAAACTTAACTTGCACATAGCAACAAAAAACCAAATCTTATATGAACTGATCTTTTAATTTTTTTTTTTTTATGCATAAATATATACCTATATAATATATAATTTTATATGTATGTTGGTATATATTTTTTTGTGATAATTTTATTATTCTTGTACGCGAGCCCTATTTGGTTTATTATTATACGTCATGGCATCAGAATTATATTGAGGCAGGCAAAAGTGCAAAAAAAATAAAAAATAAAAATAAATAAATAAATAAAAATAAATAAAGTTTTAACTGTTAAAGCATTGTATAAATTTACATATAACTAATTTTATACACAGATATCTTTTTTTCTATATTAAATATAAATTAATATATATACATACATACATACATTTATACATTAAGTTCAATAAGATAAGGATTTTTTTTTTGATTGTTGAACACTTGGGTGAAATTGTTGTTGTTGTTTTTTTTTTTTGCAAAATAAAGTGCGTTTATAATAAACTGGCATAATAAATGCACGTCTGAATGTCCACATGAAAATGTGTTGATAAATCTTTAGAAGGACTCAAACTTTATTCTAAAGATAGAAAAATTTTCTTTTAATATTTGTTGTTTTTTTTTTTTTATTATTGTTTTTTGTTTTTTTTTTTTTATAAATTAAACTGTACGTTAGTTTAAGATTTTGTGTTCCGTATGGACAATTAAGTGCATTGACCATGTTAAGTTCTGATGCAATTGCATTGAATTGCATTTTATATGCAATCCATTGAATTGATTTGAAGAGTTCTAATATGTATGTATGTTTGTATACATGAAATTACCAATATTGCTAAATTAAATTTTAAAAAGACTTTTTTCACTTTGTCAATAAAGGAGTTCAAAATTATAATATTTATTTTTAGTATGAAATATATATATATATATACAAAAAAAAAAATGAGAACAATAAAATTTAAAATTGAACTAAAAAGTATATAAAAAAAACTTTTGAGCCCACATAGAAAATGATATATATTAATTTATACATATATATATATGTATATATATTTTTGAAAATTAAAAGTGTACCCTATGTTCAACCCATCATCTATAAAATATAAAATACGAGTCAATTGAAAGTTTAAAAATAAGTGTTTTGTTTGGAAATAAAAACAAAAAAAAAAAACAGATTTGAAATACAGGATGATCTAAAAATGTATGTGTGCATTAAAAAATATTTACTTTTTATTTAATAATATGGCTTGAATGAAACATTTCTTTTAAATACGGGTAGCAGTTGGCGAGATCTTCTTTATTTTTGTTCATTTTTTTATTTTTTGATTACATGCTTTTGAGGTTTCCCTTTTGTTTGGGATTCCGTTAGTATCGATATTGTGAAGTTAGTATCTTGTTGAGCCACTTTTCATTTATAAAGCAAAAGTTGTTGTTCTATGATGAGTCACATTCCAAAATCACAAAGGAAGCTTTTTTAACGTTAAAAATAAATGTACATCTTTTCTAAAATAAATTAGTATACCGTTATCTTTAAGGAAACCTAAGAAAAATTAATCATTTACCAGTAAATGGTTATTACCGACTCAAGCTAAAAGTATGGTTAAATGAAATTTTATATTTCCAATTTAAAAAAAAAATTTTAATAACAGCTTTACCTTCTGAACACAATGAGCGCAGCCAACTTTAACGCTTTCAACATTTTGCATTGGGTTTGAAATAATTCATAAATATGTTTTTTGACTTTTTGCATCAAAGTTGCTGCGTTACGGCTGCAATAATTGTGGAATTAAACATCTAGATACTTCATCCTACCAGTTCTAGAGAGTAGACACCATCCATACTCCACTTTAGAAAATTATGAAATGTTGTATTACTTTTAAGCTGTTTTAAGCATTCGTTACGCGGTATCTTTAAAATATGATCTGTGGCCAACTATCTGTGTGATGATGCGAAGAACCAGCATTGAGGTAACCGTGGAATCGTTCACAAGATGCATTTTATTTCTGTTTTCCACTTTTTCATTTCATTTTAAGTAAAAAGAAGCCAATTTAAATATTTATAATAAATTTTCAGAAGGAAAGTTTTGGTTCGAATATAATCGTTGTGAGGAAACTATAATCAAAAACTTTAAATAATGAAAAAAAAAATCTAAAAACACCCTGTCAAGAATATCATAATTTATGAGCATCGATATGTTATAAGCATTAATTTAAATCATCTCAACTTAATTTATGAAGCATTTATTCTTTTTTTCTTATTTTTTTTGACATTATGATACATATATATACATAAATTATAAACACATACATACTAACAAAGCATAAATTTACATTTTTACATTATTATTTAAAATAAATCGAATTTTAAAATGTTATAAATTACATGAAAAAAGAAAGCCTTCACTCTGTATAAAGACGATATATAGTATTATTTAAATCAACTTTGTTGCTTTAATTTCCGTGTATATATACACGTTTTGTATACAAACCAACAAACAATCATTATTATGATTATTATACCTATATTGATAAAAATCCTTTTTGACTTCAATTTTCTGTTTTAAGTTTATAAACATGTTCTTAGCAACATTTTAAAGTTTTGTTTTTTTTTTTTTTTATTTTGCTGTTATTGTTGTTTTTTTGATTTGTTTGGCTGCATGTTGCTTTTTAATAGCTTTTTAATATGTAAAAAAAAAAAAACAAAAATATAAAAACCTGTATATACAATAATTGTGTGTTTGCGTATGCGTATTTTATAGGTTTATTAAGAGTATATGTATGTTTGTATATATAATATTATTATTTTTTATGGATTTCTTGAAAACAAATGTAGGTTGTGATTTTTGCGCAAAACTGTACTATTTTGACTGGCATAAAAGGGACTATTATACATAACGTAAGTAACACGTTTTTGTTGCTATCTTGTTATTTTATTTAACTTTTTTTTTTATAAGTCATAATCGCGGTTCAATATACGTATACATATATAGTTACTTAATATCTACATGCATATAGAGTGTAGCTTACTTTTTATTTTTTTTAAGGATATTGAAAATATATTTACAGGTGAAATTAAATTGTATGAACTATATGCGTAGCTTGTGTGGAAAGTCCCAGGTTCAAACTTCGGTCGGATCATATCTAATACAAAAATATCGTAAAATTGTATAACTATATCGAAATAGTTAATATCGTAATATAAGATAAGATTTAATATAAATATATAAATAATTCTTGTGTAGGATAATAGATGGCGCACAAAATTAACATTTGTGTATGAGTAATCAACGGCTTAGTCAATATAGGTCACAATTAAAGAAACTGAAGTCTATTCGAAATAGACTTGGTGATTGCCGTATACTCCTTAAAGAAGTATAAGGAATATGAAGTTGAAATATCACAATCTAAAACTTTACGAAACGTAATCAAGTATTAAGTTTAAGGAGCATGTGTTGTAATTTGATTTTTTCTATACAGACCAGATTTTTATTTAACAGCAGCTTCTAAAATGATTCATTGCTACATTTAAACGGACAAAAGAAAGAAAGCTATTAAGAGTTTTTAAGTTAATAAACTTGCGAAATAAATCTACACAATTTCCATTGAAATGAGTATACAAAGCTTAGAAACTTAAGCACCACTTGGTACGTATATAAAAGATTATACGTTTATTACAACCATGTGATGAAATATCTAATTTTGGTGTATGGTCTGACAAGAAAACGGAAACTAAATTATTTAGTTAGGCCAACAGACAAGGATGTTGTTTCACTCCTGCATGCTCTTACATTTTAGAGGTGGTTTGGACGGAAAAAAAAATATTTAGCACAAACAAAAGTAAATACGTCTTGCACAAGATATTATATAAATTATTAAAAAAAAATTAAATTAAATTAATAAGAGATTTTGTAGATAACCTGTGTTTTTTTTTGAGTGAAAAATCAAATAACAAAGCTTGAATCTGAAGCAGGTTAATAAATTTACATTTTTACATAAGCCGCTTCTAAACTTTAAACATGTTGTAAGACAACTGCAGTTCGTATAATTAAAATGCATGCCGTGGTCTTTAATGCTGCCCATACACATAGTACTTGGTTCTACAATTTAGTATTTGAACCTGATAGCTTTCAAACTTTAGTTGCAGTTTCAACTTCTCGAATTCGAATCAGTTGTACAACTTAGTCCGATGTGTATTGGTAGGGTTCGTGGATCAGTTGTACAACCAAGTCCGCTGTGTATTGGTAGGGTATAATTTATAGAAATTTCACTGTAAATAAATTACAATTCAACAAGGATAATGTTAAGGTACTGTATTAAATCCAAACGTATATGTGAAACAAACCAAAAAGACAGCTACAACATAACATATCATCGAATGCAATGATTGAAATCAATTCAAAATGGGGTTTTTTATTTTATATATATATTTTCATTTGCGTTTTATGATCATTTCCAGTTTTTTATTTTTGTTTTTTTTTTTTATATTTTGATTTGACTGATTTTTTGATATTTTTGTGGACATTTTTTTTGATTATTCTTGACAGGATTTCATTTTATCTGTTCGAAAAGATCAGAAACGTCAACAGAACAAAAACAAAAAAAAAAAAAACACGCTGTTCTGTATTTCCAACTTTTTCTTTTGTTTTTTTTTTTTAATTTTATACGAATGTGACAGGTCTTTAATTTTTAAAGGAATAATTCAACTTTTTACGGTCTTAAAATATGAATAAATATATACATACAAAGTAATATATATATATAAAATATATTGTAATAAACCTTTTATACAATGTTCGTTTATATATAAAATGCGATGGATTTGTAATAAATGCGTTTTAGTTTTGTTTTTTTTTTATATACTTTTTATTTTATATGCTGGACTGGAGTTTCGATGTTCTTTATTTTTATTTTATGGTGTCCTTTTTTTCCGTGCTTCATTAATGCGAAGGAGGGAAGAATTAATTTATCTTATATATTGTATACACCTATGTTCATTTTTTATGATGATTTTAAAGACTTGTAATGTACCTTGCATTTATTCAATATGTATAAATCTATATATTCGATGTGTATACACGTATATTTATTGGAGTTTAAAATGTAGGCAGAAAAAATAAAGGTACAACTGTTTAGAAGGTCGACTTTATTGATTATGGATATATAGGGGTTTAATATTTTTTTTTTAATTTTTTAATATGACCGAAGTTTTACCTGATAATATTGAAAAGGTATAAAAATCAAAGGATGGAAAGGATAGAATTAAAATTTATGATCGTATAATGGATTGTCTAATAAAATTTTATAAAATATAAATATTTTTACATGAACTATTGAAATTAATTAAATTCCAGAATTAGTATAATTTATGAAAATAAAATATTTCTAATTTAGTATTTATATATTAGTTCTTCAATCTTAACTAATTTTAGTTCATGTCAGAAAAGTTCATAGCATGTTCTAGGGGTCTCTTTATAAATGCCAGAATGTCAGTTAAAAGAAAACCTCTTTGTGAACTATATTGTTAAAAAACCTAGTTTATATTTTAATTCTAAAACTAATACTAGACATGCTTCAAGTTCTCATGGCTATGGTGTTGATATAGCTTTTAGTGGTTCAACATTGATTATCGAAACTTTTTTATTATGACAACCGTAAAGAGATTGAACATGCTTCCACGTAAAGTTCACTCTTTTTTCAATCTATTTATCGTCAAATAATCCCGTCTTATACTAGGAAATCCAATCCATATCCTAAACTTAGAATTATATATTTCAGTCCGAATCTAGAATCCTAAAATTCAAATTTTCTAAAAAAAACTATTCCTGTTCCTTTCCAACACTCTTTTTAGCCTATTTTTCTCCAAATCATCTTGCGTTTTTTTTTTAAGTGCCAACTGTTCAATTGTTAAGCTAACAAGCCTGTCTATACCATAACTACATGTTGGAACAGGGACTTATATTATATTTGTGTTATTTGAATTGATCTTAATGAATTCCACATACAATTATCGAACGTAATCCGATTCTATCTGAACTCTTACATGCTATTTTCCAAAATGATAATGTTTAGGTTCGTTTCCAATACTTTTTCCGGCACTTCTTAAGCACCCCACTCCCACCTTAATCATAATGCCTCATCTAAAGAAATACCATCCTATTCGAATCCTGGAATCCTAACTTAAAGTTCGTATTACTTGTTAAAGAAAATTAGGTATTACTAAAAAAAAGTGGCTACTAAACAGACGGACAAAATAATTTCTAACCAAACTCATTTTTAATTTGATTTTCCTTTCAGCATATTTATTTTATTTTAAAAGATATCCTAATACAAAAATTGATATTTAACCTTTATTTCTTTTGTTTTGTTTAAAAATAAGATTTATTGTGTTGTAGGATTCTCTACAATTACACAAACTTTGTAAATATACAAAAAAAAAAAAAAAAAAAAAATTAAGAAACCAAAATTAAAAAAAAAGAGATTTTCAGGACGTCAATTCTGTCTTTATATTTATTTTACTAAAAAATTCGAATCAAAAAAATTACAATAAAGGGATTTAAGTAAAAAAAAAAACCTCATTGATTTCTAAGATAAAGACATTGATTTTTTCAATATCTTATAAAAAGATCTATGATTATGTAATTAAAAAGAATGAAGAGGATAAAAAAAAGGATAATACTATCCTTTTTTTTTTGACTATTATAATAAATTTGTTAGATAATTTAACAATAAAAATCAAAATGAATTGTAAAAAAGTGTTAAAAAAAGATCTTGAGATATGAGTGAAAGAAACTGAAAGATTGAATCAATTCTTATAAATTAACCAAAACTGATCATTTTAGATAAAAATAAAAAAAAAACTTTTTCCTCGAGGACCTGCATGTATTATGTATTAGGGAAAATTTATTACAATTTTAAAGAAGTTGTAACAAAAAAAAATTGTAATTATTCAATTTTTAAGGGCATCATTAATTGTTTAAGTGTGGCTTTTGGAATTATTTTTATTATATATGTATTAAAATAATTTGATTTATTGGTTTTTGTAGAAATGGGCAAAAAATAAATGGAACAATAGGACAATTACCATAAAATATTAATCAAATTGTTTAAATTCTCGACGGGGAATCATAAATCATATTTAGAAGATATTTGTACATATTATACAGTTGAATGTGTATATAAATGCAATAAAAACATCATTTATGAACAATCTTTTTTTTAAAGAAAAAATTTATTTAGTCCTAGAATTATTTAACATATATATCTTTATACATATTTTGAACTTCTATTGGATGCAAATTTGCATACAAGAACAGGAATAAATTTTTCATATCTTAAAGAAATTCTAAAATAATGTTTAATTTATTTATTTATTTATTTAATTGCAGTACTAGAAAATAGTAAATATTGCCTGATATTATAATAGTCCTTTGTCTATTTGACATTTGAACTTTCTTTTTAAACTTTTATAATATGCACAATATTTTTTAATTAGATATGAAAAAACCCTTTAATGGAAAGACCAACGCTCTAACCAATACACCACCGATCGGATAAAATTAATAATATTCTTAAAAATTTTACATTTAGTTTTCGATTATTAAAAAACATTTTATTTTTATCTTATTTACTTCTAAAATTTTATTTAGAATTTGGCAACACTTTTTTTTTTTACTTAATTTGACGTGTGAAAATGAATGATATTTCTCCACTTTGTCAAATTGATGTCATAGGGTTTTATTAAACTAAATTTCAAATTTTTTAGTTATATTTTTTTTATTTTTTATAGGATTAACAGGTTTAATTTGTTAAAATTTTATTTATATTACAATAATATATTTTTTTATTACAACAATTTTCTTTTTCGTCCTTTCACTCCGCGAGAGAGCATAGGGCCTCCATCTGACATCTCCATCTCACCCGGTTTCCTGCTGCTGTTTTTGCATTCTCCCAAGTGAGGTTGCACTGATTGATTGAGCTCGCTTATTATGGTGCGCCTCCAGATGTTATTTGGACGCCCGCGTCTTCTGCTTCCTTGGGGGTTCCACTCCAAGCCATACGGCTTGTGTTGTTCTGATTTATTCCTAGCGTGTGGCCTATCCACCTCCATTTCTTCTTTCTTAATTTCCTCAATATGGGGTCCTCTCCTGTAAGTCTCCAGAGGTCTTCGTTGCTTATTCTGCTAGGCCACAATATTCTGCAGATTATGCGCAGACAGTGGTTAGTGAAGACTTGTGTCTTCTGGACGATGTTGTTGGATATCATTCATGTTTCGTTTCCATACCTTAGTACGTCTTTACGCAAGCATTGAAGATCCTTACTTTTATTTTCTTGGAGATTTGGGTGTTCCTCCATACTGGGTACAACCGTTCGAATGATGCCCTTGCTTTGCTAAGTCTGTTTTTCACATCAGCCTCCGAACAGTCAGTTGGTGTTGTTGATTTTTATTGCCTTAGTTTTGCTGATGTTAATTTCAAGGCAAGCGTTAAGTGCTAGTTTTTCCAATTGTTCCAGTTTGGACTGCATATAGCTGACCTTCTGTGCTAGAAGTACTATGTCATCTGCATAGTCTAAATTTCCTAAGTGGCGAGTGAAGCTCCATGTAATGCCTCGTTTTTGCTTACAGACTTCAAACATTATGCTATCTAGGCCGATTGTGAATAGCAATGGTGATAGTGGACATCCCTGTTTGACGCGATGTTAGTTTGGAAGCTCACTGATGTTTCCGTTGTGAGTGACCGCTAGTTTGGAGTTTTCGTACAGCTCTTTTCGTACATTAGAATAACCATTGATTTTATTCAAAGATTCTAAACAATATGTAAAAGTATAATAACGACATGGCCTTGTCATCTTTAATATTTTTAAGGATATATAAGAACACACTCTGCTTTGCGGTAAAGCTTTTTGGGTAAGAAAATGCTAAGTTTAATTGTCTTTAAGTATGATGTAAAAATTTGTAATAAAAATTTATTTGAATATATTTTAAACATGTAATTAAATTTGATAATTAGATAAAAAAAACTCTTTAAGAAATATTTCATAGATTAAAATAATTTATATTGTATCCGTTAGGCATGAGTGATCTGATTGTCTCTATTAAAAACGTTAGTATTGGAAATATTTTTAGTGTACAATCAATTATATCCCCCCTCCTCCTATACTCTTGTAAAAATTATGTAATAAATTTTAGTTTAATTATAAAGACATTACAAACCTACAGTTCTTATAATTTACTAAAAGATCATAGTTTTAAAAAGTTGTATAGTGGTCATACTTTTATTTCTTAATTATGGCAATTAAATTAATTTCACGCCCAATCATTTTTAAATTGTTTTGAAATTGTAAAACAATTGAAAATACATTTATTTTTATAAAAATCGACAATTTTTTTTTTTTTTTGGTTTATTTTTTTATTCAATAATGATGCTATGATCATTTCAATTCGTTTTTAATTGGTAATTTTTTTTTATTCAATTTTTTTTTTGAAAATTTTTATGAGCGTGTTCAATTATTTTCTAATTACAGAGAATTCTTTATTAGCAATTCGATTGGTTTAAAGGTGAATAAATGAACTTTTCTTTTATAAATTATTCTAAAATACGAAAATTTTTCTTCTTTATAAAGTGAATCGTTGTTATTTTATCGTGGCACGATCATGACTTTGATTAAAATCTTAAAATATATACAAATTTTTTTTATATATACTTTGGCGAAAATCGGGTGTTTCATCCGTGTATTATTCACGTGTTTTTTTTTTGCTTTGTTATCTTCCTTACATATCATGTAATTCGTGTAAAATTTGTTTTTACTTTCTTGTAACCCATGAATTGAAAAAGTATTGTAATAGTGGAAATTTTAATCTGGGAATATTTTTTAACTGTGTGGACTGTGTGGATTTCAACTTGTGATTTTGTGAGGTTCAATTGAAAAATTATGAAAACTCTTAAGCTGCAATATAGTTACGATTTTTGTAATTAAGTTAGAATTCTAAGAGAGTGCAGTTAAGATTCTCAACATTAAAGTGTAGTCCTTATGTTAAATTTTAATTTTATATTATACTAGCTAATACTCGGTGCGCGTTGCTGCACCTCTCAATGGAGGTTTAATTTAAGTTGATGATATTAAAAAAAGTTAACACAAAAATTGCATATGGTGTAAATGTTAATTTAATAAATTAATGTACATACTAAGGCAATTTTTTTAAAACAATTTTTTTAGGATTATTCTAGCAATTTTTCAATAAATTTTTCAAATTTCATTTGAAATTTTTCATAATTATACAGAAACCCACCATCCTCAGCTCCATCGTCAAGCACAACGCATTAGAAAATTAAAGAAAAGAAGCTTCACGCATATTAAGTTCAAAGTCAATCGGTCAAACCGTTTCAATTTTAGAATAAAGTAAGGGAAAATCTTTAAAAAGCTGTTGTGCTGCAATTGATTAGCGGAACTCCACAAAAATATTTTTAAGACATTCTTTTTGGCCAAAGCAGAACTTGGCAAAGTTAGACCTAATTTCTTTCCATTGCGGGTCGGCATGGGTTAAGAAACTCCAAATCTGTTAAAAGTGTCAACTGAGTTCTGAAGGAGCATCACGTATAGAAAATTTAAAGTCAATCGGTCAAACTGTTTTCATTTAAGAACAAAAAAGTTTAAAAATTTACACCAAAGCCCCAACTTGATCCCGTTACATAAAAATTTTTAATCCAGCATTTCTTTCCGTATACCCAAAAACCTCTATATACAAATTTTCATGATAATCGGCTGAGCAATTCTGGAGTCTATTCGCTACAAACAAACAAACAAACAAACTTACTTTTTTTATAAATAGATTTTCATTTAAACAGACGAATAAGTCGGAATGATGACACTTTAAAATTATCTGTTAAAAGGGTTTTTAGTGGTCCAACTAATTTAATAAGATATCAAATGTATTTTTGATTGGTTTATAGTTCAACTTTGTATTAAATTTTAAGTGATCTGGTAAAACAAAGTAAAAATACTATTAAAAAAAAATAGAAACATGATTTTAATTTTGGTTTTTTTTTCTGCCAGTAGACTTGTAAAAATTGACAATCTAATGTCCATTTTCGTGTTACATGTATTTCATGGTCAAAAATAAAACGCCTAAATTTTTTTTTTTTTCGAATAATGTACAAAAATTTCAAAATTTAGTTTTTTTTTTTATATTTTCAATTTTTAAAATACACAGAATTATTGTTTTTAAGGTCAGTAGCCTGCTTCTATTTCGTGATAGTACAAATTTTCTTAATTGTCCATAAAAATTACTTAGAAAAGATAAAAAAAAAAAACAAAATACAAAAGTGGAAAATTAAAGTTTCATCAACTATTGTTTTAAAAAAATAAGATGTTCTCATCTTAATTTTGTTGTTTTACTTTGAAGTAGCCAAAGGGATAAAAGAATTACCTATTTCAAGTACAAAATTCTTATTGAAAGGAAGGTCAAAAGTTAATATGATTTTTTTAAAATTACTTTGGTTTTTTTATTTTACCTTTTAAACTTTGGTAATTTTAAGACATTGCGTAGGGTGGTGATTAAATTTTTCGTGTTTTTATAAGTAAAAACAAGGAAGGAGAAAATTAAAAGTTTTTACAATAACACATTTTTGGTACATTATTCAGCAAATTCATAATAAAATATAAATTTTTAAAAATATCTTATTAGATTTTGCAGAATTATTATTGTTTCATCGAATGTTGCCATTGTACCCTTCGTAATAATTATATTACTTCAATGTCCGTAGGCTTAGGATCCTAAAAAAAATAACTTTTAAGGATATTAAGCAAAAATAACTATAACCATTTACATATTTCATTTATTTTTATTCTGCTTCTTCGTAAAATATCTTCAGTTTCGTAGAATATCCTCTCAAAATTACAAGTTTCTTACTTAAATCGTTTAAAATACCATATGCCAACTCTTTATATTATATTGATGACACATCTTTAGAACTTATGTTATAACAATTTAAATATAGGACTTTTTTTCAACTTTGCCAGGTTCAAGCTACGTAACATGTAGGGATGTAGGACTACAGGAAAAGTTAATCTGTGAGATAATTTTTTTTTTGTAATATCTATCCGTAGTTAAAACCTCATTGCTTTATTTTTTTTTTCTTAGGGGAGGAAAAAACCTTCAAAAGGCATCTGAAATACTAATCCCCCCGGTGTGTGAGATTTATACCCACTAAAACAACCTCCCCCCCTAGCCAAAATAGTGTGATAAGCACCCTAGCTGCTTGTGCAGTAAAATGGCTGAAAAGTAGCGACCAGACATTAATATCTATTAAGGGTTGAATAGGCAACAATTTTAAACGGTGTAATAATTTATAAAGTATTAAAAAAACCCAGACATACCCACTGGCGGGCAGAAAGAAAATACTTTTTTAACTTATTATTTTTAAATGTGATAAAAGTTTTTCAACTTTAAGATTTGTTTCAGTTTAAATAGAAAAAAATTTTTTTAATAGTTTAAAATTATATAAAATTTTAATTTAATTGTTTAAGTTAAGAGAAGAAAAGTTCAATTTTTAATTCTTAATCTTGGTATTTTAAAAACTAATTGGAATTTTTAAAACAAATTTAGCTTGCTTTATAAAATTTTTAAATTTTAACAGAATATTGTAATTAGATTTTAAACTCCGAAATTTTTTAATGTATACCATTCTTTTTTCTAAAGTTTTAAATTTACTTATGATACTGCAAATTAAATTGATTAGAGTTACTATTTAGTTCAGCAGTAAATTTATTTAATTGAAGTTGGGCTCAATTCAAAGAGGCGTTTGGTAACATATAAACATTTAACAATTAATATTCTTTTCATATTTCTATGCGTTTTAATAGCTGAAATTTATTTATTTTATAGACTAATTGTTCAAATATTCGGATTCAGGTATGAAAAAGAGGAGAATTTAAATTTGTTATACCGTTACACAAAGGAGGGAACAAGAAGAAAATACAGACTAACTATATGCCAATATCAACATCCAATACAGACCAATAACAACTAATCAACATCCTGAGTAAAGTAATTTTAGTTGTCAAAGATAATTGGGTTTGGCGGTAGCCAGTATGGGTTCCAGAAGAATACAAACACCTAAATTGGAACAACGGAAGTTATCAGACACATAATAGAACAAATTTAAAAGGGATGCTGCACAGCAAAATCTTTATTAATCCGCAAAAAGGCTTTGGATTTTGTTAATTACCAGCATCCTATTAACAAAAGTGGAAGAAATCAGAACCAGAAGCACAGTAAATAAATTTATCAAAATCTGTCTTAAAGACAGCAAACTAATAACAAAATAAAATAATAATTCAAGTACACAAAGGATCTTCAACATAGGTATTCCGCAGGGATTACTGCTGCGACTGAAATTTTATCTTCTATACATTCATAAAACTCAGAATGCTAGATTCACTGCTATATTATATAATGTCAGCCGATGACACATGTCTTCTGCACTCAGTCAAAACTGCAAAAAAGTGAAAAGAATCATCAAATGGTAATACTGTTAGATTACGGGGAAAAACTTACACTAAACGAAGCCAAAATGATTTTTATTACATATATAACACAGTATATGATTTTTAAGCCTAGAGGATCAGAGAATATTTCACCAAATATAAAAAAAATCATAAATGTGATTTCTACATTCTAATTTAAATACCTGGGGTTAATACTGGATTTTTTGGATAAGCTGAGCTAAAATTAACATGTTAAAAAGTTAAGCAGCAAAATAGGTGCATTATGGTGCATAAAAAGGATCTATCAATATAAAACTAAAAAAAAACAGGGAAATTTATTTATTGGGCCACATATTGTAACATTATGTAACATTATTGTTAGAATTTGATATGCTTGTCAATATCGCCTAAGTTTATAATTAAAGGAGTATCTAAATTACAAAACTGACATAGCTCTAAGGATATTATGTAATTTATCACCATTTTGAATAATTTACCGATCAACGGTAAAACATCCCAACCCTGAAAAAATTCAAAAAGGAACACAAAAACTATCTATACTGCAAACAGAAAGCATCAGTCAACTTTGTTTAGAAATCATATATCAGTTCACTTTCAGTTCAAAGGTGTCTTCGGTGCGAAAAACGAGTGGTAGCTGAAATAGTTTCAAAACTGGATAAAAGACTTTTACCACTCGGACCAAAACCACTAATAACTAAGTACCACCCATCTAATAACTACTCTGATCTTTTATTCTAGTACTACCTGACTAAATTTCAATTAATTTCCTTATATATATAATTAACATTTCAAAAGTATACCACTTAAATATTTTAAATACTCGTTTATAATTATTGAGGAAATCATTTTTTATTTTATGTATTCATTTAAATGAATTACGAAAGTGTTTTAGCACTTAAACGTAGGTAATGAAATTTAAAAATTAATTAAAATATATTTTTACAAAAGTGAGCAATAAATTAAAAAGAAGAAACATTAAGTGTAAAATAATTTTTATTTACTCGCACTTAAAGAAAAATCGTATTATTTTGAACAAAAACTTAGAAATTTTCTTTTAAAACTATTTTCGTTTTGAGTTTTTTTTTTTTTTAATTTATTTTCTAATTAATTTTCACACTTGGACTCATATCGTACGTTATTTTAAATAAACTGCTGCTTATTAACTATTATTTATCATTTTTTTTTGTTATTTTCATCTTTTTATTTTATTTTTTTTTTTTTTTTTGTAACGTAATTATTAGTTGCATATGTTTTAATAAATCACGTGCTTTCATTTTTCCACTGAAATAATTTTCCATTGTAATAAAATTAGCATATATTGTTTTTTTTTAGATTAAAAAAAATAAATTAGACTAAAATTATAAATATTGAAAGTTGAACGGTATGCCCTTCACTTAGATTTTATAATGGGCTTTCATTCAAATGAAATAGAACTAATTATTACAGGCTTTATATATATATGTATATATATATTTTAATGAAACGATTCAATTTAAAATTGTAACAAGAGCTACTCACGAATTATGTTTATTGAACTCAGAATGTTTTATTATAAGTTTGAATTATAAGAGTTTGATTGTAAATAGTGGAATACACTCTGTTTTAAGGTTCATTAAGATATGTATTTACAAAGTTATTAAAAACAAAACATTGAAAGAAATGATCCATACCGTATGTTTGTACGCTTTGTAATGAAACGTTGAGAAACTACATTATTGAAGTATTTAAAGGAACCTTTTACAGAGGGAAGTACTTTAATTAAGTTTTATTAGTGTTGATTTGGCTAATTTTCAAAAAAATCGTGTAGTAGAGTAAACTGTGTCAACTCTGGGATACTCGTATAACCGTAATATAATCATTATATCAATCGGTTAATTACTTTTTGCAAAATTTTAAAAACACAACTTATTAGGCTTTCAGTTATGATTAAAAGAAAATATAAGTTGAAACGCAGCTCTTCGAACCTCTTCCACTACACCGACTATATTTTATTCAGACGTTGGCCATTAAAGAAAACTACTTTTGACAAAATTTCAAACATTCAGCTTTATTATGTATACAGTAAAGCCCATTTGAAATATGAAGTTGTATGGCAACTACTCGAACCCACTGCAGTAGACCAACCCAATTTTGCACAAGTTTTGGCCATGAAAACTACTAAACTACTTTTGGCCAAATTTCAGAGACCCAGCTGCAATAGGTATAGGGTAATGCTCATATAAAAAAAGAAGTTGTATGGCAGGTACTCGAACCGGTGGACCAAAATGGCTGAATTTCAATAGCGATGACGACTATTGCATAAAAACAAATTTGTGAAAATATCATAATCATAGCTGCTTTATTTTTTGAGTTACCGTGCGGACGGACGATCATACATAGCTTAATCGATTTAATTTTCAATTTTAATACCTTTGACTCTATATCTGCCCCCCCCCCACCCTAAAACGCCAAAACGTAATGGCAAATTTAGTATAACCTTTTAACCTTTGGACTTATAGTCATCAGGGTATAAAAAAATGGTTGGCATAACATTTCGATGAAGTGTGCTTTTTTTTAAAATCCCGTTTTTTCTAATCTTATTTTTGGTAATCTCCTTTTTTTAAATCCGGTTTATTAAAATCCAGTTATTCCTTAAAAAAAATCTGTGCTTCTTTTGTATAACTTTTATCTTTTGAATATAATAGATGTTTAATTGAATAATATTTTAGGATTAGATAAATGCCTTCTTTACTCTTTTGTATGGTATAAATAAAGTAGTCGGTTAGATTAAAAAGCACAATATAACACTTTTACAGTATATCTAAAAAACTCTAGACTCGCACTGGTTGTGGAAAACTGATTTTGATTTAAATGCTTTCAACGCACTTCTTTTGAAAAACTTCAAGAATCACATTTAATTCTTAAATCATTCATTATTTTTATTAGACTGTACATGCACTAACTCTCTATGTTCTAAGTAAAAAATTTATAATCAAAAAACAAAAACCTTGTAACACAAAAGTTATAATTAAAAAAATAATAAAATATTTTACAATCAGTAATAATTATTATCCCTTTCAAATTTGAGTTATTCATCATACACTTGAATTTTCTATGACAACAAGTTTTGCAAAAAGCAAAAAACCAATTGGAACTTTTTGCTTTAAACAAAACAAAAAAAAACTTAAAACGCTACTGTTATAAACCTTTAATTTCTTCTTTTCATACTCAAAATCAACAAATAACATGCAGAACATCGTAATATCCATTAGTTTTGCTTCTATAGAACAACCATTGATTATTGTAGTAGATTTGTTTTGTTATGTACGTACACCATGACCACCTTCGAAAAAAAACTCATTAAATTCATAAAACCATAAGTGTTTCACATTAAGAAAAAAAAAAAAAAAAAAAAAATGGGAGTGCAAAAAAAATACAAAACGAAATGAATTGCATTGTAAAAACAGTTTTTGCTATTACTTTTACTTTTTTTGTTGTAATATAAGTTGCTTCTGTTGCATATTGAAATTGAATGTAACTACTACTTTTGCTGCTGTTTTATTCTTAATACACCATACCCGTAATTTATTTCTGTTTTTCAGAACCAATTGATTTGGTATTTTGTTTTTTTTTGTACAATATTCGCTTTTAATGTTTGATTACAATGTAATAATAGTGTAAAAATAAATTACAATTCCAGAATCTTGAAGAATAAACTACTGAACTTATTCATTAGTCATAAGTTTGAAAAATGTAATTATTAGTTTTTATACGTGAATACAAATAAAACCACGGGTATATTAAAATTACTCCTCAGTTTGTAACGCATCGATCTAGGTGAGCTAAATTTAGTGTCAAAGGTACATATCGATCGATCTAGCTATGTGTGTCTGTCAGTCAGCTCAAAAACTCAAACGCTAACTCAAAAACTAAAGGAACTAAAGTTTCCAAACCTACACAAAGTAATTTTTAGCCAAATTGTAGGTTTGTTGGAAATCGGACTTTTAAATCGTAGCTTCGGGTAGCTGCTATACAAATTTTTTGAACTGATATGAATATGCTTAAAACTAATAACTTAATCGAAAACTTAATAGAAAAACAAACAAAATGTAGTTAAATTGGTAATGGCTTAATTTTTTTTTTATTTATTCTCTTTGTAATTAAATATAATTATATTTTATATAAATCCGTTATAGAAAAATCTACTGGCTCATAGGTAAGCATTCTACCTTGACAATACAAAAGAAACTTCTGCTCTATAAACAAATATTGAAACCAGTATGGTCATATGGCATCCAGCTATGGGGATGCAGCAAAAAGAGTAATAGAGATGTTATTCAGAGGTTCCAGAATAAAGTTCTAAGAAATATTGTGAACGCGCCCTGGTTCATCAGAAACTATGACCAACATAGAGATATGCAAATAGAATTTGTAGGCAAAGAAAACCAAAATTTTGCAAGAAGTCACGAAAAAAGACTCCAAAACCATTTAAATGTCGAGGTAGTCCAGCTTCTGGATAATACAAATATAGCCAGACGACTCAAAAGAGTAAAGCCTTTTGAGTTAGTGTAGCTATAATAAGAGAAAGAAACAGTTGGATAGACATCGCTGGATGGAATCTACATTTAAAACTAAAATAAAGCCAGAAAAAAACTGCTCATTAGCCCTATAGGACTAGATCGCAATAGAGGAAGGGTGTGGTTTAGTGGGTAAGAATCCCACACGCAATCGCAAGCTACGGGGCTCATTGTGTCTTTTGAAGATTCCATTCCAACCTACGTTATTATTTTTATAATAAAATTCAAAAAAGTTTTTCAAAATAATACAATTGTTACCATAGATACTAACTACAAAAATTTAGAAAAAAAATTATTTTCTCAAAAATCCCATGGATTAGTGGTTAGGATGTCGGCCTTTCAATCGATAAGTGTCGACTCGAACCTCGGTAAGATGTACATTAGGTAATTATGTCATATAAAGTATTTTATTTTTTATATGAGAAATTCTTATTTATTTTATACATCATCGATATGCACAGGTATCTAAAAGTTGACAAGATCAACTATAACCTTCCTCGTTTTTTTTTTAATTAATAATTTTTTATATTTTTTTAAATTGCTTCTGTTTGAGGCAATTTTTTTGTTGTTGTTGTAAGGACATACAAAATAAGTAGGAAATGAAAGCATTACCATTAAATTTTAATGGGTTTTTAATAAGTTTTAAAAGTCTATTTTCAGTTTTTCTGTAAAAACTTTTACATATATAAAATTGTATTGTACTACTATTAATAATTTTAATATTGGTTAAATATAAAATATTATATGAAAAGTTCTTGGAAAATAATAAAGAAGGTCATTCAATAACCTTTAGTTATAATAATAAAAATGAAAAACGTGTTTTATGCAGATTTTTTATAGCACTTTATTTTATGTGCACAATTTTCTTTATTAGAAGAGCGAACAGTATTTTAAATTTGATTAGTAAATTTTTTTTGCGAATATTGTTTATTAACTTTGTGGTTTTTCCTTCAATGACTTTTAAAAGGAATATAATAAAAAACTAATTTCTAAAGTTTTAAATTGTTGTAGTTCTCAGTGAATGTTAGTTGTATGTTTTCCGCAAAAATGTGGTAATATTAGGGTTCTGTTAAAATGAAATTTAAATTTAAACAAGATTTTGATAAAATATGAAGTTGAAAGAGTTGGCAAATTTGTGCTTGTCAAAGGAATTATGAAATTAGTTTGTTTAAAAAGTTTTATAGAAAGATCTTTAAAAATTAGGCAAATTGGTTTTTTAAAGGTTTAACTGAAATCTTATCTTATTTCCAACACTATTTCAACTTAAAACCGATTCATGTTAAGAGTGCCGACTCATTGCTTTCGATTCTCGACTCTTTGATGTTCAAATAAATATCATAATAATTAATTCTATATCAATAATAAAAAATACATTAATAAAATATTGTAAAAAAATACTAAATATTAACAAATAATTTAGTTGAAAAATATAGCTCACAGATAGAAAAATAGCTTAAAATTAAAAGTTAAAATTATTACAAAATGTAAGAAATAGAATTGTGTATCTATTGTATCTATATTCAATAATATCTATTTGTAACTGTATCTAATTCTGTCTATAGAAAAAGTATAGAACGTTTTTACATTTTACAAGGCCTAGTACAATCTTAAGATGAGCTTTTCTCAAATTTTGTTATGGATTAATTCTTATCTGTTCTGGATTTCACACGAATAATAATTAGAGATTACAATTACAAGTAAAAGTAAAAGTAAAATTACAGATATAACTATAAACTCTACAATACACGTATTTTCAATAAATGCCACTCCTGTCGGAGTATAAGGCGGAAACAAACTCCTTCCATCTATCTCAATCTTGCGCTATTCGCCTGACTTCTGCCCAACTCTGCTGTCGGGACTCTGCTAAGACCGTTCTGATCCTGGTGTTGCGTGGTCTTCCGCGTCTTCGTTTCTCCTGAGGATTCCATTGAAATGCCTGCTTGCCAATATCATCGTCCGGCTTCCGCAGGGTGTGGCCTATCCACCGCCATTTTCTACATAGGATTTCTGTTGCTATTGGTTTGCTGGCAGTAAGTTTTAGAAGATCTTGGTTTGAAATTGTATTAGGCCAAAATATCCTGCATATTCTCCTCAGACACCTATTAACAAAAGTCTGTAGTTTTCTGGATATGTTCTCTGTGACTTTCCAGGTTTCGCAAGCGTATAGTAGAACTGGTTTAACGCTCGAGTTGAAAATTTTTAGTTTGGTTTTTCTACTAACGTTCTTAATTATAACAATGAATATTTAAAAAGCTTGTTTAATTTTATACAGGACATTCCTAAAATCAAAATTTTGTTTCAAGTTCTATAATAAATTCTAAAAAAATTATATAATATACGTACGTATAATTCTAGAAAAATCAAATCAAATTAGTTAGCATCATTATTTTGACATTTACATTTTAAACAAAATATATGAGAATATGATGAGATGTAACTAATTTTTTGAGGAGTTGCATTAAAATTTAATTCCCTACAACTAGCTTTGTATCTCTTGGGATGATATTAATATTTTTTTTATACCAATTTTTTCCCATCATTAAAATTGCAAAAAAATATAAATTGAATTAACAGTTATTTTGTATTCATTATCTAGCTGAAACGAATTCAAAATCAAAAGCTGTTAAAGGGAAGTTGATTACTAAACAAAGAAAATTTGCAAAAAAATTTAATTTTTCACGCCATTTCAATCAACTGTCAAAGTAAATTGTTTGTTATTGATTTTTTTGTTTTTGTGATAAGTCATAAAAAATCAAATTTTATGACATTTTGTATTTATAGTTTTATAAACTGAAGTTTCATATTTTCTCAAAAAGTCAAAAAAATACATTATTAGTATATAATAAAAAAATAATACATAAAATAAAATTTGAAAATTTTAAACATTTTTAAAGTTTTGGAAAAATAAAAAAGGTTGTTCAGTCTTATTTTAGGCATAAGATAACGGGAATAAATAATGAAATGAAAATTGGGATTGCACAAAAAGCATTGTATATATAAAAATAAGTATGTACTTTATAATTTTGTATAGCAGTTTAAATTTCAACTTAACTAGCCGTCCATCAGAGGGCTATGAAGTTCGAAAGAAGTGTCGATGTGTACCTAATAATTTTTAAAAGTATTTCGAATTTCGTGTTTTCTTTTTTGAGATTTATAAAAATTTTATTGGAAATTAAGATGGGTATTGTATTACAATATTATATACATAAACATATTTACAACTTTGGATATTACAATATTGATATACCAATTGTCGTCACAGAATGACGGTGTCAGTTACAGTAAATTGGATGTACTTTACCAAATAATGTAGTAAATAAAAAGAAAATGCGTTATTACATAGTTGTAAAAAAATTCACTTGAAATTCAATTGAAATTTCATTATTTTAATTAAATTAATAATTAAGTTGTTTATTTGAAAACCATTCACCAAGCCACGTTTGTAAAAAATCTGATGCCTCCGAATATATTTTTTTAAAAAAAAAATTAAAGAAATACGAATAATAAGTGGAATGAACTTTAATTGTATTAGTGAGAGTCAAAAATGTGTTAAGAACAAATAAGTGTCAAAGTTGTTTGAAAAGTTTAGCCTTCACCTTAAGCTGTACGCTTTTTTGCTTTGCTTGCTTTACACGCTTTGACAGTTGAAATAAATTAGATAACTTACACAGCAACATCTAAAGCCAAAATAATCAAATTTAATAATTCTATGAAAGTATAAATAACCGATCATTTCAAACGCGATTGCAACGGTGGGAATGCGTCATATTTGGATTCATAACATTTTAAAATATTATAGGATCTTCCTAACCATCCAGAATAATTTACATGGTTTCAAATTACTGTTTTTTTTCATTCTTTCATTTGAGGTTTCATCGGCTTAGTTCTTTTAGAATGGCGTGTCTCCTGTTGTTTTTTAAAGGTTCGCGTCTTTTACTCCAAGACCATGAATTCTTTTTTGTTTTTTTGATATGATAAACGAAAAATCAAATTTATCATAGTTAAAAGATATTTACAAAAATAAAATTTACCAATTATACAAATAGGGGTACCACTTTAATAACATTTGAGCCAAGATCAAATCGAAAAAAAACAAATGAATTGAATTTAAATATAATATTATATATTTTGTAATGATTTGTTATCTTCTATGGCAATTTGCAAAAACGAACAGTAATAAAAAAAAAAAAAAAAAAAAAAAAATAAAAAATAAACGTAAAAAAAAGGACAATAAATATTGTTAATAAATCAATGATTAATCTTCTTGTTTTACAAAAAAAAAAATTACACTAACTCATACCAAACGAATTAAACCACAGATTGTTAACGTTGTAAGGATACGCTAACAAAACAACAACAAAAAAAAATGCTATAAATTTAAACAATTAAAAAGTTTTTTTTTTTATAATTTATAATTTTCATATAAGCCTTGTAAGGAATACAACAACAACAACAACAACAATGAAAATCATATGAAAATTGCATTTTAGGATGGAAAAAACATTAAAATAAATGCAAAATTCGTTCGTTTATCGTTTATAAAAAAAAACTCGCGTTTTGTTTTGTATTTTTTTTTTTTTTTTGCTTTATGTGTTTGCATAAAAAAACATTTTTTTTTTTTTACATTGTGATAAATTGCAAAAAAAAAAAAAGCAAAATATAAAAATAGAAATATAATAAAAAAAATAGTCTTTGTTTTTCATGTTCTGATAAAAACGTGGCAAATGATCATGCCAAACCCTCAAAATACGACAGCAAACAAAAATGAATCAGAAGAAAATCAAAAAAAAAATATATATGTAGGTATTCTGTACATATATTTTATTGTATGACGTTTTTGTTTTTGTAATTTTATTACCTCATGCATCAACATTAATGTCAAACGCTAAGTATTATTTTTTATTTTCAAGTTCCTTTGGCATTTTTTTGAGTTTATTGTTATCTATTTGATTGTTTTAAGTTTTTCACTAAAGAATTGAGTCTTCCTTAAACTATGAATTTTGTTTTAAAATTAACACGTCGGATTTTAGATTGACATCAATGCTTCAAATATCAAAGCTAAATTTTAGGTAGCACATGTTTTTTATTTCAATTTTTTGCTTTTATTATAAATTTTGTAATTTTTGAGCTGCATAAATTTTATTATTCTCAAAATCTGGGTGAATAAATGGAGAGTAGTGAAAACTAAAAAAAAATAGTTATGTTAATATTGTTATTTTTTTGAATAAAATAACTTTGAATGATATTTTGCTTGTAAATAGTAAATGTTAGGCTAATAAGCCTGCTTATACCATAGGTACATGTTGGAACATGGGGACATATTATATTCTTATTATTAGAATTGATCTTAATGAATTTCACATACAATTTAAACCTGAAATAATATTAGGATTTATAATACGTAGAAACGTTTTAGATTTCCAATAGATACTCTATTAGATATTCTATTTGTCATATTTGTTTTCAAGTTCCGATAACTCTGTTCATTAGTGAAATGACCTTGAAATCTGGTTAATAAAATTTTAGAATGGATATTTTATTCTTAAATATTATTTCAAAAGAATTTTGTGTTTGTTTTAAACCCAAAAATATCCCCTAGTTCTATGGCAAGTTATTGGGGAAACACTCTGTATAACAGAACGAACATTCGTCTAAATGACAAAGAAGGTATTCCTCTAAATCCCTTTAAATGACAAAGAAGGTATTTCTAAAACAAAATGTATCTTAATTGAAATTGCTTTACCATCTGATATAAAATAGAAGCGAACGTGTTAAAAAGCTAGTTAATTTATAGTAACTCATGGTTGATTCTAAGATTAAATTTATATATTTGCAATATACAATTCACTTTCATCAAATTTGCTATTAAGATGGAATTTCAGTTCCATGACAGATGAATACTTAAGAAGGTAAAAACTAGATATGATAGACAGATTAGTATATCAAAAGATTTTATTTCCAACCTATTGGAATAAACTTTAAAAAACACTATAGGAACTGCCAGCATATCGTCATTAATTTAATATTCATTTTAAAAATTATATGTTTAAAAGCTAAATTTAAGTTGTGTTCGAAATATTAATGCGAAAATTATGAAAATTAGTAATTTTTTTTTTTTTGATCATATTATTTACTTTTTTATTTTTTAAATCCTAGGAAATTTACTACAATATTTATTAGTTATAATAAAAAATAGCACGTTTTTGCATTCACTTTTATTCCAAGGAAATTCAGGTATGACTTTACGTTTTTAAGTTGCAATGAATCTAAGTGTCCACAATGAAATGTACATGACAGCGTCTTTTGACATTGTTTTGTTTACAAATATCATGAATTAAAAAATATTCAATAGTTTAAACTTTATTGTATAGCTATTTTGAATAATGGTTTGATATTATTTAACACAAGATAGAAAAAAAATTAATAATTTCACCAAGAAATATTTTTCAAAGTTCAATTATTTGACATTTGAATACGTAGAGAAGCGAAAAAGCTAAAAGTTAAACAACTTTTTTAATGGATGCGTAATGACTACGTCAGAGTTCCGTCTATTTTAGACATTTTCATATAACTCAATACATTTAACTTAGTTTGACAGATAGCTAAAGTGTAGAGAGCGAAACGAGAGCGTTCATTGTAGATAGGCTATAAAAGTCAGTGTTTTTCAAACAAATATGATAAAATAAATTTTTAGCATTTTCAACAATTATTTTATTAAGAATTACAAATTTTTTTAATTCTCAAATAGTTTCGAAGGCTTTATTAGCTAGAAATATTATATATTTTTCCAATTTTAAATTTGTAGCCGACCTGACAATATGTGTATTTCTTTTTAACAGGTTTCGAACAATTGTCTCTACTTTAATTACATCCGTGGCCTTTTTGCTATTCTCTATGAGCCACTCTTCGTCTCTGCCTTTGTCCTTCGCTTCACAGCTTCCTTCATGCTTTATTTGAAGAAATAGGTGCTGCTACTTCTTCAATCGAACAGAATCAAGGCATTGCCGACGCCGCATAAGTGGCTTTGAGTGCAAGTACTATTCGCGCACGCCTGCGATTTTCCTCGTGTTTTTGTTTACGATCATTTTATGAATTTTATTATGGCTGATTACAAAATATATAATATCCGTTTAAATAGATACCTTATTTCTATTTATGTATCTGTTTGGAGAGATTTTATACTCGGTTACGAAATAAGGTTATCGCTTTTTTTTCGAATAATTACAATTATATACATTCTAGATAAAAAACGGATATCCTGATTTTGTACCCTAAAAGTCTTAAAATTTTATAATTTAAATTTTAGCAATATGTTTAGTGATCCCTAAGCTCCTCTAGATTTTTACGGTGTTTTAATCAATAGGTGGTAAGTTATATTGCTCTTCAGTTTTAGGGGAGCTGTGTTCGCAGTCCAAAATTTCGCTAGAAGTATTGCGTCTTACCATTATATTCCTCCTCACCAGCGAGGGGACATAATACCCAAGAGTTATTATAACTATTCTTATTATATAAGAAACGTTGGCTATGTCATGTTAGCTATGTATATATATATATTTTATAACAGTTTTGTATAGATTTTAGTTTATTTAAAAAATTTAAATTTGAAAATTAAATGTTTGAAAATTGTTATATAATTTCACTGATGCGATTTATTACCTTATATTACAAAAATGCAAGACTATTTTTTATTCAAAAGCACAATTGAAGATTTTAATTGCCATTTTTTGAAAATCTATTAATCTATAAATTAATTCTAAAACATTAACTACAACCATTATTATCGAAAAATTCTCTTAAAAAATCACAATTTTTTTATTATTTCCTTCAATTTTTATTATCAATATTTAAAATTTATTAATTTTTTTTTTTTTTTTTAATTTTTTATTCATTTTTTAACAAATCAATAAAAAATAATTTTGTACATCCCTTTTAAATGTCAAATCCATTGTCTTTTTTTTAATATTAATTTTTATGAGAATTATTTGCGCAATCATAATATTAATCAATTGCTACCACTATCATTTTTTTTATTTTTTATTAAAAAACAGTAACAGTTACCATATATAAGATTATTTGGATTATATAGTTTATATATACATATATATATATATACGAATTTGAAACCAGAGACCCAAAGTAATCTTTTATTTGTTCACTATTATCATTATTATCTTCAGTGTTGTTTTTTTTTTTGAAATACAATGTCCTTTTTTTCCTGTGACATAAATTTGATCATCACATGCACACACACAAAAAAACAACAAAACAAAAAACAATAACAAATTACATGTGAAAACTACTTAAGTGATCATTCAATTGGAAATTAAAATTAAAGGAGTTTCTGTTGTTATATCTTTTTCTTCCTTGTTTTTTTATTTTTATTGGATTGCAACAAGGATCAAGATAGCGAAACGTTGATTTGCACTTATAAACACTTAACAATATTATAACAAACTATATATATATATAAGATAGTGGTTCTGAAATATTATATAGTTGCAATATATGTGAAAGTAGGATATGAAAACAAAGAGAAAAATAAAGAGATTGTTATGTTGTAACAATACAAATTTGGAAAACTCTTGGCACACAATAAACGGGGAACAACATTTAAAAATGAACATGAAACATTGTTCTTGAAGGTTGTAATAATGTGATATTTAGTGGTCTTAAGTACCAGCAATATTTCATCGTTTCTTTTATTTTTTGTTTTTTTCCTCTATTTATGTTTTGTAAGTATTTAAAAATTTTTAAAAGGTTATTATAAAATTGAAATTCGTTTAGAATTCTGTTGTATAAAATTTTTAAAATGGTAATTAGTAAAATACTTAAGTAGAAATTACAAGTTAGAAGTTTTCATTATAAAGTGTCTTAGAAGAATTTGACGTATGTTCGATACAAACATCATAGCTATTAAAAATCTCTGGGTATTTATTTTTAAAAAACCTATAGTCCAACAAATGTGGCATAGAAAGATGTAGGTATTTTAATTTTAAGAAACGATATTAATAACAAACCTTAAAAGGTATTTACAATCCTTTCTACAACTTCCAAATGAAAATCTTCAATTCCTGTATTAAAGCATCCTTTTGATAAATGATATTCAGATATACGGTTATATATTTTTTTTTCAGGAGTACAGGGGGCATATTATATTCGAGTTATTAGAATTGATCTTAATGAATTCCAGATACAACTTAAAAATGAAATAGTACCTTATAACATGTACAAACGTCTAAGATTTTCAATAGCTACAATTCTATTTTGGTTTATATTGTAATATTTTGTATTTGAATTTTATGGTATTATATATCTGTGAGTTATATTATTCAATTAAATTATTTGTTTATATTAATGTATTTCTTATTAAATATTAGTAATTATTAATTATTGAATAAACCATTAATTTGAACCCAATAGCGAATGATAGCTGAGTTGGAAACTAGATAAAAGTTTTTTCACTTTTAATTGAATTCGAACCCGCGCCTTCGGAATGAAATGTCAGCATTCTAACCACTGCGTCACCCAGCCGTTTAAATACTTAAACTAATAAAAATGGCTTAACTTATTGAACCAAATTCATAAAGTAATACATTTTTGTATTTTTGTATTAATTATTCCACCTCAATCTTTTATCTATAAATCGATTACTGCGTGTTATCCTAAAATTGTCTATATTATTTATTGTAAAATTGCGTACATAATTTAATTGCATATTTGCACTTTTTGATTCATCAAAATAATAATTTTTTTTCTATATTATAAGGCTGCACTATAAATTGTACAACTGTAATAATCGTTTTTGTCATTAAGTGCAGTGGCTCATCTTTTATAGCCTAATTTTGAAAAATTTTAAAATAAAAATACATGAATCAACTCTGCGCCAAAAGCTGGTAATATTGTCAAATTAGTAGATACAACATAAAATTACTTTATTATATTTCCACTTACGTTTGTTAGGTGCTAATTGTTTTGATGACAGGCTAATTACTGTCATTCGAAGAATTCGTAACCTGTCTATACAATTGGTAAATGTTGGAGCAATGGGAAAGTAGTTGACATATAATACTCTTGTCATTAGAATTGATCTTAATGAATTTCACATAAAATTAATACATAAAATTGTACTAGGAATAAGAGTTGAAAACGATTTTCAATAAATACAATTCTTTGTTATAATCATAATAATTTTATATTTTTAAAAAATAGCAATTTATGTATCCGTGAGGTATATTATTCAATTAAATTATTTTTTTTATATTTTGTATTTGTTTATATATTATTTTTATATTAATGTATTTTTTTTAGAATTATTAAATTTGGTGATCCCATTAATTTGAACCCAACGGTCAATGATAGATAGCAAAGTCGAATCAAAGTCCAATAAAATTTTTTCACATTTTTTCATTGACTGGTATACCAACACGGAACTCTCCAATAAACTATCGGTATTTTAAATAGTTCTTATAATCCTTGAGGCAAGTGTTTCTTATTGAACATTGAGATTAAATTTATAGCCAAAAGGATTTTTAAAAAAATATAACTGTTATACATTAATAATTGACTTACTACTAACTCTGTTAATTATAATGTAGCCCATACATGGAGGACTAGGTTTTCAACTTGGTAAGCGGACATGTTAACAAACCTTACCATACACTTTTCAACCTACCATCGAACCATTGTAAAATTTTTTTTTTTTTTTTTGATTTGAAAAATATGTTAAATGTCAAAAGAATCTGATAATTTAAAATTTGAATTTTTAACAGTTTTTATTTAAATATATTGTTCTGCCTATTTAATTTTTATCTTATAAAATTATGATATTTAATATTTTTTTATATTTTAAAACATTTTTCTAACTTAATTTTACAATTATTTCAAATTATTTACTTAATTATATGTTGTTGTACCCATCGTGTATGGGTTGCTTAAGCTACATAGTCTGACGTAAGTCTATACAAGATCGTAGGCCTCTTCATGGTTTGAATAAATCTGACATAAAAAAAAATACGTATCTAAGCGTATATAATAAATATATACTATATTTAGTATTCCTTTGTCCGTTATTTTGAATGTCATTTAATAAACTGTCTTTTGTATTAAATAAACCTCAGCATTTACAGAGACAACCGTTTTAAATAGTATACGTTTTTTAGTACCGTTTTTGTTTTGTATTTTTTTTTTTTTTTTTTTGTTAAATAATAAAAAAATAACATTTTACAGAACAGAATAAAAACAAAAATATATGTTTTTTTTACAGTAACATCCAATATTTACTAAAAAGTAATTTAAAGAGATTTTACAGAATGTTTCATTGTAGATTTTCTGAATTTTGTTTCATTTTCTTTTTAAATTTTGAAAATTATATAAAATGGCAATAAATTAGAAATTTTGTATTTGTTTTTTTTTAATACCTACTATAATTTATATTTTAAACAAACATATTTTTTCAAGTCATTAAATCATATTTATTAGTTTTTTTTACTTTACTAACTTATTTTAATTTTTTTTTTGCTTTTTTACAAATTACTTTAATTTTTCATTGTTTGTAATTGTAGCTGTTGTTCAATTTTTTTTTTTTTATGACGATCATAAATTTAAATTGATGAATGCAATTTTTTTTTTTTTTTTTAAATTTGTTTTTATTACATTTATCGTAATCGTTAATTATTATTAATGCAATTATAGAGTGCATACTTAATATTCTGTATTAATTTTGTTTTTCATTTTTTAATTTTCACAATAAAGTACAGTTACAAAAATTGGTTGTTAAAAAAACTTATAAAATTTTCTTTTAAAAAACTAATAATAATGAATGCAATAAAGAAAATTAATGACTCATTTTTTTTTTTCTAAAAAATTACAGTACATTAAATTTTGAATTTATACACATAATATATTATATATAGGTAACTTATGTAAAATATTTTATATATATATACAAGCTGATTATGTATTTTATTAAATTTAAAATTATTCTTTAAAAAAATATTTATATATTTTTTTATTAATTTCTTTTATAATTTTTTGATATTCCAACTAGTAATTCCTTTTTACTATAGTAACAAATTTCAAAATCAACTAGATTATTAAGTATAACATTATGTTAAATGTGAATATGTAGACGTCAGTTTTATTTAATATTGGAATGTGTAGTTAATTTTAATGTTAATAGTTGCGGTGCCTATATTTTTACAAAATAAAAATAAAAAAGGGAATTCTCAATGCAACGACACCGTAATGGCAACGTAAAAATGTTGGCTGTGACGTCACTGTATTTTTATTTATACTATACGGTATTTATGATACATTTGTTAACTAATTTGAAATGAAATCAAAATCAGTTAATCTATATAATATATGGCAAAAGTTATTTTATATTTAGCACAAAGATATATATATGTAATAAAAAAAACTGAAAATTACTATCCATCTCGGATCTTAAAAGTAACAATTGTCCCATTCAATAATTCACAAGTTGCACAATAAACTCAAACGGATTTGTCGTTCAATACAATATAGTCTACAGCCCAATTTGAAAAGTTGAAGCTTAGTTTCAATAATTGAATCGAAAATTAAATTCTTCGAAAATAACGAAGCACCGGACAAACGTTCGATGCAGACCAGGAATCGGGTGTTAAGTGATTCATGTTTCCTTAAAGTATATTTTAATAAAAGAAAGTTATTTGTAAATTAACCGATCACTTATGAATATATCTATCTGACCAATGGCGTAGTGGTGAAAACGCCGCCTTTCATGTGGAAGGTCTCGGGTTCAAAGCTCGGTCATCTCTAATAAAAAAATATCGTAAAATTGTATAATTATATCGTAATAGTTTATATCGTAATATAAAATAAGATTTAATAAAAATATATAAATAATTCTTGCGTAAGATTATAGATGGCGCACAGAGTTAACATTTGTGCATTCATATTTCTTAACCTTATACAATAGCTACAGCCGAGTAATCAACGGCTTAGTGAATATTATGATTAAAGAAACTGGAGCATAGTTTAAAATAAACTTGGTGATGCCATATGCTCCTTTAAGGAGTGGAAAAGGAATAAAAAAAAAAAATAATACATCGGACCACATTGGCAACTGCGTTGAAACGAAGTTTTTCCGGCATAATAAAATATCGTTGGAAAGATATTATGAGAATCACAGTTCGATGTAGGCCATGGCCTTTGATGTCGCTGCCATGTAATTTGAATATATATATTGAATATTTATGAATATATTACGAAAGACAACTATCATGATACGGCGACGTGACGGTGCCGATATAGTTAAAATCAACCTTAAAAATGAAAAAAAAGTAGAAATTAATGAAAGGAATGAACTAATTAATAATGAGTTAAAAATAAATATAAGTTTAGAGAATATATTGTTTGTCAGAAGTATTTTTGCAATATTAACTTTATATCTAATACATAATATTAAACATACATAAAGTAATATAATTTTTTGGAAATTTTTTTTTAAAAAATCAAAACTACTTTCTAAACATATAATTTATTTTATTCATTAATTTTATTTTATGGATCTAATTCATAAGATTTAAAAAAAAATTCAAAAAATTCATAAGATTTAAAAAAAACATATAAAACTTAATATGAATTTGATTCATGATAGAAAATTCAAAAAAAAAAGTGAATAAACTCAAAACTAAAATTAATTTTATCATGCATGACTTTTTTTAAAAAAAAAAAAAAAATGTTTAGTTTTAAAACAACTAACAAACATAATAGATTCATAGTTTATAGATTCATTTCATTGTGAATTGTGATCATCATGATACATAAAACATGATACAATAATTTTTAAAGAAATACAAAAGATCTATGAACTAATTTAATATTAAAAGGAAATTTTTTCAAGTCAATTCTTGCAAAAAAATAAAATAGAATGAATATAATGTACATACATGTAGACATATGTGATTAAATTTATTTTTAATTAATGTTAATTATATTTAGTGAATGAATTTTTTAATTAGTATTTGATGATGAAAAAATTTTTAAAATTTTTTATATATGAGTTCAATGAGAATTGAAAAAAATTTAACTGGAGACTGAATTCTTTAAAAATTTTAAATTAAATTAATTTTAGTAAATTTTTAGTTGTTAAGTGCAAGAATCAAAATTGAAAATACTGAAAAAATTGACTTTGAGGTGTGAAAACGTTTCGATTGCTTAAGATGGCTTTCTAAAGGCTCTTTTTACAAAATCTTTTTCTTGATCCCTCATGTAGGAAATTAGTTCGTTAAGGAAATACAAAACGTAAGCTCTTAAGTAAATTAAAAACTAAGTTGAAAAAGTTCTACTTATTCTACATTCGAAAATGCCTTTCTATATGAATAGTTTGATTTTATACATCCCAAACTTGAGGCTTTTAATCATCATTATATTGTAGGTCCTCTGAAGTATTAAAAATCAAATTCAATAGGGGATAAACCAAAAATGGGATCCGTTTGATACCTTTGTTTAATTTAATATTCAATTAGGATACTAATCAAGAAATTAAATGACCCAATTAATCTTAAAAAAATTGTCCCTATTGTTCAATCAATAATTCATAAAATTTTAAGAGTCAAGTGATAATATCTTATATATAGGCCATAGTTCGTATATAAAAAAGACGAAGCACCTTTAGATGTGCCAACAATTCTGTTCTAAAATTGCTTTTATAGCACCAATATACATTTTAAGTTATATGCATATTTTCTATACTTATGTATGGGGTCACGGAGCGTTATACAAAGCTTAACAAAATTTATTTCTTTGATCTGGTTAAAAGGCGCTCCGCTTTGGTGCTGAGGAAATTTTTAAGTCCTTATTGTTAAAGTCAACGAAACCCTAATTATTTTTCGCATTAGGTAATAATAAAATAAACATATTTCCTTAACATATTTAATAATTGTGTTAACTGTTCAACTGTTAGGCTAAAAAGCCTATCTATACCATAGGTACATGTTGGAACATAATTATATTCTAATTATTAGAATTGATCTTAATGAATTCCACATACAATTTAAACATGAGATAGTACTAGGTCTTATAAAATATAGAAATTTTTTTAGAAAGATTTTCGATAGATACAATTATATTTGTAATAATTTTAAATTTGAATTATAAGGTTTTTCTGTATCTGTGAGTTATATTATTCAATTAAATATTTGTTATTTGTTTATATTTTGAATCTGTTTGCATTGTATATGTATTTATGAATATATTTATATAATTTATGAATATTTTGTATTGAAAATATATAATTATTAATTGTCGACTATAAATTTGAATCAAATGGCGGCTTGTAATTGAATCGAGTCCAACACCAAATAAAAGGTTATAACTCTGTTTCCATTCTCTCGAATAAATAGTCGGCAATCTAACCGTTGTGCCACCCAACTATAAAGATAACAATTATATAAAACATTCGTTTTAATTAAATTATTAAAACAGTTGTTCATATTTTCAAGTTTAATATCTCGAGCTACCTATTTAAGAATAAATATGAATTCTAAATAAATACATAATTTGTTAAAAACTATAACAATAAAATCATTTATTTAACAATAAAATTAATAATAAAAATAAAAAGTTTTTATGCTAAAATTATTATACATATATATATATATATATATATATATATTTGTCTAAATTTAGATATTTAGTAGTCAGTCACAAAAAAAAAAAATAAAATAAAATGTTGTTTTAAAACCAAATTAAAAGTAATAAAATGTCATTCTTCTTTTAATTAGACAGAATAATTATTATGTTAAAAAATAAATGCTGAACAATATACCAAAAAACGGTTTCTTTATGGTCTACTTCTCTACTAATTATAGTCATCATAACACATACAACTAAACTTATAATAGAACATAAATTATAACTATTAATTATTTTCTATTTTATATATATATATATATATATACAATATGTAGTTATTATATACATATTTATTTAAATATAAATTTATATTTAATTTATATATTATATTTATTTCTATATATAATTTATAAATACATATTATATACCATATATAATTTATATATTTAATTCGTCTTTATTACTTCTATGCATTCATAAAAAGTATTTTTTGAACATTAAAAATAAAGTATGCGTGAACTATGAGATATTTCAAATTAAAAAAAATTTTATTACAATTTAAATTAAAAAAAAAAGTTGTCTTTACTTATCCAGGTATTAAAATATTTCATAAAATAATTTTTTTTTTTTTTTTACTTCACATTAAATATTTTTAGGCACGCGTTCTTTTCATATTTTGTGACTAAATAATAAATATATATTAAGTATACCTAAAAATATGAAAAAAAGATATAATCATATCTTTGAATGGGTGAATGTTATTGAAGAAAGAAAAAAATCGGGTCACAGCGGTTCAAAACAGCCTTTTTTAAATCCCTCTTTTCCAGTTACTTAAGAAGCTCAGCACACCCATACATTCCCGTAAGATTAAACTTTGTTATACGCTTCTTTTATGATTTTTTTGCCCTAAAGCGCTATGTACTTGAAGGTAGTGCACCAAATTAAAAAACACAAATATGGCACATATACTTGTGTGACAGCTGTCATGTAGTAAAATAATTATTTTAATTACGATATTACAATTAAATTTTCTGTTTACGAATATAACCGCCTTAGGACGCAAACCCAAAAGGTAAGAGATGGGTCGTTATAACGACGTTATTGATCAGATAATTTAGTGCAATATGCTTATCAGAATCTGTAACCCAATTACTGTATATTTATACAATTTATAAGTATAAATTACAAATATATTTTACAATTTTCAATAATTATCAATTTTTTTTTTTAATTACGATATATACACTTTTACGATATAAACTATACTGTTCTCGCTTATGATTTGCCTATGGGATTCGAGCCCAAAAGGAAATAACAGTATTTTAATCATACAGCATTATAGTCCGATAAGTTGGAACTTTTATAATTATCAAAACCAGTAATTATTTAAAATAAATTTTAATAACGGATGTATACACTATTACGATATAAACTTTTTCTATAAAATCTAATGAATATACAACTTGTAGGCTGTGGTCCGAGTGCAAAAGCAGTGGATAGAATCTTAATCATGGCGCCATTTATCATCGGATTACTCATCATAACAGTGTTTATTTGATTCTGCAAAATTTTTTTTAATAACTATAGGTATAATCCTATCTAGTCACAATTTAATTAATTAAAAGTAATTAACTGCTCTTTGGGGAATATTTTAAAGTATTAATATCGTATATAATGTATATCGTATAATATTCATATTATAATGAATTTTGGAATCATCATCTACTTAACTATGAATCGAGTATAATATTGCCATTACAAACGATACTACAAAAACTTTATTTAAATATTTTATTAAATTGAAACAAAATTAAAAATTAGAAAAATTTAAAAAAAAAAAATTAAGTATGAATATAAAAACCGTGTGCAAAAATGATGAAAACTCAAAAAGTTTAGAAAAACATATTAAAAATTTTTTATTTTCTATACTTAACTGTACATCGCAAGTTTAAATCTCGCGTTATTTTCTATTTTCTTATTTCGTTTTTTTTTCATTGTATTCTTTTAGTTTTTCATTATGACCGTGTACAATACACAATTATCCATCCATCCATTCATCCATCCAACCATCCGCTAATGGTTTATTTCAATTTAATATGCTCTATTCTGTTCAAAAAAAAAAAATAAAAAAAAAAAAATTCGTTCTAATGACTGACTAAAGATTACGTCATCATTAAATTTTCACATTTTCTTTTCAAATTTTTTTGATTTTTTTTTTTTGCACAATAATGTATGATTGTTCGTTCGTTCGCGTTTTACGATCATCTAAAAAAGCAAAATGATAAAAAATTGTATGTACATATATTGGAATTACATTAATAGAAACACGTGTTTCTACATACAAGAAAACAGTTTTCAAGAATTTTGATTTAATCTCAGTTCAAGTAAAAAAAAAAAAAAAATTAAATAAAAATTTTTGTATTAAAAAAAATTTTAAAAAAATTGGGATTTAAAAAATGTTGATAAATTTTTGAACTTTCTTTATTTAGAAGAAATATAATGAATTCGTGTAAATGTTTTTTATTGCATGGAAAATAATTAAAGGTCGAATTTGAAGAAGAAAGTGGAATTTAATTGGATCCTAAAGTTTTGTAAAGTAGAACCAACTGGTTCGATTTGCAATTTAAATAAACATAGATTGTAGACATTAGCTTCTAAAGGAGTCTCAGACAAGAACCTTTTTTTCCTCCTCTAATATTCAACTTACATTCAGATGAAATAAAAAAAGTAAGATTTATGAAAGAATTCTTGTAAATTATGTACTTATCATCAATCTCAGATTTACAAACGGCCAGTTCCAATTGTCAGAGCGATATACAAAATTAAATAATGTTTCATATTAGGATTTTGGATAAAGACTAAGTACTTATACATATTTAAAAACAAATTTATCGTAATTTTTAAGAATTTTATTATATTATAAAGCAAAAATTGTAAAAAATCAACCCTATTTCTGTCATTTGGCGTTTTTAAATTGAAGATAATATATCTTATAAATCTTTTGTTATAACAATTTAAATATAACGTTTTGACTAACTTTGAGGGGCTGTAGTTCTTTGTCGTAACTAGCTACCAGTAGTTAAAATATCATTGCTTTATTTCAAATAGATTAGAAGTTTTGTCAACACCCGGACAGACAGACGATCAGAATAAAACTATATAGACACATTTTTCGAAAATATTTTAAAAATGTGCTAAAAACATTGCTAGTTACTCTCTTTTTTTCTACTCCCTTTGGAAAAATTGGGTCACGCCAATTAATTTTATTTTGAGCTGGTTATTTGATTTCTGCCCAGGTTTTTCTTTTCTTTCTTCTATACCATTCTTCTTTAAGTTTTTTTAGATCTGTACACTGTTCTTTTTCTCTGAGGGTTCCAATCTAATACCTGTTTGGCAATGTAGTATTTTCTTAGTGTCTCTCTCCTGTCCATTAGTATTTCCTATTTCTAATTTAAATTTGGATAGCTTCTTGTAGTGTTATTAGCCACAATTCTTCATTAGTTATTATCCGTGCCAGAAAATTTTCCATAATAATGCGAAACCATTTGTTGATGAAAACTTTTAACCTTTTTATACACCGCTCGTTCAACAGCGATTGAAAGATGATATCCAATATATCTTTTGGCAGTTACGGCACCTGACGTTATAAATGTAATATTAAATTTAAAAGGTTTTATTTTTCATATGTGAGTTGTAAGGTTGTATTAAAATTTTTTTTAAATATTACTAACATTCTTATCGAATTTAAAACGTTGAATTAAAATAATCACATAATTAAATTTTTTTTTTTTATTAAAGTACGATTTTATTTAATTTAATTTATTATTTTAAATTCCAATTATAATTTATATATTATAATATTCTAAAATAAACGACCTCAAATTGCAAAAAAAAATAAATATTTCATTACCTATACTTAAATTAATTACTTAGAAACTGTTAAATATTAATCTAATTTTTAAAATAAATTTAAATTATTAGGCTTAGGCCTATTTTAAGACCGTAAAAGCATAATGATAAAGCATAATAGCATATATAATATGATATTCTTATCTTTTATTAATAAACTTGACTCTTTCCACCTCGTCTAAGATAACAATTAGAGACTAACTAAAAGTTTAAATAAACTTTTACTAAAATTAAATAATACAGGGTGGCGCAAAAAGACCCATATGGTTTGAATGTTTAATAGCTTTTATAACTTTTCGTAATTTTCCGAGAGTTATGGCTTGAATTTTATTGCGAATGTTTTATTTTAGCTCTGGTATGGTCGCTGACTTGTTTATGTATACCCTTTCTTTCAAATAACTCCAAAGAAAACAGTTAAATCCGGTGAACATGGGGGCCAATTGAAATCGCTTCTGCGCGAAATAATGCGTTCGCCAAAGAGGTCTCGTAACAGAGCCATTGCGTCCATTGCAGTGTGGGCGGTGGCTCCATCTTGTTGGAACTACAACTATGAATGGTTTTCTACAGCTCGTTCGATATTCAGCACCAGTAATCGCAACTGAGACACCATGTACATTTTTAAATAAATATGGACCAATGATCCTTTCAAACAATACAACCCACCAAACAGTACACTTAAGTGGGTGTAATTGTTGCTGATGAACTGTTCTTGGATTCTCCGTAGCCTTCAATTTTGCTAGTTTACGAAATCAGTCAATTAGAAATGGACTTCATCGATCATTATCAAATTAAAATTTCAAAATTAAATTACACATTAGATTTTCAAAATAAAATTCAACAATTGTTGATCGCTCTTCTGTTGTGTACTGTTCCATTTCCAATTCCCCAAGTTTTCTTCACAAAGTTCTGAAATAAAAATAAAAACTATAAATAAATTTAAAAAGCTATTAAACATTCAAACCATATCGGTCGTTTTGCTCCAGCCTGTACCAACAATATTTCATTGAATTAATTTAGTCTAAACGTTTAATTAATTTATACTTGTATTATCGAATATAAAAGTTATAAAAAATAAGTTAGAAAATATTGTATTATAATTTATAAGCTTCTAAATTTAATTAAAAATTTAATTTAGCGTAATATTACTATTACATTTTGATTAACAAATGCCTCATTTAATTTATATTTAATAATTAAGTACATATAAATTCGTTAACAGTATACAGTAATTCGTAAATAGATCCGTCACTTACGTTGTCAAAAAAATATGTGTAATAAATCAAATTTGACAAAGGGTAGCCCTATTTTGTATGAAAATATTAAATTAGGAATTTTTTCGAATTATAAAATTAACTATCTATACTATCTTTCTTTTATTACTAACTAAATGCAGGGATTACCATATTTAGATTCCATACGAGCATGAAACAATAGATTTTAAAAAGCATCTAGCAATGGTTCTTGTTATAGATGTAAAATGGTGCCAGAATTATCTGGTACATATAAATTACTCTATAAGATAATGTTTTAATTGTAAACTCTCTTCGATTTAAGGGCGCGCTCTACAATAAGAGGTTCTTGTTTAAGTTTGCTATCAAGCTCGATATATGAAGATTATAAAATATTTTTTCCAAAACCATGTCCATATGAAGCTTCAAAAATTTGATCAGGTACGCAGTTTCAAAAATTTTGTAATTTTAAATTGAAAAATGTAGTTCCTTAATCGTGGGATTACTGTTTATAAAATGTATGCAACGTACATACTTGAATGTAAAAGTACATGTACATGTAATCATGTATGGTGAATATAATGTATTTAATTTTAAACATCAATACTTCAAAGTTTTTTTTCGTTTTGGTTTTCTTCGAAATTTATTTTTTAGTTGTTGTTACTAATCTAAAAGGCATTAAGTTATGAATTGATCCATGGATGATTAAACAATTACAAAAAACATAAATTAAGTACAGTATTGAATTTCATGTGAATATAAACACGGAATTGTTACATTTTTTTTTTGGATCCGAATTATAGTTTCTTCTTTTTAAAAAATTATTAATTTTACGAAAAATATGATGACTCTTATTATTTGTGACTTTCTTTTGCGTCAAACAAATCTTCTTCAGAATTACATGATTCCCAATTCCCAAACATAAATTTATTTTTAACAAATGTGGTAGCAATAGATTGTTACATAGTCAGCTCAATTAGCTACAAATTTCTATCGACATTAGCTTTCTTCATATCCTCCAGAATTGAGATTTATAGGATATCTACTAGGCATCACCATTTGGCTCTAATTAGATCAGTTCTTCTAATATCGTTCTCCTCGTCTTCGGGTTCCTTATGGGTTCAATTCTAATGATTCCCTTGCTATACATTCTTGCGGCTTTGTAAGTTTGTGCCCTATCCGTCTCCCCTTTTCTCTTTTGATCTCTAGTCCAATCGGTTTTGAATTTGACAAGCTTGCATAGGTTATTTTTAGTTATTATATTTGGCCAGTATATTCTGCATTTGGTACTTAAAAACTTATTGAAGAAGACGTGTAGTTTTTGTGAGATGTTCTTCGAAACTAACCAGGTTTCACTTCTATATGTGAAGGCGGTCTTTACGTAGAATCCGAATATTCTCAATTTTTTCTAATCGACGTTTGTGTGTTGAATAACCGAACATTGTCCTGATGAAATTAATTATTACCCAATTTATATTTTCTCAACAGTTTCATCAAAATTATACAAACTAAACTAAATTTAATTATTTAACATAAGGTCAACAATTAAAAGAAAAAGACAAAAAACACTTATTCCAAAAAAAAAACAAAAAATATATACATATATACATATATATGTAACGATAAAATTCATCACATGACAATCAATTTAAGACACGAATTGTTTATCAAAACTCTTCAAATTACATTTTTTTCACTCCTTCACCATATTGTTCAATAAATACAAAAACAACTTCAACTAAATATGAACTAAAATAATACTCGTTTTATTTTATTTTTTTTTTTTTTTTGTTTTTGGAAATTCAAGATGAGCAAATTGATGGATGAATTAGCTGGGTATAGCTTAATACATACATATGTATGTATGTCCTAATATATATGTATATGCATAAAAACAAAATTCGATCATTTGATCGATGGATGGATTGATTGTTGAAGTAAAAATTTTATGTTGCATATGAACAGATGGTACATCATTTCAAAAAAAAAAAATAAAATAAAAAAATAAACAATTTTTACTCTTGATTAGGTGGGTGGTTCATATTACAAAAAAAAAAAAATACATTACTTTTAATACATAATATTTTATTGCTTTTTTTTCCTCATTTTCATCAAAATAAAAATTTTCCCCCTTTTTGGTTTATTGTTTAATCAGCATAAATGTAACATTAAGATATATATTATTCACATATTCACATATGCGTTTAAAAAGTTCATTTGTGCATCTTCATAGATAATCGCATCATGATCAACTATTAAAACAGCATCACCATTATTCATATACATTTATTATTGTATAGTATAATATATTACAGTTATAGTTGAGTTATTGCATTTTGTATCGTAAATTCATCATTGCATCAATTTTATTATCTTTTAAAGGATAATTAAAAAATATATATTTTTAAATGCAACATATAAACAAATATATATATATATATATATATTTAAAATACATATACAAAAATATATTTTAATGTGCAATAAAATCTAAACCTATAATTTTAAAGGACAGCACGCACAAGATTATAATTTATCAACATTTATCTATTTAATTTTTTAATTATAATATTCCGTAAATTTTTAAGATCTTGTTTAAATTTTTAAATTAAAGCGTGGTATACACGAAACTTTTAATTATACTTTTTAACTGATGTAAAACTGTCATTTTAAAAACTTATATGGTGGACATAATAAGTTATTTATTCATCATTTTGACAAGTTTTTCAGAAAGTAATTTTACAAGCTTGGAATATGAGTTTATGAATAGATATGTGAAAACCAATGTATATAAAAGTTTTTCAATTGGCATTTAAGAACAAGAATTTTGAATTTCCGAATAATTCTTTTTGACAAGCAGATCTAAAAGAACTTTATTGCTTCCAGACCTATATCTGTCAAATAGTTCAGTTGCTATATTCTTTCAATTTAATTTTCCTTAAACATTTTTAATTTCTTTTTTAATTATAGATTACTGTTCTGTTATTAATTTGACATTTAGTTATAATTATTAAAACTGCTATACCTTGGACACAATGATCGTAATCATGACGCATCATCGAAGTTGTGAAATGTCAAAAACATAACTATCAGATTTTTAAAGTATAATGTAAAACGTTTAAAACGTAAAAGAGATTAAATTTCTCTAAAAACATAAACATAATAAACTGAGAGTAAAGTAAAATTTTTGTTTTATTATTTCATATGATAAATAAATTAAATTTTTTAGTTGAATTAATATAAATAGCTGACAAATCTGAAAACTATTAGTTGTCAAAGTAGCGCAGAAGTTGAGTAACTTTTGCGTCAACGCTGCGTTGCATTGAAATTTAGTTGTGATTTTTATTGTGTGAATTTGTATTGTTTCCAGATGTCTTACTTTTAAGATAGTATTTAAACGTTTTTGACTACGCTAATTGTGTTTAGGAGGTTCGTCTTAAGGTCGAAATTTCAAACAAACTTTAGTAGGTTGAAATGTCAAACTTAATTAATTTTAATTATTTATTTATTTAAATTCTAATATTACAAAAATGTTAATTAATTGACATTTCAAATTATGAAAATAGTTAAAATATATAAACTGTTATCTGATCAGTTACGATGTTCGATATAGAACTATATGTGTTTTAACTACTTAACTTGTTACATATTTTAAGTTTTTTTCCTTCTTTTGTATATAATGATTGGTTTATCCTACCTTCTTTTCTCATAACCTTAACTTTTGCATAAGAAATCAATTAAATTAAAAGTAAATGCTTTTTACATACATAGATTTAGAAAATCTAAACTCTTAGAAAAGTCTTTTAGAGAATGCATATTAAATATTATAATAATTCTAATTATAATCATAATAACATTTTAATACCTTTGACACATTATTAAGATAAGTCTTCAATTGTCACACATATTAACTAAACCAAAATTGGTAATAATTCAATACTCTTTGTTTCTGAATGCTTTTTAAAATAGTTTATAATTAAATTTAAAGTCAATTGAGGGTGGATTAATCATATTCTAAATGCACTTAATACATATGCTATTTTATTATTTAATAAAAAAAACTATAAAACAGAAAAAAAAAACTAAGAACGTGATCATTTGATCTTTAAAGTATTTTTCCACTTGAAGAATTTAAAATTTAGATTATATTACATTTCTTAAGCTCTTAATTTAATTTCATATATATATATATATATTTTTATTATCAATATAAAAAATATATATATATATATATATATTTAATGTCATTAGTAGAGTCAAAAACAATGTCATCAGATATATCTAACAGTATGACATTGACATTTTATCTTTTTTATGGTGAATTATATGTGATAAAATCAAAAAAAAAAAAAAAAAAAAAAAAAAAATAAAATAAAATATCCCATATGGTCAAATATTAAAAAAAAAAATAAATTAAAAAAAGACAATATTAAAAAAATCAATATGGGAAGCTAAAGTAAATAGTCTGGCTGGATATATAGTTCATATGTGTACATATTTAAGAAAAAGTCCTTCCACAATTCTATTACAATTTACACTAATAAATAAAATTTACATTTAATATGTAAACAAACAAATAAGACCAAATCTAAGATATTTTAACACATTTTGAAACCAAATAAAAAAAAATTCAATATTTGTTGTAAATTGATGGAAGAAAGCGAAGGTTTAGGATCAGATTAGATTTGTTTATGACCCTTGAAAATTTAATAATAATAATAATAATAAAAACAAATAATAAAATTTAAAATATTTGTTAGGATTGCAGGATCATATTTTATTAGAGACAATACTGGTAGATCATTTAAAGATATACACAATATACTTGTATATCCTTTTTGGTGGACGACATACACATGTGTGTAAATAATAAAAAAGGTTTGTTTTTTAATTTTGGTTTTGGGTTTGGTTTGATCTTTGGTTAATGATAAATTTTTTTTTTTATCCCAAACATTGTATTTTTCCTTTCTTGAGTTGAATAGCATAATGATTTTTTATCGAAATCTTTAGAAAGTTAGGTAGATACTATTATTTATTTGTTTAAGAGTGTAAAGTGAGAAATTTAAAAGAACGTGCAATGTTTGGTATTTTTTTTATATATATATATATGGTGTTAAAATAAAAGAATACTATAATTACACTCTACACATTATATATAGTATACTATAAATTGTTTTTTTTTCAAATTTACAACCAAAATACAATACTTTTTAAAATAGAATTTAAAAGTGTTTTCTTAGAAGAAATTAGGAGAGATTTATGTATATCCATATGTTTGGTAAGGTGATGGTCCAATGTAGACTTTGCTTCGTTAACTTTCATAACTTATAAAAGTAATTGAACCAAGCCAAATAATCGAAGTCAGTGTAAAGTTAGTGAAAATTTGTGAAGATATTTTGGATATTATAATTTATTTTATCATCACGATATATCAGGCATATTATAAATGTCGAAATTAGGAAAATGTTTAAGTAAAATATGTTTAAAGTAAAATATGTTCAATTTAAACCAAAGTATTGAAATGAAAATTTGTCAATTCGTTACTTTTTCTTCATTTGCTTACATTGAATACTTTGTACATTTAGATAAGTTCGATAAGCACTTTCTTTCTAGCAATAGTGGGTGATCGTTACTTTAACCCTAAAAAAAAACACCTGCATTCTTTTATACCATATTAAAACTAGTCACAATGGACTAACCATTATTTTTTGAATATTGAATATATATATATTATAAATTTATACTCGTGTTTTATTTCTTTCATTAATTTTTGTTTAATATTATTTTAGTTTATTGGAAATCTAGGGGATTTCTCTAGGGAAATCAATATTTTATGCTTAATCTAGAGCTCTTGTTCATTTAAACCTCTTTCTAGTGGTAAACCTATTTAGGGCGTTTATTATACTTTGTAAAATAACCATATATTAAATCATAATCCTAGAAACTTTTGATCGACTTGAGGCCAAACGAGCGTAATCCCGAAACCAATGAAGATAGAACCTCCAAATTTGGTATAAGGATGTTTCTTCCTATTTCCTTAGTGTTCTTGAATTATGGGGTCAGTTGGAGTGGAGTTATAAAAAATTTACCTATTGAAAAAAAAATGTGTATAGTCCGTGCATTTTCAATCTAAGATATAGTTTTACATTATTTGTCTCCAAAAAAAGAGAGTTTGACAGTTTTATCGTTTGACATATTAGTTGGTGTATTTTAACAGTATTTATCAACGTAGCATGTTATAAAGTTTGAAGTTATTAAAAATGAAATAATGAGTGATAAACACTTCAATTTTAAAATTCCCTGATTCCCATTTATTTTTTAGTTATAATTTAAAGATAACTTTTGAAATAACGTATATCTTTGGTAAATGATCTTTTTATTAATCCACGAGGGATATCCTAAAATGAACAAACATTTTACAACATGTTGTCTTTATGTAATATAATTATTGAAAATAAAATCTATCATCAAATCGTCATATTTAATTATCATAAAAAAATTATGTTATTTCAATTAATAATTTCAATTTAAATAATTATTCAAAAATTAATTTTTAACACTCAATTAACAACAATTACTTAAAAAACTTAAAAGCACATGATTTTAATTATGTAATCCTCGTTGCGTTATTCTCTTCCTTATTTTTTTCATTCTAATGTACGTCTGTATGTAATTAAAATTAATTTTAATTTTTTTATAAAGTTAATTTAATACTTAAGACTATGCAATTCGATATTGATTAAATTGGACACATTCGACAGTAATAAAAAAAAACATCATTATTTTCCCCTTTTAAAAATAACTTCACTCGAAAGAATTACATCTGATACTCATAATTTTTATACCCGTATGACTATATAGTTAAAGGGTATAATAAATTTGCCATTACGTTTGTGACGCAGAGAAGAAGGGGGGGCTAGATATAGACTGAAGTGTGTGAATCGTATCAGAATCGAAAAATAAATCGCTTTAGCTATGTATGTCGGTCCGTCCGTCTGCCAGTCCGTTCGCACGATAACTCAAAAACTAAAGGAGCTAGGGTCTTGAAATTTTCGCAAATTGGTTTTTTTGCAATAGCCGTCATCGCTATTTAAATCCAGTCATTTTGGTCCATGGGTTCGGGTTTTTTTTTTTTTTTTTTTTTTTTCCTTATTACTCCTCTTGGGAGCATAGGATATCTACTAGGCATCTCCACCTGACTCTATTTGGAGCAGTTATCTTTGCATCCTCCCATGTTTTCTCAATTGAAACTAGCTCTTCCGAAATCGTTCGCCTCCAGGTGTTATTAGGGCGGCCTCGTCTTCGGGTTCCTTGTGGGTTCCATTCTAGTGCTTCCCTTGCTATGCTATCTTGCGGTTTTCTCAGCGTGTGCCCTATCCATTTCCACTTCTTTCTTTTGATCTCTTGCCCAATTGGTTCTGTTTTGGCAAGTTTCCATAGGTCCTGGTTGCTTATTATGTTCGGCCAGTATATTCTGCATATTATCCTTAGACATTTGTTGATGAAGACCTGTAGTTTCTGTGTGATGTTGTTTGTAACTAACCAGGTTTCACTTCCATATGTTAAGGTGGTCTTTACGCAGGTTCCAAATATCCTTAATTTTGTCCCCCTGGACATTTGTGCGCTTTTCCATACTGGCTGCAGGCGACCGAACATTGCCCTGGCCTTTTTGATCCTGCTTTCGATGTCGGCGTTTATGTTACCGCTGTTATTTATGATGCAGCCTAGGTAGTGGAAATTATCTACATAGTCGATTGGTGTGTTGTTTATCACCGGACGGCGTGGGTTGTTGATGTTAATGGCCATCGCTTTCGTCTTTTCGATATTTATTTCCAGGCCCACACTTCGAGCTAATGTTGCTAGATGGTCTATTTTAGCTTGCATATTATTTATTGTGTGTGATAGCAGGCAGATGTCATCGGCATAGTCCAGATCTTCTAATTGCCTGAAGAGATTCCATGTTAATCCAGTTCTTTTGGTACTAATCTCTTTCATTATGTCATCTAGCACTACTGTGAAGAGGATTGGTGACAGTGGACAACCCTGTTTTACTCCTATGTTGGTGGTGAATGGTTCGCTGGTATTACCATTGTGGAGTACTGAGAGTTGTGTCTCTTCATACATGTTCTGTATTATATCTATTATTTTTTCCGGCACATTTCGGTTTCTAAGTGCTTTCCATATGGCTTTTCTGCTTATACAATCGAACGCTTTCTTGAAATCGATGAAAACCAGGTATAATGGGGCTCGCCATTCTATTGACTGTTCAACGATGATTCTGAGCGTATTAACCTGGTCTATGCAACTTCTATGGGGACGAAAACCTGCTTGTTCATCTCTTATTTGGTTCTCAAGTTTCTCTTGCAGCCTTGTTTGTATTATTGTTGCCATAATTTTGTAGATTGTGTTTAGCACTGTTATGCCTCTCCAGTTGTCGCACTTGGTCAGATCACCTTTCTTTGGAAGTTTGATGATTATTCCATTTTTCCATGTGACCGGTAGTCTGCCCTCATCCCATGCTGTTGTGATGTGAGGTTCTAAAAGCTCGGCTGATGTTTCTGGATCTATTTTTATAATTTCTGCTGGGAGCCCATCTTCGCCTGTTGCTTTGTTTATTTTTAGCTTTCTTATTGCCTCTTTGATCTCTGCTTTGGATGGTTTATTTATTCTGATGTTGTAATTGTTATTATTTGTGCGATTTTCTGGTCTGGTTTCTTCTAGGTTGGGGTCGTTGTTATTACTGGATTCTGCGAAGTGTTGTCTCCATATTCGGGTTTGTTCTTCGGGACATGTTATTAGTTCACCATTTTGATCCTTGATTGGGTGATTTTTGTTGTTTCTTCTGCCAGTGAGCTGGTTTACGATTTTATGTAGCTCTCTTGTGTTGTTGTGTATGGCAGCCGTTTCCGCCTTATTTGCGAGATCGTTAAAGTATGTTCTTTTATCTCTTCTTGCAGCACTTTTGACTTGTTTAGCTATATTATTGTATTGTTGTCTTATAGCGTTATTGGTATTCAATTGCTGTTTTAGGTTATTTCTTTGTGTTATTAGATTCCAGGTGTTATTGGAAATCCATATCTTTCTTTGCGGCTGAATTGTCCCTAGGTGTTCTTCTGCTGTGTTTTTGAGGGTCTCGACAATGTGGTCCCATGTGTGTGGTTGGTTTATTGGGAGGGTTTGGCGTATTGTTTCTACGATGTTATTTCTTATTTCAGTGTTACGGAGTTCTTGGAGGTTTATCTTTCTTCTCATGTTTCTTCTGGATCTTCTTTTGTATTTCTGCCATATTCTTACATCTCCGGTTATTAATTCGTGGTCGCTTCCTATATCTGCACCTCTCTTGTTTCTGACATCTTGCAGTGTGTTTCTCCATTTTCTGCTGATACATATATGGTCAATTTGGTTTTTCGTTTGACCGTTTGGTGAGGTCCATGTATACTTATGTATGTCTTTATGGGGGAATAACGAGCCGCCGATAATTAATTGGAATGTCTGGCATATGTCTATGAGTCTCTCTCCGTTATTGTTTCTAACTCCGCAGCCATGTGTCCCTATTGTATCTTCTATACCTTGATTGTCTGATCCTATTTTAGCATTGAAGTCACCCATTAGTATCGTAATATCTCCTTTCCTTATGCTGTTTAACGCCGTTGTTAGTTGTTCATAGAAGTCGTCTTTAATCTCGTTTTCTGCGTCTTCTGTAGGAGCGTAGCATTGTATTATCGTTACACTTTTACTTTTTGTCGCAAATCGTGCCATGAGTATTCGGTCTGATATTGGCTTCCAACTGCTTAGTGAGTTACGAAAATTCCTTGATATTATGATACCTACTCCGCTTTCACCACCCCTATCTTTTCCACTGTATATTAGTTTGTTCCCATTTGATGTTATTTCTTCTCCACTTTTGTTCCACCTCATTTCGCTAATTCCGAGGATATCTAATTTATATTTGCTCATTTGCTGTTCTACTTGCGCCAGTTTGGATGCTTCACGTAGCGTTCTGACATTCCACTGTCCTATTCTTGTCCTTTTGACTGCATTAAATGTTGTTACCGTGAATTCATTATTGTATCCGAGGCTCTGCCTTGTGTTTCGAATCGTTTTTCCTTTTTTTCAATTAAGTAAATGATTAGTCTACTGTAATCTATCTACAAGATGTCGCTTCTTAATTTTTTCCCTAGTGTCATCTATCGGTCAAGTAGAGAAACCGTGTCATGTTTTTAGGTGCGTACTGCCATTGTAATTGCATATGACAATTGCAATTACATTGTTGTTTCTGTCACATATGTCATCTCTGATCATATGCACATATAGGTTATTATTTTATTCAGTATTAGTTATTAGATTATAGAGTAAAGCTGGAAACACGATTATAGGTATATTTTTATATTATTTGTTACTAATTATTATTATATTTTTTAGGTATAGAATTATTATATTATAATTTATTATATATTAATTTATTATAATTGATAATTTTTTATTGAATATGTTATCTCCCACCAGGATTCGAACCCGGGACTGCCACAGTGTTTAGATTGCGAGGTTGCGCTCTAACCACCTAGGCTAAGGAGGAGAACCACCTAGGCCATGGGTTCGGGTAGCTGCCATACAACTTATACTTAAAAGTAATTAGCCGGATGATATAATGTATATGTTACGGTCATACGGGTATCCCAGAGTTGACACAGTCTACTCTACTACACTCTTCCTCGTTTTTGCATATTATTATTATCATTATTATTATTATTATTATTATTATTATTATGTATAAGACATTGGAGCAGCTACTCATTTTTCCTATTTATCAGAACATTAAATATGAGGGATGAAATATTTTTTATAAGAAAAACAAACATTTGTGATGCGAAATTCTAGACACAGTATAAAAAAGATGAAATTGCAATTATTTCATCACAACTGGCACTATTTACATATATGTTGTTTTGTGATGGGAAAATTTTAAATTTGAAATGCTTCTAATCTAGTTTTTTTATTGTACAGTTCAGTTCGTATAATTTTTCTCGTATAGAGCAAGGTCATCTTTAAAGTCAGCATTACTATACTTTAACTTGGGAATAGATTTCTACTATTCGTTGACATTGATATGTGCATAAAATATAAAAAAAACTAGAATAGGAAAATATTTGTTGTAGGTGTAATATAAGAATTTGAAATATAAATAAAAAATTAATTAGAATTAAATATATCTGCTAAGATATTAGTATAGTGTGCAAAAAAATTAGATTTTTATGCAATTAAAGCAATAGAATTTGATCTTAAATCTAAGTTTTTTTTTATATAGAAAGATTTTAAGAATAGAACAGATGGGAACTGTTTCAGAATATCAAATATATATGTATATATGGGAATACAATTTATATATAAGGTAAATGAATTTTAGTGACTTTTGTTGATTTTTTTTTTTAATTATTCTATTTAATATTTTTGTATTTAATAAATATCATAACATACATTTTTTTAATTTTAGATATTATGCAAGTTTTTTTGATTCATATTTTTTTTCATTTTTAAACTATGAGTCATTTTAGTTTTTGGCGGAGCTTTTTAAAGGATAATAAAATTTAAAATATTTTTAATCACAGTTTGCAGTATATTATAATGAAAAGAATTGTGATGTCGAATATCATAATATAAAAATAAAAATTATGCTGTGAATCATCACATGCATAATCTTTTCTTCTGAAAATAAAGCAATCTAGAAAAACACATTAATGGATATAGTTTAACAAAATACTGCACAGACACAAGTAATACTTTAGGATGAGGATATCGAAAAAACCATTCAGTTGTGGTTTTATACATTGCTTTTTTATTATCAAACTTGTGGCTGTGTCTATTACATATTAATTAATGCATATACGACCCACTATTTAGGGCATCATTTTCCGTCTAACCACAACAACTCAAATCTTAAACAAGCTGGAGCTGCTTTGAACGTACAAGGTGTGGAGATTTAACTAAAGTTCTCTTAATTTAACTTAAGATGAGTTAAGCGCTGTAATAAACAGAAACACAGCTGATGAAATTTAAATATCTTCCAAATTTAATTATCTTCCTTTTTCATCATCGTGCAGCTGTCATCATGAAAACTCAAAACTGAGGAATACGTGCAGAGTATTAGCCTTATCTAATGTCTGCTCGTACTTTATAAATAAGGGCCAATGTCTTTACGCCTCATACACGAAGTTCTTAAAATTTCATTAGCATTATAGAACAAATCGAAAATTAAAACAGTAGTTTTCTAGCCAATTCCAAGACTACAATACCTTAATGCCAAACAAAGTCTTAGTATCTCACAGATGAAGTTCTGAAAATTTAATTTCATTTTAGTATTGGAACACTACAATGCCTACTGATGGGTTTAATAAGGTTGGGAAGACCAAACACTCCTTACATGTTTTTAATATGGTCTGGGAGACTAGGACTGTTTTCAAAAATTTAAAATCCTTCAAAAAAGCAATGACATCTAATTCGAGATCTAATTTGGATGACTCAACATATAGGCGTAACAGAAAATGAAAAGGTTAATGAAAGTAAACATATAATGACAAAGGTACAAATTTGGTACAAATTTGTAAGGTACAATTTTTTTTTTTTACCAGCACCTCTAATGTCAGTAAAATTACAGTAATATATTTGAATGTCAGAGCAGGGAGGAATATTATATTCATATTATTAGAACTGATCAAATGAATTCCACATACAATTTAAACATGAGATAGTACTACGCCTTATAATATGTAGAAATGTCTTAGAATTAATAGATACAATTCTATTTTGTTTATATTGTAATAGTTTTGTATTAGAGTTATATGGTATTCTATATCTGTGAGTTATATTATTCAATTAAATTATTTTTTTAATATTCTTATATTAATGTATTTTTGCAAACAAATAAAACAACCAGATAAAAATTTTTCACTTTCAATGGGATTCGAACCTGAGCCTTGAAAAGTCGATACTTTAACCACTGCGCCACTCAGCCAAATGGCTGAAGGTACGGAATTATTAAAAATTTATTGCCTACAGAAATACTATAATACCTAACTAATTTTTTACTAACTTCTTAAATAGATATCATATAATTCTAAATATGGTAAACAATTAAAATATTATACCCATTCTTTTGATATTCTAAATTAATCTTTGACACATTTTTATTGCTTGCGAATTAGGTGAAAATACGATGTGTCTTTTTTTAATTTACTTAAATATCTTGCAAAAACAAAATGAAAAATTTTAATACTTACTTCATGGTGGTTTTTTGTCAAAGTTTTTATCTACCAAATATTTGTGTACTGTACACTTTTTAAAAGCTATTCTACCTAACACATTAGATTAGAATACCCTTTTGTTAACGTTTTTTTTTTTCAAATGACGCATAGAAATTCAAGGTAAAAACGTAACATGAAAAAACATGATCGTCATGATACATCTAGTAAAGAAAAGGAATACGTTTTTTGATTTAAGTTTATAAATATTAAAAACTAAAATCGATTTAACAAAACAATACATTATACTTGTAAATATGTACGTAAACTTGAAACATTTTTGAGGAATTTTAACATAAAAAAAAACTATGTTTGCAAAATGATTCATATAAATGGTATACAGTTAATGGCAAACGCATGATTTTATTTCGTAAGTAACAATTTATGTTTAAAATATATATATAATACCTTTTTAAATCTATCTATGCAAACATTGACTCAACATTATATAAAAAACCCGTCAATTTCAAATTTTTGTGATTGTATTGTTGGACAAAAAACTGAAAAAAAAATTAAGAATCCCGATGATTCATATTTTGAGTTAACCTTCAGCGAATTTACCCTTTTTGATTTTGTTTTAAGGAGATTTCAATGAAAACTTTAAGGAGACCTTATTCAAGCGTAACATAAATAGAAATAGGTGTATTGAGATTTAATATTGATACAAGTTTTTTATTTTAGTTTTTTAAAGTTAAAAATTGTATATTTTTTCGGAATTTTTTCATATTTGGTTCATCACTATTCCAATTTGTTTTTTATTAAATTACTTGAACCGGTAATTCCAGCTACCAATATTATCTAATTCTAGAAAATGTAGCCATTGTACATAAGTTTGCTGCCTTTTCCAGGATCCCGTCAGCAATAATTATGAAGATCACATTATTGAATTATGTTGTTATACTATCTGACCAATGACGTAATGGGAAAAAAGGCCCCTTTCATGTGGAAAGTCTCGTGTTCAAACCCTGTTCAGATGCAGATCAAATCTAATCAAAATATATCGTAAAATTGTACAATTATACCGTAATAGTTAATATCGTAATATAAGATTTAATATAAATAACTTTTGTGTAGGATAATAGATGGCGCAAAAAATTAACATTTGTATATTCATAATCTTATACAAAAGCTACAGCTAAGTAATCAACGACTTAGTGAATATAACGATCAAAGAAACTGAAGCCTAGTTTAAATTTTTTATTAAAATGTCAAAAATATCAAATAAATATTAAAAAGGCAAAAAAAAAAACGAGGAAGAGTGTAGTAAAGTAGACTGTGTCAACTCTGGGATACCCTTATGACCGTAATATAAACATTATATCATCCGGTTAATTATTTTTGGCAAAATTTCAAACATACAGCTTTTTTAGGTGTAGTGTAAAGAAATCTATTTTTTTTTTCGATTCTGTTCCGATCCATACAATTGAGTCTATATCTACCCCCCCTTCTCTCTGCGTCACAAACGTAATGGCAAATTTATTATACCCTTTTGACTAATAGTCATACGGGTATATAAAAAAGCAACATTTGTGCAATAATATCATAACACACAATTTACAGTTTAAGTAACTTATGCACATAGGAAGGCACTAAACAATCAATTTAAAATATGTTCTTCACAATTTCTTTATCAACAGGCTTTAACCACTCATTTTAAGGGTGCGTTTATTTTGAAGCTGCGATAAGGGATAAGAGCGTCGATAAAAGCAAAATAGCGTATGAAAACTATATGATTTAAATAGAGGTGTTAATATTGAAGCATCGATCATCAATAAACAATATAAATTTTCTACGCTATGTTCTTATCAACGCTTTTATCACTTATCGTAGCTCCAACATAGAAGCACCTTAAGATACCAACGATTAAGCAAAATAATAAAACTTGATAATATTAAATTTTCTTACAAAATGTTCAGATTTCCCGATTTACAACAAGATAAAAAAATAATCTTAATTAATTTAAAATCCGTTATCTTTCTTTTAGCTGTTTTCAGTCAGCACAATGTGCGCCTTCTGTTATTTTGTTCTACTTAACCAAAGCAATTTTATTTTAATTTATAGAAAATATTTTATTCTTTTTAACTAACAAATAACACAAAAAATAACTGGTTCATATTATTGTACCTACCTATATTCAACCCAATTTTTTTTTCATCACATTCAACCTCATTTTTTAAATTCTTCTAGAAAATATTAAACGTTAACTCTAAATTCTTACAAGTTTTTAAAAACAATTACAAATACCGTTATTGTAAAGATTTTTCTTTTATTTTTTTCTTTTTTAATAAAATAATTTTAAATTCTACCTGTTTTTTTTTTTTTAATAAATAATTATACCTATATTATTGTATACAGTAACAGCTATATACATATTCCATACTTATAAATAAAGTAAATATGGATGTGTGTTTATGAATTAATATTATATATTTATTTATATGACCCATTTATGCAAAAATGAAAACATTCCAATTTAATAAATCACTCTTGTAAACCCGGCCGGTTTATTTTTTTTTTTTAATGTACATTAAAGCACACATGAATAAGTTAAAATGATACATATGTATACAATATCTCTATATATTTATATATATGCAAGTGTGGGTATTACCTGTGTTCTACTTACATTTTGCAATTATACCTTTTATGGTCAAAAGAAAAATTATAAAAATATTTACCGTGAATGCAATAAATAAATGTTTGCAATTTTCGAATTTTGTATCTGTTTTCTTCTTCTTTTATTTTTGTGTAACTAAATAAAGAAATCTTTTTTCCCGCCAAAAATGTACCTGTTTGTTTTGGTTTTTTTTTTTGTTATTTTTTGTCTTAAAACTTTTTTCTGGGTTTCACTAAAAAAAAAAAAACAAAGAAACCTAAAAAGAAAATAAAAAAAAATTTTTTTTTTTTAAATTTCAACGGAAGCAAACAAATTAATTTTTGTTGAAAATTTTATTGGTCGCGAGTCTTCATCATTACATTAATTTATATATGTTGGGTTTGTATTAATGTTTGTCTTAAATCTTTTGTTTCTTTTCTTTGTTAAGAAAAAAAAAATTTTTATTTAAAAATTTCGCGAATTTTTTATTAATTTTTTTAAGGTAGCAAAAAAACAATAATCTCTATTTATAAAGTTACCATATTATAAATTTTTTTTAATTTCTAATTATTTGAAAATTTTACATTAATTTGGACAACTATTTCCATATTAAATAAAATAATGCCTTATGAAGTAACACTCTTTATTAAAACTCGTGTTATAATTCTTACACTCTTTAAATCTAATATCTGAAACTTTTCCAATATTTTACTATTAATTTTGTTTTTGAAGAATTTGTATCTTTACTACAATTTTAAAAGAGGGAGATGTTAGATCCTTGAGAAATTCCCCAATGAAGGGGGCTATTAGAACTTAAAGATTACAAAATTTACTGTTTTTATAAGTAAGCCGTAATTTAGTCACCAGTGTAAATATTTCTAAATTTAACCTCAGTATGTAACACAATATAATTTTGAAAATGTGTTTTTTTAAAAACCCTTGGTTTTTTTCATCACTTGTTAATTTAGGAAACAGGTCCAAAAATAAATATATGAAAGGTGTCAGATAATTGTTAATATACACTTACACTTAAAATTAAAAATCTATATACCTACCTAATTATATTCTGTTAATATTGGTTTATGTAGATCATCTCTACTTCCAGCATTCTGTGGTTGATTTGTTGAGGCGAAATTCTTCATATTAAAAAATAAGTGTTTTGAGTTATATACATGCAAGAACGAAAATTTCAAAGGTATCAAGAATAGCAAACTGTGTGAATCTCTAGTTTATAGATCTCAAATGATCCCTAAATGTATGCAATAAATCATTAAATTCAGTTTAAAACTATAGAAGTTACTACCTATTAGTTATTATACTAAATTCCTTTTTAACAATTTCAGTTCAGCACTAGACTGGAGGCTGTAAGTATCCAGTATCCGAAACACATTCGTTGTGAAAATTTACACCTTCAAAAAAGGTGCAAGAAATCAAATAACTTACAATGTTTTATTATAGGTACTATTTTCAACTTGTTATTTATGTAAACTTAAATAGAAAATGATATACATATGTATGTTTGTATACATATTTCAATTAACTCGGTATTATAATATTATATTAATATTAGTGGAAAACTTTATATCACTAAGAATTAAAAAGCATATAATTTGCGACATTATAATTTATAATAATCTACTCAGATTTTTATAACGTTATGAATATTCTATTTATAGAAAACTGACAGAAATTATAATTAAAAAATCCAAAGAAAAATAAAAAATGATTTTTAAGTCTTCTGTAAAAAAATCATTTTCAAATACCTAGGTTTTTTTTTTATTCATATATTCATACAAAGTGAAGCTTATATAATAATTATTTATAAATAAATATTATTTTTGACTTTCATTATACTCTTAGTTCATAAATTTATTTAGTTATAATTCTTTAAACAACTCCTTTACACTTTTTGTTTTTTTCATCAATCTTCGAATTTTTTTTAATAAATGAGTATTCTGTCCTTTTTAGCTGAGTTTTAGTATTTCTGTTATTCTATTAAAAAACTTCATTTTGTAATTTACAAAGAAATTTCATGATAAAAAAAAACACCAATCAAGAACAATACTATAAACACCGTTATAATTTTTGGTTATAGTTACCGTATTTATTGTTTTACAGAGCTTTTCATTTGAAAGAAATATTTATTTTTTAAATGTCATTTTGACATATTTAAACTTTTGAATTTTCTTTTTGTTCCCCATTTTTATTTATCTAAAATGGTCACCTCATTTTTTTTACTAGGTATTAATAATACATATAGGAGAATATTTGAATTGAGTTGATAAAAAACACACATTAAATGCTTTATATTTTTTTTTGTTTTTTATTATTTAGTTTTTTTTTTCGCTTATAGTAAATCAAAAAAAAAAAAACCTGAAGATAAGAGAATAAACAAACTTGATCGAACATGTTTATTTGTGTAATAATGAGATTTTTTGTTCAAAAAAAAATGAAAACGCTTTGAAAAAGTTTTGCAAAAAAAAAAAAGAAAAAAACAGAACAGAAATTAAAATGAAATTCTGTTGACTTATACAATAAAAAAAAAAAAGTAAAGATATTTTGTTATACGATTGTGATTTGTGAATAATCGCGAATCGCGATGACTTATGATGCTAAAGTAAATCAAAAAAAAAAAAAATTAAACACTCTCTAAACAAAACAAAATTAATTATTTATTTAAATTTATTCAAAAAAAAAAAAAAAAAACATCTTAAATCAGAAACTGAAAATATACAAAAAAAAATTGTTAAAGATCTTCAAAATTTATCAGGTAAAAAGTATGTATGATGTGAATTAGTTAATAAAGCACAGATTGAAATTTGGAGAAGTCAGAGTCGCGACAAAGCTGACATTGTCAATTTTCTAAAATATTATTTTCTATTTTTTTTTTAAATTAAATTTTAAAATTTTTGACTATTTTTAGAATATTTTATTTGTGTTTGTAAATTGTGCATATTTACATATGTATATCATGTATATGTATATGAACATAGATACGTATATATATTAACTAGGTATAAAGTTAGTTCATATTTTAATGATATTCTATTTAAATGAGGTGTCAAAAGGTGTAAAAAATATGACTTCTTAAATTAATCAAATAAATATAGGTATACCTTCATATATGTATACATTACGTGTATGTTTGTATGTATGTATATAGCTGTGTAAGACGATTGCCTTGTTATAATATGATTTTTTTTTGTTTTTTAATTTTTAAATTGGTGATAATTATTTTGATTTACGTTAAAAAAAAAATGGCGGTAAAAAAAATATAATCAAGTTTAAATTTTTTGAATTTACTACAAGATTATAGTAATTTTTTTATATACATATATGTATTACATTAATTAGTAAGTAGATACCTGTTTGTGTACATTTAGAAACTGAGTATTATTGTAATTAAGTATGTAAATTAATATATGTAGGTAGGTATGTACCTATTATAATACCGTTTATAAAATGATAATGTCATACCATCTAGGTATATTGTAGAAACTCTACTCACTAGGTGTCTGTGCCGTTGTATTTAGAAAAAAAAACCAATTAGTTGTTGTTAATTTATTAATTATTGCTTTAAACTTTAAAATTAGTTAGCTATATGTATCTATTTCATTTTTATGAACCTACATAGGTATGTAGTGCTCTACATGATAACAGAATTAAAATTTTGCATATAATTATCGAAGGCGTCAAACTTGACGTATATGTCATTGTTTGGAAACTGTCATAAATTAATTTTGGAGAATTTAAAAGAATTTAATTTAAAAAATGTAATATAATAGAATCATTAAAAATAAACATTAATTTAGTTTTATATTCAAACTTATAAAGTTAACTTTACTTTTGTTAGAATTCCTTTTAATTTTTATATAAGTTTAATTAAATAAATTACTTCAAATATTTAAAAATTTAATTAATCTGAATATTTTATATTTAAATAAAAATAAAATTTAAAAAAAATAAAAAAGATGCTAAAGGTATATTAAATTAACACCTTTGCAACAGTGAGTTCCAGTTTATTACAATACGTTTTCTTGATTATAATTAGATAGGTACATACCTACCTACCACCTCCTAAATTAAATGTCTTAGTAGGTAACTACCTATAAACCGTGACGTGTCACATGAAATCAAATACCTATCAATACAATTATAACTTTAAAAGTATTAATTTGCTATCCTTTCGCATTTCTATCTTTAAGCCTGATTCTGAAAAAAATAATTACAAAAAAATTGTAAAATAAGACTGGCCACTTACAGTAACTACTAACTAGTAGACTTATTTAAGCAAAACATATTTAAGTACCTATTTAATTGATCTACCTATGCCTATTATATCTATTTACCATAATCAATTTAAGCCTTACAAATTCTAGAAAAATTTTAATTTTTCCACTATTAATTACAAATTAATTTAAACCCTCTCAAACTTTTTACTAATAAATCTTCTAATTACACCTATTTATTTTATGACAAATCCATAGAAATTAAAACTAAATTAAATTTAAAATTATGATCACAGCAAAAAAAAAAATAAACAAAAAAAATTGCAGAAAAATTGCATCATCTCCAGAAATAAATTCATAAGAAAATACAATATTTAAAAAAGCTTCAAAACATCTCTTCAACATTCAACAATTTGTCTTTTGTCTTTTTTATTCTTTCATAAATTTTCAAAAAAAAAAATCTCTCGTTTTTTTTTTCAAATATAGCATAGCTTCCAAAAGTCCATAATGCAAAAATTAAAAAAAAAATAACACATTAAATTTCTTTCCATAAATTTCATCTAAAGATTGCTTTTGTCTTAAAAAATTGCATACGTGACTAAAATTATATAAAAAAAAAAAAAAATTTTAATAAATGAGACTTTTTAAACGCTTTCATTTTGTTTATGCAATAATAAAAATAAAATCTCACCTGATGCAAAAAAACAAAAACAAAAAGAAAAAAAAAAAAAAAACTAATACACTCTACTGTGTATTAATATATACATGCATACATACTACTTTACCTATATATACATTAAATATGTTTTCTATTTTTAAAATTTTTATTATCGTCATCGATAAAAAAAAAAAAAAAACAAAATTAATATTAGAAATTTTATTTTCCTTTCCTTTCAGTTTTTTACCTACACTCATTTAACTTTTAAAAGAAATCTAAGTTAACAACAATAACAAAAAAAATAATAAAAATTAAAATAGGAGCTAGCAGCGCTAGAAAATGTTCAAGGTCGAAAACGCAAATAATACGCTCAATAATACGTTGACCCGATTCAATTCTTACTGTGCTGTGACTGAACATTTAAAAAATTAAAAAAAAAAAAGTGAGATATGAACAAATAAAAAAAAAAAAGCACAGTATAAAAAACGCAACAATAATGAATCTTTTTTTTATGTATATGCATATACATATACCTACATATATTGTACTTTAATATACATGCATACCTATTATTATACCTAAATACTATTTACATATATGTATATATATATATTTTTATAACATGATCGTATACATTTTTCATTATATATGCAATGAAAAATATTTAAATAAAAAATTTTACCGTTATACCGATAATAAGAATTTACATTTCACTAATCAATAATATGATCAATTATGCGGAACTTTTCAGTAGTGATTCACTACTTATCAGTACTTAGTGCTTAGAGCTAAAAATCGTTGACAGCATTTTGTAAATGCTAATCATCATTGTGTTTCAATATTGACTCCCACTTAATGCTAAACGTTGCAATAATCAGTATTTAGATCAACAATTTTTCCACAATTCACGGTGTACAATCAATTCTGACTCCTAAATGGTGTTTCCCTTGTTCAATCCTGATAACCTGAGTTCAAAAGTTACATCATTCATACAAATGTATTTTTACACTTTAATAGAATAAAAAAATTGTCTTTGTATAGATAATTTTAAGTTTTGATTATTCAGTACTGAAGGAGTAGTGAATCGCTACTGAAAAATTAATAAAACAACAATATAGTACAGTTATTCTTTATTTTGCTCTCTTTTTATACCTAATAGAGAGTTACTTTATTCCATCATTAACTACTTCCATCCACCACTGAAAAAATACTGCATTTCACCACTGAAAAATTACTTAAATATTCCTAAAAAAGTGCTGAAAGGAAGTAGAAAAATTTTCGAGGTATTAGTCCAAAACTGAAGAATTTTTTCTCACCATTCATATTAAATTCAGTAGAAAGGAAGTATTTCCATTCAATACTTCTGAGCTACTTCTGGGCTATCAGGTAATTATGCTTAGAACGAAGAGTATGCGAAGGTGCATACGAACAAAATAGGTTATGTATATAAAAATAGTGAGTCGAGCTAAGTTAAACAATTCGAGCAAATTATTTAATTATTAAAATCGATAATCTTTTGAAAAAGTTCTTTCGGCAATCAAATGTTTTCGTAATTCGCAGCGGATTACGGTAAAATTCGAATTAACTGTTTTTTTCAAAGCTATTATACTGAAATAAGTTAATAGAATTTTTCAAAAAGTTTTAAGACTTTCTTTTGGAACAAGGAAGTTCTCTTAAAACTTGGATATATAGTTTGCCTAAGAACCGCCATTTAAAAATGTCGTTCCGCAAAAGTTTGGCTTACGTCTACTCTTAAAGCTTACTCAGCTGTCAAGATGCAACACATACACAAATAAGAGTGTTAAAAGAAATCGCTGAGAAAATTTTCAAACTTTTAGGTTGAGCAAAACTAAACTTGTTTAGATCTAAAATTAATTTACTGAATTCTTTCAACTTTTTTACATTTCTCATACATATTTAAAATTAGAGTCAAAATAAGGTGACAGACAAATGAACTGACATTTGAATCTACAAAAATCAATATGTCAAGTGAATCAAAAGCTTTTGTTTATTTTTTGTTTTTGTTTTGAACAAAAAAATTCAACTAACATAAAATAAATAAATTGAAATTTTTTTGAAATATAATAATATATATATATATATATATATATAATATAATAATATATATATATAAATAATATAAATTAAAAATTTTCAATTAGATGCAATTTAAATTATCGCGCTATTATTTAAAAAAAATAAAAATAAAATTTAATTAGGTACATTTCATACCTTTACTAGTAAAAATAAAAAAAAAAATGTGATAGTAATGCTTGATAATAAATAAATTATTTTTATTATATTAAATATAATTAATTATATATATTTTTATTTTTAGATTTTTAATTTAAACGGCGCATTTAACAAATTGCTTTAAGCTTTTTCAACAACTAGTTTTAAGCATTGACATTTTTGAAATTTATATAGAAGTAGACAAATTGACTACATATTGATATTTCCTTAATGTAGAAGTGGCGATATCTTACTTAGAATCTTAGAATTACAAACTACAATTAATTAATTTTATTTTTTAGTTTTGTAATTTTATAAATTTACAAAAATGTTTTTTATTCTGAGTTCGTAAAGTGGACTTTAATTTCTAAAGTTTATTCAAAGGTAAAACCATAGGTGGATTAATCTAGATTCTAGAACAATAAACTTTATAAATTACAAATAATTGCTATTATTTCTAAGTGCGGTTTATTTTTATTAGTACTTTAGTAAATTAGTAAGAGCTCAGTAAATAAGATACAAATAGAAATAATATCCAAAAATGGTAAATCCGGTACATATCCCGCATATACCGCAATAAGATGTATTTATTTTAAAAAATAGATCAGCATAAGGAAATATTGTTCTAGCTTTCACACTTCCATTAGGGTAGTGAATATTTAGTGGACGCATACATTTTCAATTCAATTTTTTTATTTCGGTCTGTCCCCCGGATTAAAATTTTAAAATAGATTAATTTCTAGAATAATAATTTCTTAATATTCTCCCAGGGAACCTCTACTAGAAGATTCACCATTCAAAAGGGGTTGTATAAAAATACAAACTAATAGAGAAACAATTCTTGAAAAAAAGACATATTTAGTTTCAACTTAAGAAATTTTAACGTTGAAACATAAACGTTTTTAAACGTTAAATAAAATTAAAAGTTTTTAAACGTTTCCGTAATTAATAAATTAATTTTAAAAAATCATGCAATTTCTGTTTTTGGAATTATAATACTAAATAATACTATAAAATTAGAACTTGTTATCTTAAAGAGTTAAAATCCAATTAAAACACTCTTATTTTATATAATTATTTTGTTTTTATATTAATTTTGACCTTGAAATGACCTTAACTAAAAAAAAAAAATCGTTTTTACCTGAGTTAATTTTTTTCTAATAAATATAAATATCTTTTTGTTAATTTAAATTATATAAACAATTTAATATTTAAAAAAAAAAAAAATGTATTTATTAATAAAATAAATGAAATTTAACCAATTAAATTAAGCAATCAAATTATAATATGTTAGCGATTTAAAATATAATTATAAATTTTTTAAGAGCAGGTATTACCTATAATTTTTCGAATAAATAAATTTCTTTGATTATTATTATTATTTTTATAAAATTATATTATTATAATTATAATAATTAATTATAATTATTATGATTACTATTATTATTATTATTATTATTATTATTATTATTATTATTATTTTTATTATTATTCTTATATTGTATTTTCAAGTAATAATGGAGGGTTAGTGGGTAAGCATTTTGCTTATTAATCGAGGGGGTGCGAGTAAAAAATTATCTATTTGTAAAAAAAAATATTAAAAAATAATTTTTCACAACCCAATCTCCTTGGTGACAATAAAATAAATAATATTACTTATAATATCACTACATCAATGGAAGTGTGAAAGCTAGAACAATATTTCCTTATTCTGATGAATAGAAAGTATACAGCATTAGAAACCTAATATTGTAATTTTGAAGTACTTTATAATACCGAGTTACTTTTTTTTAATTTTCTCACAACCAACTTTTTAACCTTCAAAATGGTCTTTTAACTTACCCATACACGTTTCAAATTCGCAAGTACTCATACCAGATTGAAAAATCTTGTACGGATTGCATAACAAAAAGGTCCAACGTGTATGGGATGAATAATAATAAATTTAAAGTTATGAGTATTGCCATCATTATTTATTGTGTGAAGTATATTTATAATAATTTTGTTGCGTTGTGTTTTAATAATTGAATAAATATTTTTCTAAAGAATAAATTCAACTGGAATTTCTAATTGCTAAATTTCAACATATTTACCTATACATTTAAAAAAAAAATGCAATTTTTATGATTATTTTGCCGAACTGCAGATCAGTATTTTTGCATAATTAAACAAATTTGTTCTGAACCATAAGTTTTATTTCTGTGACAATTTACAGTTTGTCGTTGAAAAAAAAAACTTTGATGCAATCTAACCTTAAAATTAGTGTTTTTTTTTAAATTGTTTTGTCAATGATAGCTAGTTTTAACGACACATTACTCGCCTGATAACTGATAAGGTATATATTTCATAATAATAAACAAGTTTTCAAAGAAATCTTAATTGATAACGGTTTTTGCCGCTCAATTAAAAATTGAAGGAAAACTTTATTATGATGTGTGCCAACTGTCAATCCTATATTTATGTGTATAGAGTGATATGATCCTGTCTCTTAACTCTCAATATATAAATCAAATAATTTTAATATTCTGGGATTATTTAATTTTTTTGTATTTTTTTAATTAATTAATAATCACAACACTTATGCAAACATTAAATAAATATTTATATAATGTTTGCACATGCAATTTTTTTTTTTTTAAAGTGAATGACTCTTAACCAGTTTCAAGTACATTAAAATGCTACTTTTAAACTTTGTGTTCGAACTTTACATAATGCTATTTTTTGTTTTAATTAATTTTTTGTTTGTTATTGTTGTTTTTTTTAATTAATAATTAGATGCAAATAAACACCTATAATAATATTTATTAAAAATATTTTAATGATGTTCATATATTTCTGTGATATATTTATTTGCTATCATTTCAATTTGCAAAATTAATTTGTGTATAAACAAATTAAAAAAAAAAAAAAAAAATTAATAATCTTATCAAAATGTTTGAACGTGTGTTTGTTTAATATTTTTTTTTTTTTTTTATTTTGATATGAACTTTTTAAATTTTTAATCCATTAAAGGGAAGTGTTGTGTATTTCATGTGTTATTTCAACACAGTTGTATTGTGCTTTTTTATATTTTTTTTTTTTTTTAATTTTTGTTATTTTTTTGAATTTAAAATTTTGTTGGAAAGTGAATTATTTGTTGATATTTTTTATGAACAATAAACATATACATACATATATATACATATTTTTATTATCATCATTTTGTTGACGATTTATTAAAAAAACAAAATAAACGTTTATTAAAAGAAGAAAAAGCACAAAAATAAAATAATTTGTAGACTGTTTGACTACTTTGAACAGAGAATCACTCATATTTTTGTATGTTTAGAATTGTTTTTTTTTTCTCTGTTTTGATCAAATCGCAAAAAAAAAAAAAAAAACGGTTATTTAGAGGCGCGAAAATAGAGAGCAAAATTTTATTTATAAAAAAAAAAAAAATTCGCGCAAAAATTTAAAGAAAAAGTAAAATTATTAAGTAAAGTAATATATAGGTTAGGTAGGTACAGACAGATAAAATTTTAGCAATTTTATAAAAATTGCAAAAATGAAAAACCACAACACAGTTCACAATACAATCAATATTATTATAAATGATCGGTATTTAATTCAAAATGCAAAATAATTGAATTGATTGATAAATTATGCGGGAAAAATACCTATATAATTTACATACGGTTTTACAGGTTTATTTTAATAAAATAAAATTTTAGGTTCTTTTTTATTTATTTAAATATCATGTGAATTTCATTGAATGTAGATATAAGTACCTACCTAAATATTATTTACTATCAAAGCATTTTATTGTATTAGTTGCGATTTGCAAAATGGTCAAGTTATTTTAGATCACTTGAAAGTAGATGATCGGTACTTTGAATAAAAAAAAAACAAATTTAAATTATGTAAATAACTAGGTACATACTTATCAAAGAATTTTATTGTATTATTAAATTTGAATAATTGATACAGTTTTATTTTTTATTTTGTCAAATTGTCTTGGATAATAAATTCTAAAATTTTTCTTTATATATATGTATGTAGGTACTAGGTAATATGTATATGTTAAGTAACACTATTTTTTTATATTGTATCCTCTATTTATTTATACTATAAAACATTTGACAGTTGTTTGACTTTGACAGAAATTTTTAGTAGATGACACTTGTTTGTTACTATACAAATATAAAAACTTTTCAGTCGGAGAAAGAAAGTACCTAATACCTATTATAGAATTAAGATTATCTTTGCATGATAATTAGTACATAATTTTTAAAAAATTGGTGAAAAATTAAAAGTCATTTTCTTTAATATTTTTTGTAAATGCTATATATGTAATGCTTCCCATATACGATGGACCGGGTTTTCAACTTGGTACGCGGACTTGCTAAGTTGAATCGTGTATGGGCAAGTTGCACAACTTTAATGTCATTTTGTTTTCTTGTTTTTCGTTTTGTACATTTTTTGACATGAAAGAACCTTGAGATATTCCGATTTGAAAAAATAAGTAAACTATAATGTATAAAATAACAAATAATTAAGTAAAGAATTTGAAATAATTATAAAATTAAGTTAGAAAATGTTTAAAAATATATTAAATATCAAAATTTTAGAAGAAAAAAATTAAATAGGCAGAACAATATATTTAAATAAAAACTGTTAAAAATTCAAATTTAAAATTATCAGATTCTTTTGACATTTAACAAAAAAAACTATACGACGGTTCGATGGTAGGTTGAATAGTGTAAGGTTTGTAAACATGTCAGCGTACCAAGTTGAAAACCCGACCCATCATGTATGTGATGCTTAAGAGGTTTGCCAAGGGAAATGATACAACATAAAATGGTTGTAATGACATTACAATGTATTATTTTTTGACATTTTTTCTTTCAACTTGTGGCTGGCTTTTAATTTTATTTTTTGTGTTTGAGCTCCCAATTTTATCCTACTTTGTTAATAATAATAGGTAAAGTAAAATTTTCGATTACAGGTTTTTAACCACCGTTTTTTGGTACAGGGCCTTAGTAGAACCTATAAAATTCAAATTTATTTTATTCAAAAAGTTAAAAGAAAATACCTTTTAATTTTTTTAACTTTTGATTAATAGCTATTTATATATATAGTTTGTATTTTCATTTTATTATTAGTTTAACATTTAATAAATAAATATACAATAATAAAATATTAAATAAATAAACAATTTACTATACTTGTTTTATGCATTGTTTAAAAATAACACTATACATATCACTAAATGTTTGTGGAATGTTTTAAGACAAACAGTCTGTTATTAAGTTTTTTATTAAAAAAAAATTAAAATGAAACTTGAACTTGAAAATATTTTTAAAGAAACAATATCTTTTTGTACCTTTATCAAATTAATTCATTAAAAATAAATATTAACTATTTATTTTAAATCCAAAAAATAAACGAACTCAGTTCATTTTTCTGTATTTTAACCTTTAATTTGAGCTTAAAAATTATTTTCAATAAAGAGATATTTTTTATTTAATAGTAAACAGTAACATGGAAATTATTTTAACCTTAATCATATATTTAAATTACTATAAATTATTCATAGTAATTTCAGAATATATTTGTAATAAAAGCCAAGATGTTTCGAGTAAAAAATCTATAACATTTATAGGGACAATATTTACTAGTTAAATTTCACTGGATCTATGTTACATCATCAGATTTATTCGTTTTTGTATGTGTCTCCATTTTTATTGTGATAATTGGCTTCCTAATTATAATTAAAACTTCCACATATCTGATATTAGTGACTTACCAATTAGTTATACCTGTTTTACTTTTGTTTTTGTATAAGAAACATTATTTTTCCCTTTAATTAAAAATTCACACGATTTGTGTCGAATTTTAACTAGCACTTCTTTGGTCAAAATAAAACTATGAAGATAATTGCTACCTACTTAATTACTGATATCTGCTGGGGATAGAACTCAATTGCTATAGTAACTATGTATATGAATTTTTGATTTTTTTATATCAATAAAAGAGATTGCCTATATACTATATTTAAATTATAATTATTTTCATTTGAGTTCAACAAATACAATTTGAAAATTTTTTCTAAAAACAGTTGGATATCAAACAAGTGCAGGGTCATGACTTCCAAGGTCCTAATTCCCTTGAAGACTCTTATGAGTCGTTTAATGGGACGTAAGTCCCTCACGAACTTAAGACTAATAGCAATGAGTCACAACTCCCTAGAGCACTTATGATCCTCGAAGTTTTAACTCAGAGTGGTAAAGCATAACTCCTTTATATAGCTCTCAGCTGAAAAGTTATTAGTAACATTTAAACAAATATTAATTTAAAATTATATAACATCAGTGATATTATACAGATTTTCTTGAACTATAACATTAAAAATAATTAGCATACATTTTGGAGTTGAATTCGAAATCACGAGTATCCACTTTCTCCAAAATTAATAAACACATAATAATTTTACATATAAACTACATTTAAACAACAAACTGCACATATAAACTTGATTTTCTAGTAAAAGTCTCGCATAAATGAATTCATAAATACTGTGGAAAAAGGGTCAACTTTGATTTTCTAATCAACTTAAATATGCTTCCTAGTACAGAATCTAGCATTCACAAATATATAAATACATATTGTTTTACATCTAATATTTTACTTATATATTTTTATATTATTTTAAGTATGATATCATAAAGATCAGAAAAATTAAAGTTCAGTATTAGTATATGTCTACAATTTTAGTTATATGATGTTATATAACTGCCATTAAAATATATAGTAAGGGGAATTATAACTCACTTAATGGGTGACTCACTTGTCAAGGGACTCATGTTCCACGTTAATATTTTAAAGTGAGTCAAAGATCCCTAGGGAACTTATGCCCGATAAATAAGTTACAAGGAGTTTTGACCCTGCACCTATCAAATATACTATATAACAATGATTTACAACAACTGATTAATTTATATATTAATTAAATTCAAAAACAATTACTATAATTATACTTAGTAACATATATTAATAAAACATTAAAAAAATTTTATTTTTCTTAATTAATATTATTTTATTTTCTTAAAATAAATTATATCAAATATTTTCACAATATAGTAATTAAAAAAAAAAAATAGAATAAATTATCAAAAAAATAATATAAAATAAATTAACTTGAAAAAAATAAAAATATTTAAACATTATTATAAACAGTATATACATATATATTTTTTAAAAAACTAAAATTCATCTTATTATAAACCTTAAAACAAAACAATTTATAATTAAACTTTAAAATATTCCAAAATAATAAACATTTAAAATTTTTTACTTCTATATTTAATGTATCTAAATAATTAAATATTTACATTTAAAAAAAAAAAACAAATCGAAATTTAATTGGAAAAAAATAATATAATACAAATATTTTTCTCAGGTAGATATTAACCTGATATATAATTTCAATTTGATTCTTAAGATACACCCACTATTCACAGTTTGGGAGAAAAAAAAAAATTGACAGACTTCTAGACCCCCAGGAAATTAAGATTAAAACGTAAGGTTTTTTTTTTATCTTTGTAGTTGTTGTTTTTTTTTTCTCGCCTAATTTTTAATTTTAATTACTTTAGTACATATATATAGTACACAATACACATACAAACACATATGAATCTTAAGATACTTTACTCTTCTGAAAATAATAATAATGATAATAATAATAAGAATATAATCTGAGTTACATGTTTTTCTTTCCTATATAAAAAGAAAATATTTATTCAATTGAATTGAAAAATTAAAAAAAAAAAAAAAAAAAATAATAATAATAAGAAAAATAAATTTTCAAAACTGATGATGAAACCATCCGACATTTTTGTTTATACAAGTGAAAAATTTAAACTAGAAAAAACTTTTTTTTTAAAAAGATGGGAAATTTATTTATTTATAAATTTTTTTTTTTTTCAATACATTTTTTCCAATACTGCAAATAATAAAGTTTTAATTAATCTACATATACATATATATAGTATATACATATATCGAATCCAAACAATTGAAAGTTTAACATATTGAAACGTTTAATAAAAGTCAGTTGGGTTGATTGGTTGGTTATTTCTGGTTTTTAAGTTAAAGTTTATTTGAATAATAAAAAAAAAAAAAATGAAAAATATTAAAAAATAATTATTAATAAAACAAAGCAAAAATCGGAAATTTATAATTTAATATCGGATGTCTGTTTTCCATACTCTGTTTTTGTTTTTTTTTTTTTGTGATTTCTGCAAAAGTTTTTCAGACAGAAAAGAGTCTACATTTAAAAACTTTAAATTTCATTAAAACTTTTAAATTTTAACTTTATATGTATATCTATTTAAAACACTTTTATATAGGCAGTTTTGCTCATTTTAATCTTTATGTAGTTATATATATATTGATATATATATATATATATCAGTGGCGTTTTCTCTGGGTGTGCAAGGTGTGCACTGCACACCCAGCTAAAGTAGAGTTTATCATTTTATAATTCGTAAAAAAAAAATTTTTTTTTTTTTAATTTGTCCAAAAATACAATGTAATTTTATATTTTTAATTTGTTTGTAGATACCTCATATAAACTTCATCGCATTTGTTGTAAAGTATTAATATTCATTTATTTATGTAATACGTATGTAGTATAATTGAAAAAATGTTTGAAATAATATTGGAAAAATCAAATACTCGTATTATCAATGATTGTGTGCATCATGTGTAGTCGCACATTTTTTCATATTCCAAATTCCAATACACTAAATGTTATTTTTCCCATACTTCTTAAATAATAAATTGAAAAGTAGAAATGTTTCGTCGCACTTGATAAAATTAAATGAAAACAAGAAAAAAAAAATAATAACGACAATAACTATAGTAACCATATTTGTTTTTTTTATTCTCTTTATAAAATATTAGAATTATATGTAGCGACTAGCGAATCGATTGTGTGCATTTTATGTAGTCGCACATTTTTCCATATTCCAATATATTAAATATTATTCTTTCCCAATCCATACTGTTCTAAAATAATAAATAGAAAAGTAGAAAAGTATCGTCGCACTTGATAGTTGTGTTGTGTTGTGGTAATACTATTCTCTTCTCTCATGCAATTTACATATAATCAGTGTTGTCATTTGTAGCGACTTGTCGCTACCGTAGCGACTTTTAGCCTCATATTTTAGGTAGCGACTTTTTGTCAAAAATTGTGGCTTTTGTAGCGACTTTTTAAAGTAGCAAAAACTTTAAAAAAATTTTAAAATTCTTTGCAAAATTTAATATTTTTAAAAACCTAAATTTTTTAATTTTCTGAAAAATTGAACAATAAATTTCTTAGTACAATTGTATATACATAGTTGTATTCAGTTTTTATCACTGGAAAATATAAATATTGGAAGCAAGGCTGAAAAAACGATTAGTGACTTAAATGATAAAGAAAAATATTTAGAATTTAAGGATAAATGTTTAAAATTTTATAAAGCTGCAATGAGTGGATGTTTAAAAAGACTGCCAATTTATGACAAATTAATTACGCAATTTCAGTTTGTGATTCCTAAAATTTCATTAAACAAAACTGATCGCGTAGCAATAGACGTTGTAATTTCAAAGTTTCAAAAATTTATAAATTCAGAAAAAGTAATTGTAGAATATAATAAACTGCCTTTTTATTTCTCGGAATCAGAAATAAAATATTTGGAAAAACTACCAGAAGTAGAGTACTGGCGAAAAATATCTGAAATTAAAGATTTATCAGATAATTTAATTTTTGAAAATATTTCAAAGTTAGCATACTTAGTTTTAGTTCTACCACATTCGAATGCTTTGGTAGAAAGAGTATTTTCTATGTGCACAGACTTAAAAACTAAAAAAAGAAATAAATTAAACATAAAAACATTATCATCTTTACTTCGCATTAAAATTAAAATGAGGGATTCTGCTTGGAATGCTCACAATTTTGAAATATCTAAAAATATGCTGAAACTTTTTAATACTCAACAACTTTACAAATCTGATGATTTAATTTCATCAGACGAGGTCGGATGAATTTCTAATAAATTAAATATATTTAATATTATTATTATAATTAGATATTAATATTATTAATTAAAAGTTTATGTTTTTGTTTTTTAATAGGAATTTTTTGAATTGTTCTGTTTTTTATTTTCTGATATATAAATGAAGTGTTATATAATTTACTGTATTTTTCTTAATATATTTTGCAATATTTTTCTTAATAATCAAAAAATATTTTCTTATATTTTGATAAAAATCAGTTTTTTTTTGTAGCGACATTTGATCCATTGTGTAGCGACAAATTGTAGTATTTGGAGCTACGCGTAGCGACTTTTGACTTGAAGTTCATGACAACACTGCATATAATAATTCTTTTAATAAAAATTTTTGTTAGCGACAAAACCATAGCAACCATATTCGCTTTTTTTTATTCCTCTTTAAAAATATTAGAAATATATTATATAATAACGAGAGTCGTACATTTTTTCATATTCCAATTTCCAAATTGACAATATTATTATGTTCTATTTTCTCTATGACTCTATCCATGTGGTTAACTAATTACTCAAAAAATAATAAATAGAAAAGTAGAAAAGTTTCGTCGCACTTATGAAGTTATGAATTTATGATGAGATGCAGATGATTGATGATTTATGATTATGTTACAAATTTTACTACATCAAAGCAATTTATGATTTTCGTTTTTAATACATAGTACCAAATAAAGAACGTGAGAATTTTTAAAGTGAGATTCTTATCTTAACATTCTTTTTAAAACAGAAATACATATATGGAAATAATTTTGTAGTTGGGCAATTGGGTTGTATGTAACATGTAAATATTTTCTTAAATATTGTGTGTACAAGTTATATTTTCGCACTTTTGCTTAAAAATATCATTATAGCAGTTTTTTTTTTTAGCTTTTTTTGTTTTAAATAATAAAACCCAATAATTCATAATTAGTATTAAAATTTAAAGTGATTAATTAGGATTTAGAAATATATTTTGAACTTTATACTGTTGTTAAATTAAATAAAAAATATGAATCAAAGTAACGATTTAGTTTTTATGCTCCTACAAAAAAAATTTAGTAGCTTAGTTATGATGAAAAAAAGACCATAATAGAAAATGGTAGGCCCATTCCTGATTTAAATGACTTAAGATATAAGAAAAATGGTAAGGAGTATGAGAGAAATTTAACAGTGATTTATATAAAAATAATCAGTGGTTAAATGGGTCAACGGTATTAAATAAATTATATTGTTGGCCTTGTATAATATTTAAAACTAAGCCAGATGCAGTGTGATGTTCAACAGGTTATTGTGACATAAATCACGTGCATGAAAAAATACCAAAACATGCACTTTCAGTAAGTCATATAACAAACAAATGCTCTTGCTTTAAATACATTTGGTGAATCTCGAATCGTTTATTTGATATTCTCCAAAGAGACTTTTTTGAACAAGTTGTTGAACAGTTCAATAAAAAATCTAGAAGAATTAATTTAATATATAAAAAACTGTGAATATTTTAAGAATAAAAAAAAAAAAGAAAGAACATAATAAAATATTTTTTTTCTTTGTTTTAATTATCCTATTATGTTTTAAATGTTTTTTTTTATAAATTTAACTTTTATACTATTTTTGCACACCCAGCGTAAATTTTCACGAGACGCCACTGATATATATATATAAATATTGCTGTTATATAATTCCTTAGAGTTGTAATAAGATAAAAATTTGTTCGATACTTAAAAACAATTTATATGCAATTTGCTTTTAATTTTATACTATACTGTATTAACCCCTTGCTTCCTAATATTTTAATTTTACCCTTTTTTAACATGATTCATAATAGCCAATTCTAATTCCCAAAGCTTCATTTCCAAATTCTCATCCTTAAAACTAAACTCTAAATTTGTATTTAAACCTTCACCCTTAAGTTTACTGAAAAATTGACATGGTTTTCGAGGGTTAAAGTCTCATGGTAACCAAAAGAAATTTGGAACTGTTTTAATGGATGTACGTTTATTGTTTATTTTACTCGAACCGAAAACCAACTATAATTAACATATAATTACACCAAAAAATTCCATAGTGCAACTATATACTATTACCGCTCATTGTATGATCTCTTTGACAGTTCTTGCAGAATTTCTATATTTAACTACAAAACATGCCACTAATTGTGTTTCTTTAGTTTTATTCAAACTATTTTAGAATGATTCTATACAAATACACACACACATTCATACAATAATAATCAGTCATTGTCTTACATTAAAATAAAACAAATTAAATTCTATTGCTTTTAATTATTTTCTTTCATCTTTATTTTACATTTCTCTTTAAGAATATTTTTTATTTAATTTATAAATAATTGGCATAATAATCATATAACAATGGATTAGTAGAGGCTCTGTACATTTTCAATATATTGTAAGAAGATTAGATTTGACAGGGAATAAAAAATTAATGGAAAACACATGCGCTACGTTCTTCATATATAGAAAGTTCAACGTTCAATAAGAATTAAGTGGTATTAAATGATTACTTACTTATATTTAGATTTATTAAATGGCCATTTTTCTTTTTTTATTAGAAAGTAATTAAAATAATATAGGATTAAAATTAAAATTAAATTTCCAAAGTAGAAATCTTAATCGAATGTTAATGTATAGCATTCAAAAATCATGAGCCAGAAACTTTAGGCAACTATAATTAATATAGAACATATTTCAACGCAACATATGCAGAATATTTTGGCCTGCCAGAAAAAGCAACGAAGATCTTTGGAAATTTAAAGAAGCGGAAATCATACTGAGGCAATAAAGAAAGAAAAAATTAAGCTGTATATGCCATATGCCATATACTAAGAAAAATCACAACAATAAATCTCACATGGCCTTGGAATAGAAATTAATCATGAAGACGCACATTACTTTGAACTTAGCTAATGCTATCTTACATGGTAGAATGAAAGAAAACCATGTAAGATAGCCAAATGGAAGCCCTATGTTATCTTAAAGAGTGTCATGGAAAAAACAAGTATGAATGTGTGTACAGTCAACTATAGATAGTAAAAAAAATTAATACGTCATACTGACGCTTGACAAATCAATATACAGTTAAAAGCGTCAAACAATTATTTTTAATTCTAATTTAATCATTTAAATAATCGATTTTCTTAACAATCGATTTTCAATTAAAATTGAATTTATGAAAAAAATTTTGAATATAAAAAAATCTTAAAATTGTACGGTAATCAAAATATATAATATATATAGCTAAGTACGCATACCTACAGACAATAGAAAGAAAGCAAAATAACTTTTAAAGTCAAACATTCACCTTTTAACCCTATTTTTATCTTTTTATTTTTTTTATTTTAAATAAATTTTCGGTGTTTAAAAAAATAGGCCTATATTATTATTTTTTATTTTTTCACTTTTTTTGTTTTTTTTTAAACAAAAAATTTAAAATAATTTAATTTTTTTTTTTTCAATTTTATATTTTTTTCAATTTTATTTGAAAAAATAATTAAAATTGCTAATTTATTACTTATAAAGTTGAATAACATTTTATATTTTGTAATTTTATTTTAAAAAATTTTTTCTCTGTCAAGTCCAAATTTGACCCTTGCAGTGTTAAGGTATCAAATGTGTATTATTGTCTAATTTCAATAATTTTTTTTTTTTTTATTTTCAAATTCTAATAGATACACGTTTCTTTTTTTTTTGATTTTTGGAGAGAATTTTTTTTGTAGCTGGCGACTGTTGGGGAAATTGAAAAAAAAAAAAAATTTCCACAATCAAAATTAAAAAAACAAATGTGTAAATATTAATTAATATGAATGGTAGTGTTAGTGAGAAATTGTGTTTAATATTTAAAAAGTAATATTATTTTATTTTTTTTTAAATTAATATTACATATCATAAATGAGAATACAATATATTAAAACCATCGGTTACTGAGGCTTTTATACTATTTATTTTGGATACTATTATTAGATTATACAAATACTTTTTATTATATTTCTTTATTTAATTTTAATATTCTATGTATTATATTTGATTGTAAGAAGGAATTGTAATGAAAATTACTTTCAGTAATTTGCCATGAATAAAAACTTCTAATCTGTGAGAGAACCCATCAAGCATAGCCTCGGTATATATGGCAGGTTTACTTAAACAGAACGCAACCGAGGCCTTCTAAAGAAGTGAATGCAGAAATTCGTAAAAAACCTCTACCATTATTATAGTATTTGTTACATTAACTTTGACATTGAAATAAAATCACTATATCTTTGTAATACTGTTAATAAAAAATCATTTACAAGAGTAGTAGTTTTTTTTATTTGTTCCAACAGCCTGCTGCATGTTGGAACCAGGGTGAAATATTATATTTTTTTATTATTAGAACTGATCAAAAGGATTCCACATACAGAATTTACACATGACATACTTTCACTGGGTTTGGACCCTGTACCTTTCACAAATCACTGTGCCACTCAGCCGTTGATAAGTTAAAAAAAATCAAAAATATACAATGATATTTAATACAAAAAAGTTCAAATTCTTCATTTCTATATATAGGAAGCATATGGCATCTAAAAAATCGTTTTAATTTGGTATTAGCTTCACATTCATATTATATTATTATTTTTTACAAAATCATTGATTTTTAAACCAATGGTTTTTGTACAAGAAATGAAACAAAATAATAAGACCTAAGACCTAGCGTCATCTATTATCATATACAAAAATTATTAATTTGTTTTCAAATACGATTTATATGCGTTGACGATATAAGAACTTTTATTCATCATTTCCCATTGTCCAGACAACTATGTATGCTATTCGATCACAATCTGTAACTATTGATCTAACCAAAGTTTAAACCCTGTATTTTAAAGGATTTCGACTTAATGACTTTTTCTAATATTTTTACTCTGATCGATAGATCAGTGATTAGAGCGGCGGCTTTTCAATCGAAAAGTCTCGGGTTCAAATCCTAGTCAGATCATATCAAAAAAAATATTATATAATTTTTAATTTATAATAAAAAATAAATTTAGGCCGATAGCACTCTGGCAGCTAGTGCTTTTAAATAAATATTGTATATAATTTAAATTTTGTTCAATAAAATACAACAATAATAATACAAAATTTTAACCATTGGTGTTCCAAAGTTGTTTTTCCATCTAATGCACAATAAATGAAAATTGTTGTTAGAAACACCCAAACACTTTGATCAGACCATTTAAAATTTATTTCATATTTCATATTTCAAAATCCACATTCTATTTAGTTAATTAAATAACTAAATAATGCAATTTCTTAACCTTGAATAATTATAAATTTTTATGTTCCAGTTTTTAAAATTCAATAAAGTGTTTATTGCTATATATTAAATTAGCTTGATAATGTATGAAAAATTGTATTTTTTGATTTTTGAATCTTATCCAAGTGAAAATTTTTAAAATTTTTTTTGAACTTTTAAAACATTTATATAATTATAAAAATTTATTTTAAATTATCTGTGAAAAGAAAAAATAATTTAAACAAAAAATGTTTTACAAATATTTACACTTTTAATGCCAAATTTTTGAACCTGACCTCGTTTTTATAATTAAATTATATTTTATTTTATAATAGTGCAGGAGCGGGGGGATTGCATGGAAATTTACAAAAAAAAAAAAAACTTAAGAAATAGAAATATTAATTAAAAAAAATTCAATTATTATATGGCAATTAAACATCAACTGCTAATTGCAAATTTTATTAATTAATACTTTAAAAATAATATACACGTGCAAAGTAATAAGTATACATATTTGGTAATTTTATTTAACTACAACTTTTGCAATTTTTTAAACTTAGATACGATTATTACAAAAACAACAATAATAGATTTTCTTTCGATCAATAAAATATAAAAAATAAAACTGTATAAAATATAAAATTAATGTATTTTATAAGACAGCAATGTAATATTTTATAATACACCTTTATAATTATTAAGTTTACAGGGTGTCGTTTATAGAAAAAAAACTACTTCAAAAGATTTTTAGAAAAATATAATGTAATAATAACTTAGTTTATTCTTAAATTTTTTTTTTTTTTTTTTTTTTAAGCGCTAACTGTTCAACTGTTAGGCTAATAAGCCTGTCTATACCATAGGTACGTGTTGGAACAGGGGGTCATATTATATTCGTGTTATTAGAATTGGTCTTATTGAATTCCACATACAATTTAAACATGAGATAGTACTAGGCCTTATAACATGTAGAAACGTCTTAGATTTTCAATATTTACAATTCTATTTTTTGTTTATATTGTAATATTTTATATTTTACTTATATGGTATTCTATATCTGCGAGTTATATTATTTAATTAAATTATTTGTTTTTATTTTGCATTTGTTTATATTTTTATATTAAAGTATTTTTTATTAAAGATTTATAATTATTAATTATTGATTATGCCATTAATTTGAACCCAATGGCGAATGGTAGCTGAGTCGAGTCGAAAACCAGAAAAGTTTTTTCACTTTCACTAGAATTCGAACCCGGGCCCTTCCGCATAAAAGGTCGGCACTTAACCACCGTGCCACCCAGCTGTGATTTTAAAGTCGTTATACAGCATATCGTTATTTAGTAGCAAGTATACGATGTAAGATGTATATACATTTCATTCAAAATTTTGAAAGTCTAATATATTTAAGGCCAATTAATTTATTCATCAATCTTTAGTGGAGCCTGCTTGTTAATCTACAACCTAGATCTATGGTCTGTTAAAATATTCCACAAATCTTTGCTATATACTTGAAGATATTCAACTCTCATTTTAAGCAATATAGGAATTATTCGTCTTTAATACAATCAAAATCTTGCTTATTTTAGAGCTTGATTTATCCGATAATAAGATATTCCTAAACCCTTTGTTATATATACTTCTAAATATCAACCCCGGTTTCAAACATTCTAGGAACGTATTAGCTTCAATAAAGTTAAAATAAACTAACTTAACGTAACCGAATCTTATTTTATACTTTCCTACTTATATTAATCTATCCAACCTCAGCGACTAATAATTCTGAAAACGTAATTAAGTACGTAAATAGCGAAACACCTTTTTTTTTATCTTGAAGCTTGTTCTAATCCCCATGATGACCAAATATAATTTAAAATATACAAATATATAATATAAAAAAAATAAATAATGTTACTTATAAATTGATAGAAAGGTTTCAAAGTGGGTGCAACGAGCCCAAGGCCTACGTGTTAGGATGGCACATACTATTCCCCATATCAAAACAACAACAACAACTTATCTACATAAATACCTAAACACTCTGTACTTTATAATCTATTAATTTTAAAAGATTTTTTTTAAGATATAATAATTTTTCATTTGTTTGTACCTTTGTACTATTATTTGTATGACAAAATGACCTTGAAAATACAAAATAAAAAAATAAAAAAAAAAAAAACAAAAAGAAACTCAGAGAAAAAAGTACAATAAAAAAAACAAAATACTATTTTGCAACAGCAAACAACAAAGAAAAACATTCATAGCGTAATTATTTGCTGTTAAAAATGTACCCACTAACCGCGATTTCAAAAAAAGCTTTGAAAACAAGAATTTTGTTTTTTCTTTTTGTTGCTTTTTTTTTTTAAATGCAAATTTTTTTTTTTTTTTTTTTTGGTGGGTTGATTTGGTACATGAAATAAAAATGCGGGTAAAAACGAACGTGTCAAAATTTTATTTGTTTCATTTGTGTGTCGTAACATAATTTTTTTTTAATTTTTTTTTCTACAACTATTTGTTAGACTGCAAAAATTTAGTTTTGTTGTTGTACCAAAGAAATAACTTTGTATTTTAAATATTATTATGGTAAATACCAGGTACCAGGTAATACCTATTTAAAAAAGACAAAAGCAATTATTGAAGATTTTTTTTAAAAAAACAGCGCTGAACTAAGTATTCATTGCAGAAGAAATTTAATTTTAAATTTCTAAACTCAAGAGTCTAATATTAGGATTTTCGATTTTTTTTCTAAATCAGAGTGCAGTTCACAGAAAGCTCAGAGTAAACTAAGAACGTTTTGAGTGCACGAAATACCTACGCTCAGAGCGTTCAATAAGTTTCAAAATTAAAAAAAAATCGATTTAAAATGAAGTGTCATTTTTATAACTTGACATTTTAAATTTCTTCACTCATATTATATTTATATATTCATTTACTTCACTTGGACGTTTAAAAACTTTCAGTGTTATTATGCTCAATCGTACTTAACATATTTGTGCTGAGTGATCAGAAAAATACAAATTATGAGTTCTAATATTTTTGACAGTTCATGCTCTGCTTCGAGCTAAGTATCTTACGTAGATATTTAAAAGTATATAATCTCCTATAATGTGAGTTCAATCCAAAATCTGTCTTTCGCAAATATCATTTAAGAAAAAGTAATAGGATATTTTACGAAAATCTCCTGATGTGAGCTATAAATATTAATCAAAAATTTTCTTCAATAAAACTCATTTAAGTTAATGTAAACTTTGAGATTAATTGTCATTAGTTTAATTGCTGAAGCTCTATTGTATACAAAATATAGAGGAAATTGTCTATTAAGAATTGAATTATTAATTCAATTATTGACTGCTCTTGTTCATTATTCATTGGAAATAGATTATTTTGCAATATTTGTGGTTTTCAGCAGATTTACAAAAATTTCCAAAATAAATACTTTCTTCAGTGCTTTATACCACACCCACTACTAAGTGCTACATTCTAAACATTAAAAATACTTAATAATATTCAAATTTTATTATTTAAAAAACGTATATAGTTTGGAATTGCATGCTGATTTTCATTTCAAATTCAGATTTTCTAATTCTTTTAGACATTCAATTTTCACATATTAAGTGTGTAACTAAAAACACATATTTTTCATATATGTATATATATAAATACATATATGTATGTTCAATGTTTCTAGAAAAATTAATTTGATCTTGTTATAATAAACATATCTGGAAAAAAAATGACGTAATTTAAAAACTATTTAATGGCAACGAGTTTCTTTTTTATTATTTTATTTATTTTTTTTTTACACAACTAATACATATATAAGGTGCTATTGAATGCAATTTAATATTATATATAAAATCTATAGATATACAACTATTATACTAATATATTAAATATTAAAGCTATAAAAGCTCGTTTCATTTAAAAAAACAAAAAAAAAAAAATTTTTTAAATTTTCAATATAAAAATAGAATAAATTTAGTTTTATTTTTTTGACTTCTATCGCAGAGTTTTTATACTCGTACAGCAACTGAATGGATATTATTTTTTAAGTTTATAGATTTGTACAACAATTAGCTGCTATACTTATTTTTTTTTTTCGTAATTCTTATGGTGATTCTTGACAGCAAGTAGCACAAAAATTTGTTAAGAATTAAAAACATAAAGCACATTTTTTAAAATTTATTAATTTGTGAGGCATTTGGATTTTTAAAATTTCAGAAAACAAAGTGAAAAAATTTGATATAGAAAAAATTTTTTTAATTACAAAAAAAAAAAAAAGATTTATTTTAGAAATGATGAAAGAAAATATTGCTTCCTTATGTGAAACAATATGTAAGAGTTAAATTTTTTTTATTTAATATATTTGATTAATAGTTCTTAGATACATTGGAATTTTGTTTAATACATAGTTTGTATGTTTTGGATTAATGTTTATTTCATTTGTTCGGAGTTTTTTGGCTTGTCAATAGTTTTAAAGTATCGAAACTTAATGATACATACTTTTAAATTGTTTGACTTGAACTGATAGAATAATAAATCCCATTTCTGGTCAAATTCAAAATTCGAATATTATCTTTGAATAAATAACGAGGAAGATTATGTAGTTGCTCTTGTCAACTTTAAGATATTTGTGCATACCCACTATGATATATAAAATAAAATAAACTATTAATTAACAAGTTGTTGGCCTGGCCCGTCACAGAATGACGTAAGGTCAATTGAAAGAACAACTTTTTCCAATTAAGAATTATTTCTAATTTCATATATTTTATGTCAACACCATATTCTTGAATAAAATCGCAACCATTATATTTTGCATAACGCAGATTATGCTTCGATTCTAGTAATAGATACACAAAAAAAAAAAAACATGACTCATATAATTTCTTGTTGTATCTTAAAAACTTGAAGATGAATAAGTTAAGTAGTCTACCTTTTTTATGTCTTGAATTTGATAAAATGTTGGTGCTTTTAGTTTTTTTTAATTTCGATTAATATTTTTTTTATAGAAGTTCGTACTTGCTTAAATTGAATAAATTACTAAAAGATTTTTTTATAGGTTTATTTTGTTTCAATAATGATCTATTTCTCCATCTATTAATGTTTTGTATACATATTTTTAAAAAATGTTGCTTACATAACTATTTTGTCACAATCTTTGTTTGGATTCAAATCGAAATTCTTGTTTGTAACAAACATTTTATGACATACCTACCCTACTCAACATGCTAAATAATGTACCTATTTATATATGTTGATTTTTGAATTGAGTTTTGCATTATAAAATGGAAATTATAAATTTTATTTGGAATTTTTTTTAATATACCAAATTAAGTTATAAAAAAAAATATATTTTGTTTGGCTTCTATTATAATGGTGCATCGAACTCAGGTATTATTGTACACCCGAAGCCACTTTGCCAACCTCAAACACACTTTTTTTCGATTTGTAACTTTTTATAAATAGAAAAAACAAAGACTTACTTCACAAATGTTCATGTGAAGCATAGTCTTCTTAATCTTTATTTACAAAATGTTTTACTTTATATATAAAATTTCCAGAAAATGTTCTGTGAGTTTTAAAACCGTAAATGAATTAATTCATAAACATTTAAAATAATTTAAATTCAAAAAACATTTTTTGTTTAAAATATGTTTTGGTCTGCTTTTGATAATTTATGATATTTTATTTATATCTAAAATACACATCCAATAAAACATTAATATTTATAATTGAACATATCCAACAAAACACATTTAATTGAATGCGGTTGTTACACCTCATTCTAGACAAATATATTAATAATAATAATAAAAAAATATTTTAAAGGGTCTAATAATTAAAAAAAAATGATCCGAGTAATGTCCAACTTTGACAAATAACTTGCTCTTCATTATTTTAGCTGCCCAGTTGTATGGCAGCTCCCCGAAATTGAAGCCTTAACATTTTGAAACTCCACAAAGGTGTTTGTTCTCCTCGTAGTATAATTCCTCGTTTCATCCTCGTAGTATAATTAGTTTTGAAGAAATTCACATTTGTGCAAAGAAGTTGTATGGCAGCCCCCCGAAAATGAATTTTGAAACATCATATAGGAGCTTGTTCTAGCTTGTACAGTTCGCTGAAGCCTTGGTCCGATTTTAACCAAAAACAATAAGGAGCCTCGAAATTGTCTAACAATTACTTTGTGTGAGTTTCAAATATCTATAGCTATTTTAGTTTTTGAGATATCGTGCTTACACACGGAAGGACGGACGGACAGACACACATAGCTAGATCGATTAACTTTTTAATGCTGATCCGATACGAACCTTTGACACTATATCTAGCTCGTCTAGATCGATGCTTTACAAACGAAGAAGCAATTTTAATATACCCGTGGCCTTATTTGTATGCACGGGTATAAATTTTGTACATATTTTGAATGTGAAAAAAAAATGTGTAAGTAAATGAGTAAATTTTTAATAACAAAAGTTTGGCAACGAAGGTCAAAACCAAACAAAAAACTTTTACAAAATATGAAACCTTGATACTGAAGTTTTTTGTTACAATGATTTTGTATAGTTTTCAATGATAAATTTAATTTTGATTAATTGTACTAAAACTGTTTAATCTATTACTGAATACATACATAGGTATATAACATTTTATATTCCGTTAATTTTTGCTTTATAATTCATTAGCCAAATTTATTATCAACTTACATGAGGCAAGGCAAGAACAAATTAGAGCATGCTCTAATTAAAAAAGTTGCATTTGGTAATCTTAAATTAATTTATCTATACGTAATTTTTTTTTTTTTGTTTTTATTTTATTTCTAATATAATTATGCCTTTTTCAATTGTTTTTATACCCGTATGACTATATAGCCAAAGGGTATAATAAATTTGCCATTACGTTTGTAACGCAGAGAAGGAGGGGGGGGGGGGGGGGGGGGGGGTAGATATAGACTCAAGTGTATGGATCGGATCAGAATCGAAAAATAAATCGATTTAGCGATGTATGTCCGTCCGTCCGTCTGTCCGTCCGTCCGTCCGTCCGTCCGCACGATAACTAAAAAACTAAAGGAGCTAGGATCTTGAAATTTTCGCAAATTCGTTTTTCTTCAATAGCCGTCATCGCTATTTAAATCCAGCCATTTTGCCATACAACTCCTTTTTTTATATGAGTATTACTCTGTACCTATTGCAGCTGCGTATCTGAAATTTTTCCAAAATTCGTTTAGTTTTATGGCCAAAGAGTCTGCAAAATTTGGTTGATCTAGTGGAGTGGGTTCGAGTAGCTGCCATACAACTTCTTATTTTATATGAGCATTACTCTCCACCTAATTAAGCTGGGTGTCTGAAATTTTGCTAAAAATAGTTTAGTGTAATGGCCAAAGTTTCTGCAAAATTTGGTTGGTCTACTGTAGAGGGTTCGAGTAGCTGCCATACAACTCCTTATTTTATATGAGCATTACACTACATCCTAATGAAGCTGGGTGTCTGAAATTTTGCCAAAAATAGTTTAGTGTAATGGCCAAAGTTACAGGAAAATTTGGTTGGTCTACTGCAGAGGGTTCGAGTAGCTGCCATACAACTCCTTCTTTTATATGAGTATTCCACTACACTTAATAAGGTTGTATATTTGAAATTTTGACAAAAGTAATTAATCGGATGATATAATGTATATGATACGGTCATACGGGTATCCCAGAGTTGACACAGTCTACTCTACTACACTCTTCCTCGTTTCTATTAATCCCTTCTTTAAACCGTTTTTTTTTTTTTTCATTTGAGCTAAATGTTCAACTGTATACAAGGCTATACTAAAGTTACAACGTTGTAACAAGTAAGGTATTATACATACAATATTGTTATTATAAAAATTGATCTTAATGAATTCCACATTCAATTATTAATACGTATGATAGTACTAATTCTTAAAAATCTTCTTAGATTTAAATAGATACAATTCTATACATATTTTATATATTATAATCATTTTCCATTTGAGTTACACAAAATGTCAAATTTGATCTGATTATTCTAACAGAAATTTTCACGAACTTTGATTTAATGTAAAATATATTATTAACTTTACTTACCACCAACTTTAAAGTTTAATGCTTACATAAATATAAATTTCTGTCATTCATAACTTAAATTTTTAAATACTTCTATCAAATAAACAACTGTCAAATGTCCCACTGCGAAAAAAAAAATTATTAAATTAATTAAAATTGATGAAGAAAAAACAAATGCATTTGAAAAATCTGAGATATTGTGACACAAATTAAATTTTTTTTCAGACATGCTCCAATTTTCAATTTAACTCAAGAAAAAAATACACATACGAGTATATAATTTAATTGAATATAATTATAAGTTAATTATGATTCATATATTTAATTCATTTTTTTTTTTTTTTGTGTAAATAAACGTTTTCATTTTTATTTCGTTATAAATTTTTTTTGTTTATTATTTTTATAATCATTGTATACATACATATATACAATATTGTTTCAATGAATTAAATAAAAATCCCGCAAATTGTTTACAAATTTTTTTTTTTATTTTTAATTTATTCAACCACTAACAAAATAAAACACAAAGTGATTTTAAATTCCAGTTAAAAAAAAAAAAAAAAAAAAAACCAATTGTTTTGAGTTGCAATGACTCGTCCAAATAATTTATAAAACAAATAGCATACCCTGTCAGGAGAGTAACAGATTTACTCACTTAACCCTTCTCTCGCTGTGGCCAATATTCAGATACAAAAAAAAAAGATTTTTGATTTAAGTGCAATGCAAGGTTTTTTTTAACTGCAAGGTTTTATTTCCAAGTTTAAGGTTTTGCATTAAAAGTAAGTTTTTCTTTTTAAGTGCAAGTTTTTATATAAATGCAAGAATTCACAAAAGTCCAATTTTTTTTCTTAAGTAAAACAGAAAAGAGAAGTTCCGTATTTTGGAAAACAGAAGTCATACCGATATTGATGTAAATAAAATAAAAAAATTGAAAAAATAAACTTAAAAGCTCGTCTCAATTAATATACCATTCCTAACCTAAGGTCCTATTTGTTGGAACTTTTCTTTCCCATTTTTTTCCCATTTTTAAATTGTATTGGTAAATCGCAACGGTCCGACATTTAGTTTTTATGATATTACTTCGGAGGTCCTTAAAATCGAAAACTTGCACTTAAAAGGAAAATGTTGCACTTAATCATAAAACTTGCTGAAAAAATACTTTATTTAAACGGAAAATTGTATAGGATTATATCTTAAATGCTTGTCCAATTTATCCGTATCCCGGGCTATTAACTTACTTCTCTTTAATCCACATTCTATTTTATTCTAAGTGCGATCACTTATTTGAAAAAAAAATATGAAAGGGATTCAATACTCAATTTAATAAAGACAAAAAAGTAAGAAATGGAACGGAATAGAGTTGGGAAGTAAAAGCTGAATTCAGCTTTAATTTAGATAAGGGTTTAAGAATAGAACCTAGTATAGTAGCTTTTTTGAGGAAAGGAATTAAGAAGATAATGGATGAGGGATGGGCTATTTACGCATTTAATTGATACAAAAAAAAAATATAAAAATGGAATTTGATAGGGATAGGGACAGGACATGTGTTTTTTGTTTAATTTTACTTTCTTCAAAATTATTATAAATATTAAAAATGTATCTTTAATTTTATCCAAAATATCTAAGGTGTTCTTAATTCCGTTTTTTAATTTAATTTTGAAAGGAAGTTATTGATATGAAATTTTATATTTTAATTGAACAAAATTTATAGAAAACTTCTAAATTTTTAACATCTGTTACATTATTATGCAGTATGTATATTATATCTTACATTATATCCTAATGCATTATATGATATCTTACAAATACATATTATAAATTATGTTATACATTTTTTGTTTTAATCAAATTAAAAATTTACTTGAATTATCTAAAAAAAAAAATCGTTTAAAATAATGATACTTTAATTTAATAAAAATACAAACCTTCAATAATCTGTTCAAGTAGAAAAGTTACAAATTAAATTTTTTTTTTTATTTTTTTTTTTTTTGTAGATGATCTTTTGTATCCCATAAATTTGGTAATTTAATATGGGAGGTCTTGTCAGTCATATTTTGCTTTTAATATTTTCATATAACTCATCTCTTCGCATATAAGTATACCACCTAAAAACTGTTTATCAATTTTTGTTATATACGAGTACATGGTAATAGTATACAAGGAAATTATAAATTAAATTAAGTCTGAAAAATTGTTTATTTTTTGTTTTAATTTTAGTGGAAATGATACTTAATACATTTTATTAATATGTATATGCAGTACAATATATATGTATGTATGTCTACATAGTTAGAAATTGATCATACCATATGCCAGAAATGCAATACAAACCTTTGAACAAATTCATATTTTGTACATATTATACACATATATCTAGTCTATATCTATGTAGAGTGTACCTATTTTTAGCACATTTTCAAAAAATTTTGTAAAAATGTGCGTATATAGCTCCACTCTGTCCGTCCATATGTTTACAAAAACTTTTACACCGTTTGAAATAGAAAAAAAATAATTTCGTAGAAGAATTTTTTTCTACAGCCCCCCAAAGTTGGGAAAAGCCCTATATTTAAATTGTTATAACAAGAGTTCTGTTAGAAATATTTTCAATCTGAAAACGGCAAACGATAGCTGGTTTTATAAACTTTATAAATTTTTAAAAGGCAAGTGCTTAGGGTTGCCATACGATACTAAAATTTAACATTACACAAAACTCAATTTTTGCCCACACATATCTTCTAAACGGTTCAAGCTAGGGTCTTGAAATTTTGGAAGAAGTTAGATATTCAGAACTTAGTAGGAGTCGGTTAACAAAATTTTTGAGTTAGATGAAGTTAGATCCTTGAAAAATTTGGCAACCTTCCCCATTGAAGGGCTATAACAATTTTAAAATAAAACGAGGAAGAGTGTAGTAGAGTAGACTGTGTCAACTCTGGGATACCCGTATGACCGTTATATAAACATTATATCATTATTATTATAAACATTAATTACTTTTGGCAAAATTTCAAACATACCAGCTTTATTAGGTGAAATATAATGCTCATATAAAAGAAGGAGTTGTATGGCAGCTACTCGAACCCTCTGCAGTAGACCAACCAAATTTTGCAGTAACTTTGGCCATTACAATAAACTATTTTTGGCAAAATTTCAGACACCCACCTTTAATAGGTATAGAGTAATGCTCATATTAAAGAAGGAGTTGTATGGCAGCTACTCGAACTCACTGCAACAGACCAACCAAATTTTGCAGAAACTTTGGCCATAAAACTAAACTACTTTTGCCAAAATTTCAGACACGTAGCTATAATAGGTACAGAGAAATACTCATATAAAAAAAGAAGTTGTATGGCAGCCACCCGAACCCATGGACCAAAATGGCTGGATTTAAATAGCGATGACGGCTATTTCAAAAAAACGAATTTGCGAAAATTTCAAGATCCTAGTTCCTTTAGTTTTTGAGTTATCGTGCGGACGGACGGACGGACGGACGGACGGACATACATAGCTAAATCGATTTTTTTTTCGATTCTGATCCGATCCATACACTTGAGTCTATATCTACCCCCCCTCCTTCTCTGCGTCACAAACGTAATGGCAAATTTATTATACCCTTTGACTATATAGTCATACGGGTATAAAAATTACTGTTAGCAGTAAATTTTATAAGTAAGCAGTAACTATTTCCAAGTAAATATTTCCAAAGTTAAACTCAGTATGTAATACAACATAATTTTGAAAATGTGCTTTTTAAAAAACCCTTGGTTTTTTTTCATCACTTGATTCAATACACTATTATTTCCAATATCATTGTAATTTTTGTTAAATTTTTTTTTCATTTTGGATTATGGTTTACATAATTATATATGTAAATTTATGTATACATTTATGTTACCTATTTTTTTACTTTAATTAAAGTTCATTTTTTTTAATGTTTCCGAAAAATCGAAATTATTTCCGGTTATGTTTTTTTCTGTTACTACTTTTTTTTTAATTCCTTTTAATAATATGAATAAAATTTTTTTTAACAAAAAATTTGTATTCTGTTTGATAAACACTACATGTAATTTGTAATTTTAAACATTAAAGTTCAAAATTCAGGGAAGAGTCAAATGGGTTGATTACGAAATCCCGAATTAAAAATTCTTAAACTTAAAATCCCAAAATGAAAAATTCTGAAATTTAAAAACCCAAAATCCTAAAATTAAAAATTCAATAAAATATTTTATACTGTAGGTTTCTAATGACAAAGCTACAATGGAAATTGCAAATGTGCGAAATAAGAGCATATGTTCGGATCCTGAAAGTTTTTGATCCAAGCACGACAAAACGAGTATATTTCGGGGAAACTAATACAGTTATTATATTTTAATCATATTCCCGAAATTTGTGATGAATTGAAGTGGTAGTCCATATACCGCCCACTCATATTCAAAATTCCAACAAGCATATCTTCGAAATTTAGAAAGATGGAAATTTAAAATTTGACAAAAACTTGTTCTGCCATGTGTTCCATATGTTTTTGTTATTTTAAAATAAATTTAAGTGGTGGCTTAGGTACATATCGCACGCCTCCCAAAACCTAATAAGCACATTTTCGAAATTGATAAAATTAGAAAGTTGGATTTTGGTACAAAAGAATTCTGTCCTACTTTCTTTATGTTTCTGAAATTTCAGAGAAATGAAAGTAGTGGTTCGGAAAGCTACCACATACCTCCCTAAACTTTACAAGCATATCTTCGAAATGTATAAAGGTACTTTTAAAGTCTACATGCACTGGCTTTAGTTTTTTAAGGTGTTTTTTTTTTATATTTTGAGATTTTATAATTAGGGATTTTAGTATTTTAAAATTTTTTATTTTGAAATTTTATATTTTGGGATTTTACAATTAGGGATTTTGTCATTTGGAAATTTGTTTTTTGTTTACCGTTTTTTTTTATTTCGTGGCGCTCTCAGCAAGACGGTAAAGTTGAAACACAAAGTTCGGTAGAGCTATCAATATGTCGTTCAGTCCTCATTATGATATGCTTACTCTAAATGGGGTGCACCAGAGATTTCCCTACAGATCCTACAGACCCTATAGACCTACAATTTTATTTAAATTTTTATAAGGATAGTTTCGGTAATTTTCAGTGATAAAATTTCCCATTTTTCGTAAGCTCGTTCCCCACTATATTTAAACAATTAAGTGTAAACTCATTTCGTAGAGAAAACTTTTAATTTTACTAAGCTCTATCAGTTTTAGTCTCCCGTGTTTACTTAGCTTTAAAATTGATTTTTAGAATAAAATCAAAAATTAAGAATAAAAACAACACTAATTTTTCCGAATATGGGAATATTAGCAATTTAAGATAATCATAAAATATTTAATTAACATTACATTACTAAAAAAAAAGCATAAATAATTAAGAATATTTGTAATATGTAAAATCACATATTGATTACGATGTGTACAGAATATTTCAATAGAACCTATTTAAAAGAAAATATGTCAATTTAAAATTGTTTATAAATAAAAACAAATAAATTTAATATAACAAAAAAAAAAGATTCATTTTTTATTATTAATAATTCAAATCATTTAATTAATATATTTCTATCTCTTTCTTTCATTTCGTTTGCCATCAATTTTAATCAGAAAAGTAAAATAAAAAAAAAAAAAACAATTTCTCTGCAAATGAACAATTGAAATATGATAATGTACATAAAATTTAAAACAAAATACAAGTGCATAATTTATTTTAATATTCGTACAGGGTGTCTTAGAAATAAATTTTGTAACTTCAGGAGAGGATTTTTGAGTTTAAAAAACATGATTAATAAAGCAGGATCTATTTTCATTCGTTTCCGTGACAGAAGGAACTTAAATATTTACATATTCAAAATTCATATTTTATATATGTATGTACAATATTATATTTGCTAAACACGTCGGAACCAATTAATAAAAATTAAAATTTTGGTTGAATGTGACCCATTTTAACGCATTTCCAAAAAATTTACAGAGCCTCCCAAAGTTCTAAAAAGTTTTATATTTATAGCAAAAGTAAATTTTCAATTACAGCTGCTTTCATAAACTTTATAAATATCAAAATAATTTAGCTCTATATATAATATAGTGTTGCGATACGGTATTTTAATAAACCGTTACGCGAAACTGAATTTTAGCACAATTTTTTAAACCCTTATCTTACTTTAGATTTAATTGAAAACGAATGTAAATCATTTCAGAATATACAAAAATTCAAAAATCATCATTATATTTTGACATGTATTTACGCAGTTTGTTTTAATCATAAAGGGCTTCGTTAAAGTTGAAGGAAGTGTTTTTCTCGATTTTATTCAATTTTTGCTCATACAATCAAATTCTATGGAAAATTTCAAATGTTGATGCAATTCACAATTTGTTTTAAAAACCGGAACTTTTAGGATGCATTATTTAAAAAGCAATATAAATATCCTCAGAAATAGACCTAAAAGCTGAAACCTTAAAATTCTCTTTTTTTTAAACACCAGTAACTTAGGCACCCATTCATATACCTATTAAGAATCTATACCATTGTATTTCAACTTGTGTTAACAACTTTCATTAATTACATAGGACTTTCTTAAAACTGTCCATTGCCTCTAGCTTTTTCTATATCTATAAAAGACGTAATCTATATTTTAAATTTTAAACTCTATATATTTAAAATGTAATCCAAAACTAAGTATATCAAGCATTATGTAATTTTAAAATTGTTCAATTTTTAAAACATTTAATTTTTTATATTACTTGATATCAAATTATTTGTCATTTTTTAAAAATTTCCTATATTCGTAAATTATGACTTGGAATTACCAAACTAATTTCCAGGCCACCATGTATATAAACATTAAATAACTGTATCTTATCATCAATATTATAAAACATTTAAATTAATTAAATACAATAAATCTTAATTTTAAATTTATATTTTCCTTGTTTAATTATCTATTTGTTCACATTATTGTATTTATATATTTAATTATTTAATTTTTTAGATTCGTTTTCTGTTCGCTTATCATTTAAATATTTCAAAAAAAAAAAAATAAATGTTTTTATTTATATTTTATTATTAACATTTTGTTTAATAATAATATAATTTATAGATTTTCAAAAATATTTTACTGATATAATACAGAAACTAAACTGTATATAGACACTGCATATGTACACCTATACAGTGTATGTAGAATAGTTTCTACAGATACAGTATTTTAAACATGTTAAATTCCCTTTAATCTTTATTATCACACAATTTAATTATCACTTATAATATCACTACTATAATATAATCCAATAGTTTTTTTTTTTAAGTATAATATTTAATTTTTTTTATACCTAATCCGTTTATAGTCAGTCACAAAATTCTTCTGGAATTTTTTTTTTTATTATGATTATACTAACTTGTTTTTATTGTATATAGATAATTTAAATAGAAACGAACATGTTTAATCATGAAAATATTCTTATCATTAGAATAGAAAGAATAGTCAAATTTGTTTTTTGTTTTTTTTTTTTAATAGAATCTATACTATAATCTTAGTTGTTATTTAAACTTTAATTGAAATTAAAAAAGAGTTGATAATAAATCATATTCTATACGTATATGTATGTATACGTATATGTGTGTAAATATAAAATTTTTGTTTCGAATTCCGTCGGAATATTTTCAAACGAATTTCTTTGTTTAAAAAAAAAAGAAATAAAAATTATGAAATTTTAATTTAATAATGTTATTTTAAATTAATAATGCATACAAAAGCATAAATTAAGAATTTTAAAAAAATAGGTTTTACTGTTATAATTAGGGATCCCAGAAGGAAAAACAGAAATAGAGTAAATGTCAGTTAAAAAATCGAAAAATAGAGACTTTGAGGATAAAAAAAAAAGAGACCAAAAAGAGTAAAAGAGTTTAGATATTTTTTTAATACATATACTATGTAAATATATTTATTATATGAAAATAAACAAAAATATATAAATTAAATTTATATAATAATAAATAAACTGAATGTGCATCTTCTTTTAGTCATAGCCTAGGGATGTGAATATTATATTATAAAAAGTCGCAATGTTATAATATATAATATAAAATAATAAAATAAACAAACTTGATGAAATATACACTAAATACAATATTACAAACGAAATATATATATATTCAATAATGTACATTTGTACATATTATAAATTTTAGGATGAATTTTAATAATATAATAAATTATTTGAATTAACAACCCACTTCAAATATGAATAAAAAAAAACAGTGCAACAGAAATGACAGAATTCTCCACGTTTTCGTTTGTGAATATAAAGTAAAATGTCAAAAATTGTTTGTCGAACACACCGCTCATCGTTGCTGTTTTATTGTATAAATAAAATGACAAGCGCAAACATTCTGTGAATTTTCTTAAACATAATGCAATTTATTTATTTTTTTGAAAAAGAGACCAAAAGAGACATGAACAAAACAAGAAAAGAAAAAGAAAGATCACGATGAAAAAATAGACCATGTTCTCTTTTTTAGAGACCATATGGGATCCCTAGTTATAATGAACAGTTTTTCATATATTATTTGTCAATTAAAGCTATTTTAATATGGACGCTTAATCTATGTTAACGTTAGTCGATCGAGTAAATTATATAATTTATTCTTTATGGATTTTTGACTAAGATAAAGAAAATGGAACTGTGGTACACATTTTTTTTTTTTTATTCCTTTTCAACTCCTTTAAGGAGTAGGTATATATGGCATTCATCAAGTTTATTTTAAACTAAGCTTCAGTTTCTTTAATCATAATATTCACTTAGCTGTTGATTACTCGGCTGTAGCCTGTAGCTATTGTATAAGGCTATGAAATATGAATGCACAAATATTAACTTTGTGCGCCATCTTACACAAGAATTATTTATATATTTTTATTAAATCTTATTTTATATTACGATATAAATTGTTACGACGTAATTATACAAATTTACGATATTTTTTTAATTAGATATGATCTGACCGGGGTTTGAACCTAAGACCTTCCAAATGAAAGGCGGCATCTTAACCACTACGCCATTGGTCTGATCTGTACTCGTAGTACACATTAGTATACATTAAAGATGCAATTTTGGTGTTTATCTTGAATAGTTTTAATAAGATTTTTTAAAATCCTTCGCAAAGCAGCTTGTGTTTTTTTTTGCATTAAATGAAAACATGGATCTTGGAAATGTTCTATTAAGCTTTCAAAATGTAACTCAGAATAAACATTTTATAGAATTCCACGAACATTTAGGTTCTGATATTTTAAGAAATACTTTAATACTTTAATGAAGCAAGTTACATTATCGAAACAAAATTTCTGATTAAATTCCGTCGGAATATTTTCAAATGAATTTCTTTGTTTAAATAATATTTAAAAATATTTACATATGCATGCTTATAGTAAAAGCAAAATAGTTTTGAGATAAACGAAACCATTTAAAATTTAAGAAACAGGTTTTACCGTTATAATGAAGAAAGAAATTATACCGTTACATTTAAATTGTTATTATATATACGAAAATTTTAGAATCTTTCCAATTTTTGATTTAATAAAGATTCAGATTCTGTATTTTTAAGAAGGACTAGGCATAATGTTCTAATATATTTTAACCCTTTAAGGCCTTAGATAGGGTCAAAGGGTTGGATCAATTGCTTTAATTAAAACGTAAAACCTTTTAAAATTTATAAATAGGTATATGAAATAAGTTCATGTATTTTGATATGATATTAATATGATATTCTTAATTAAGTAAATAACAATGCAATTCGAAGTTAATGGGTTAATTACTAAAATTTCGAAATATGTACGAGTATTTTCAATGTTTAACACAAAATTGTTTTATATACCTACATAATATGGGTTCATTGAATATTATGTTAACTCATATAATATTTTTAAAGTATAGCTCATCAATTTATAACACTTTTTAATCAAAAATTGGGTCAAATCATTCTTAGTTTCTGAATTAAAATCAAAAGAAAACTTTTTTTTTTTTTTCGTTTTTATTTTATGCAAACAATACAAAAATATTTATTCTTAATTTTTTGGGGTTTTTGATTTCCCTAATTATGTTAATAAGCAGATTTTTTAAATATATGTTTTATTTTTTATTTTTCATTCTTTTTTTTTTATTTTTTATTATTGTTTAATTCAATATTTAGTTAATTTAAAAAATTTCAAAATTTTTTCAAAAAAAGTTTTTTATTAAGAATATAAATGGAACTAAAATATATACATATACATATTAAACATAAACTTGTAAAGAAACTATTTATTACTAAATATGATGCTTTAAACAAATGGTTTTTTAAGTGACCCAAATTGAAATAAAAAAAAAATAATAATAATAAGAAAAATTAAAATAAAATTGAAATAAAAACTAAAATGTCTCATCAAATAACATGAATATCAAAATATATATTAGAATTATAAAAAGATCATTTTTGTTGTTATTTTTTTTTTTTTACAACAGAAAATTTTCAATTGAAACTTAATTGAAGTAATTGATGGTCATATATAAAATATATATGTACATATATAATATTGTTCATCATAACAATAAATTCCTATTCGTTAAAAATATATATGTATATATATATATTCTAGTTCATTTAATTTTTATTATTTGTACTAATCAATTTTCTAACGGTTAGAATTCAATTAATATTTAACGGTTAAAATTTATTGAATTTATAAGTACACTAAGCAGTATCTTCCCGTAGTCATATCCAATCATACGCATAAAATGTCAAACATAAACATTTGATTATTAAAAATTTATGTATGTATTTACCTTTTTATGTTTGATTCTGAAATTTTTAAATTCTTTTTAATTTTATTATTAGTTAATTTTAATTTCTTTTTAATTTAGTTTGCTTGTATGTATTAAATCATTTGATATGTACGCTTCGTTCCGTATTCCTATGACTATAATATCATATGATATGTACACTTCGTTTCGTATGTTTTGGACTATAATCTCATATGATATGTACACTTCGTTTTGTATGCCTTTGACTATAATATCATATGATATCTACGCTTTGTTTCGTATGCCTATGACTTGACGAATGATATCTTAATGATAACGAATGATGGTTATGACTATTATAATTCGGTATTTGAAATGCCATACAATCGTACAAAATCATATTATATCATATGACATCATATGACTATGATGGTATTTCCAAAAACAGTTTTTGGCCCAAACGTCATGCCAAATTTGGTAAAAAAATTTGAAATCAGTTATCATATAGTCATCTCAACGGGCATTAATTAAATCGATTTTAAATAACCAAAAACCAAAAAAAAACAATAAAATCTTTAAAAAGCTTTTGGGTCGCAATGAGTTAATGTTATTAGACATTTTGTTGTGCCCACCGTCAATTATTCTTTTGCCCTTAACTAAACAGTATGTTCGATGACAATACTTTGAACCTTTCGAATATTCAGAACCAGAGCTTACAATAATTATCATGACTCTGCCCCGGAAACTTTTGTATGGATTTGTGAAATTGTATCAATGTATTTTGAAAGAAAGCTTCGATTTTTTCTTTAAGATTTTGTTTTAGGTTATGTTTTTTTTTTAAATGTTTACGTTTAGATAATAATGTTTACGAATAGATATATTATGTTTTTTTTATAGTATATATATACATTATACATATATAATATTAGCATTTGCTAAAAAATCAATTAGACTATTCATTTAATTAATTTACATAAGATACCTAAAAATATGCAACAATATAACAATTGGTACATAAAAAGTAATAAAGATGGGTTAAAATTCAAAATCTGTATTTAGTAATTTTAACTCAGTTTTATATAAAATCTAAAATAATTATTAAATAAAAAAATAACGTTCGAATATACAGAGAAATAAATTAACTTACAAAAAATAATTTGTTTAATTATAAAAATAATAATAATCAGCCCATAATGACCTTAGAAGAACAAGACTATACAAATTATTTATTTATTTATACAATACCACTATTCCACATGTATTGTGATAAGCTTGTGGGTAAGCGTTTCTTTTTCAAATGTAGCAGGTATATTTATTTGTTATTATGATTTAAATTCCCATTTAGATTATTTTAATTAGATCATGTTCAGTGATTTGAACCCGAGACCCTTCGATTTACAATCGATAAACCATAGGTCGGTCGTAATATTAGTTTGAAAAACAATTAAATAAAGTTGTAATTTTTTTAAATTAACAATTAAATAAAGGTACGTTTCGTTGATGTTTCATTTGTCACAAGAGTTTCCGCAATTGGGAGGGAAATTTACGAAAAATGTAATTTTTTTTTAACAAACGCCGCCTGTGGACAAAATTTGTAATAAACAAATAAACAAAGTTATTAAAATTGTTTGTAAGATTTTGTAAAATAATAATAATAAATATATATAATTTTATATACGAATATATAGGTATTTATGAAGAAAAATCTAAAAATAAAAAGAAAATTGCATTGACAATAAAATTTTATTATTTTTAAAAAAAAAAAATTTTGTGAAATTCTTTTTTAAATTGTATATGAAAAAAAAAACACACATAAAAAATGTATTTTGAAAAAAAAAATGTATTCAAAACAACAAAATATTTTCACTATATAGTATATACTTATTAAAAAAATTAATTTATATACATACATATATACATAATACATATTACTATATTTTATTCTATTTCAAAATAAAACTTTTTAAACATAAAACATTAGAGAAATATTCGGAATTTAACTAAAAAAAAACAAAATATATAAAACATATTTTTTTATTTATATTTTTTTTTTTAAATTTTTTTTTTGGCTTTTATTCAAACAAACTGTTATGTGAAAAAAAAGGCGGGAAAAATTAAATTTTATATTTTTAGATATTATTGTGAAACAAAAAATAATAAATCAAGGAAAAAAAAGTATTTATGAGTATAAAAATTTTTTAGATTATTTTTAGTTAAAAAAAAATTTTTTTAATATAGATATTTTATTATTAAAATATTTTACTAGTTAATACCCTGGTTTAATTACTTTTTAATACATACATATATAAATAAATATAAAATACTAAATATATATAAATATTTGTTTTTAAGGTGTGAAAAAATCTCTAAAAACAGTGGATGATACTTTCCAACCGCCATTCGGTAGCGATGAACTCTAATAGTTTAAAAAAGCACCTTGTAAGTCAAAGTTTATCAAATCCTAATTAATAATTCATCTTTTTTTATATTGTCTTATTACATACTTTTTTTAAGGGAATATGCACTTAAGATTAGATTTAAAGATCTCGTTGGTTTGAGACTTTTTGCCATGATCAGAAACTTTAAATTATAGCAAACCTACTTCAACATCCGTATGAGGCTATAGTAGACAAGCTTAATGTTTTATCTCATCAGCTTTATTTCATCAATAACTATATGAGGATATCCGAATTTCTAGTCGAATTACTTTTTTTTGGGATGAAAAGCTGTGTATAGGATGAAGATTTGTTACCCACCTTATTTCCCTGTGGGAAATTTGAGTGGTGGCATTAATTGTTTAATTTCTAAGTGTCAGTCACTATATAAGATATCTATCTAACCGAGTCAGCGGCTCAATTGTACGTCGATGACTAAGTGGAGTGAACATTGAGGTGACATTGGGATCATTTATTTGGCGAATCGCTTTGTTTTACACTTTATAAATATACCCCATTGTCGTTCTAGGGCCTTAGTCCATATGTGTGCTTGTGTACAATTTTGGACAAATAAACGTTTTATAGATTTTAAAGATGTAGGGAGAGAAGTAAGAAACAAAACATTTAGCGGCATCTTTAGCTACCCCCAAAAATATGATTGGACACAGTCAATTTTGTTTAAACCCAACCCCCAGAATGTTCAAATCTGATGCCGTATGCTGCAAAGTTTTGAAATACACTCAATTGACTTCATCCCATTTTTAAATTTTAGCTAAATCATGAACTTGTTAATAAATTAATATATGTACTTTGTTTTTAACCTATAGGAGTTCATAGTCTCTTCTATAATTATTTTCTAATTTGTGTTTTTTCTTTTTTATGGAAAATTTTTCTCTTAGCTTGACATCCAGTTTCATTCCTATCGTATGATTTTGCTGAATCGATTGATACAATTGCATTCTATGAATTTGCTGAATCGATTAATTCATTTTGCATCCGTTAAAATTTATTTGAATATATTTTGCCGGATATTAAAAATTATTATAAAGAACGTAGAATGAAATGCATTAAATTATTAATTGTTGTAAATACCAAATAAATTTTAATTACTAAAAAAAACTTAAGAATTAAAAATATTTAAATTTAATTAAATGTTATTACTATCAATTAAAAAATAAGGTATTATACATTTAACAATATTATCTCTACTTTATTAGGTTACGTAATATTTATTTATTTTTAATTCTTTTAAGTTTTATTTGATTTTATATTGAAGAAAAAACACCTTGAATGATTTCAAAGTACATACACAGTATGCTAAACAACATTAATATTTTATTTAATATCTTTTATTGAACTTTATTCAAATCTAACTATATAAATTTACATAATACTAATTTATCTACAGATATAATGTTTCTCTATTTATCTTTACCTAATCTTTATGTATTAGTTATATTTGTATATATATATATACATTTATTATTAAAATAAGTATTTAAGTCGGTCAACAGGTTTTTGCATTATATTCAATTCTAAAAATAGATATACATACGAGTACGTACTTTTAGAAAATCTTGTTTTCTGTTAATTGCGTAAAGTATAAGTATGTTTTATTTATGTTTCTATGTATTTCAAATTTGAAATAAATAAAAAATATATATTAGTAATATACACATATACATATATATAATATTATTTTATTATTTGTAGTCCAAGAAATTGATGTAAAAAGTATATTGAATTATTTATTTCGGAAATTTTAGAAAATAAAAACCCTTTGAAATTCAAAGATTCAGTCTATTATTTATTCGAAAATGTCTACCAAAACCTTAAGGGTTAATGTTCTTTAATATGAAGTTCTTTTATAAATTATATTTGCTTGTCTTAATTTAATTGTAAAAGCTCAATCTTTTAAATAGGTACTGAATAATTCTGAATCAACATTGATTCAACCTGTCAGCTGTCAAATTGAAAAATCCAATTTTCTGACACTGCGTTTTTAAAATGATCAAATAGGTATAAACAAATTTTTCACCCCTATTCTAAATTTCCTCGTAGACTTTCTACGAAAAATTAGCTAAGCTACGAACAAAAACTTTTAGTGATTCTAAATTCCCTCGTAGAAAATAAATTTACAATGGTAACTTTAACGCTTGAATTCAGTTTTTTAAGTAAAAATGATGATTTTTGTTTTCAATTTTGTAGTAATAATTTTTGAAAAATATTTTGAAAAGAGTTAAATTTAAATATTTTTATAAAACAAAGTTAACTAAACAATTAAATAAAAATGTAAATTCATTTAAACTTTTTTTTTATATGTACAAAAGTGAACTGATCACGAAATAATATGAAGTACGAATATGGTACGAATGAATATTTCTTTCGTAGACTTTTGCATTTTTCGTAACGTTAAGTCGAAATTGAGAATCACTTAAAAATTATTTTTTCGTAAATTATTCTCCGACTTAGCCGTATAAGAGAATTTAGAATAGGGGTGTTTGTCTTGAAAGTAAATTGTATATGTGATAACTGTTATATTTTTGTATTAAAAAATTGTTAAATCATTGTATAAAATGAAAATGAAAATGTAAACTTAGGTACATAGTTCATAGAAATGTAATAAACGATTGCATTTTGTCGCCAAATTTAACTATTAATTTCTCTTACATTAATAGGTATTTCCTACTTTAGAAATCTGCACAAAAATGTCTAGGGTATAAGAAAGGTAAACTTCAATAAAAATTTTTGACTTTAAGCTACATTTTTTTAAAAATTTTTTTCAGGAAAGGAATTTAGAATAGGTGTGTATGACTAGTTGTTTTGTTATTTTGACCCTTTTCGAGATCTAAATATTTTCATAAAACAAATTAAATAAAAATGTAAGTAATAAAAGGTATCAATTATTTATATATTTATATATATGTATCAACTCAACGGACCTAGGCCTATTTAATCCCGAGAATACGATGAGGGTTTCTCATATTATGATTTTTTTAATTTTCATACATATTCAATTCATTGTATTTCTTCTGTTCTGACTTACTTTACCTGTTAAACTCCCAGTTTGCAGTTCTTTTTTGGGTACTGTTAATTTGAACTCCACCTAATTTTTATTTTGCAGCACAATGAACATATCTATTAGCATATAGAAAAACTACTGTGCCCATTTAAAATAATTACTTTAGACTTACCAAAGTACTCATGAAACTTTTGGAGTTCTTGAAAAAATAAAATCAATTTGCTATAATATAAAAAAAAAACCTAAAAAATCCTGTAAAATAAAATAAAAATCTGAAAATATTTAAAAAAAAAAATAAAACACAAGAAATTTATATTTTTTAATTCGACCGAATAAATAATTTTTATTAACAGTTTAATTTTTGTTTTTAGAAAATTTTCTATAAATTTTTTTTTTTTTTTTTTTTTTTTTGTAAATTTTTTCCTTTCAATTTGTTTTTTTTTTTTTTTTTATAATTAATTTATTTCTCTTTTTTTCATTGCATTCATTTTATCTGTACAATTTAGTTTTTTTTTTGTTTAATTCTAAATATCTATAAATTTTTTAAAAAAACAATCTCTTCTTAATTTACAAAATTAAATAATTAATATATAATATATTTTCCTAAAAATTTACTTTATTTTTTTTCAATTAATTTTTATTTTACCACCAAATAATTTTTTTTATTTTTTTTGAATATAATTTGAAAGTATTTTAAAAAAAAAAAGTTTTTAGGAAAATAATAATATTATTATTATTCATTATTCCAAAAAAAAAATTTACAAAATTCAATTAATTTATTTTACATGATCAAAATATTACAAAATTTAATTTAAAAAAAATTTATTTGCTTTTTTTAACCTATATCTTAATTTTTCATTTCCTACATAAAATTTTAAACATTCACACGAAAAATACATATTTTCTATATAAATTAATTATTTTAAATTTTTTTAATTTTTTTTTTTTATATTTTTTCTTTTTTTTTTTTCATTTTTAATTACTTGAAAGGGGTGGGTTTTCTTTTTTTTTTCAATTTCGAATAATTTAAATTAAAACAATTCCAAAAAAAAAAAAAAAAAAAATTATTAATTAATACATTAAAATTAAAAAACTAAAAAAAAAAAAACAAAATCAACTGTTTTTATAAATAAAAAATAAAATAAAAATATATAATAATAATAATAATAAAACCAATTAAAATAATATTTAAAAAAATTAAAAAAAAAAAAAAAAAAATTGTGAGATCAATTCTTGATACCATTTTTATAATTATTATTTTGTGTATCTAAATCTACACACATTTTGAAATGTTTTTTATTTTGTTATTTATTTATTAACATATAAATATGAATATAAAATGTAAGAATTTCTAAAATAATAATGTTTTATACCTTTTTAATTTTAACTGAAGACCATTTTTTTATTTTAAGTGAATTTATTTTTTAATTTAAGTGAAAATATTTTTAAACTTTATTGTAAAGGCGGCTTTTTTAATTTAATTAATTAATTTTTTTTAACTTTCATAAGGTATTTTAAATTTAAGTAAAGATTTTTTTTTTTTTTAAGTGAATAGATTTTTACATTAAGTAAAGAAATTTTTATTTTGTTTAATTTTGAAATCCAAATTTTTGATTATTCTCAACTGTTAGACCCCGAAATATATTCTATTAATATATAAATTATTGAACGAATTTCAATTCATTTAAAGTAAAAAAAAAATTGCATTTAAAATAAAAAAACATCTTCAGTTAAAATATAATTTTATTTCACTTTAACATTTCTTTTGTTTTTTACTGTAATTATTTTATTGTATTAATATTTAAATATTAATTTTATTTTTTTAATAAAAAACTGTTATACTGTAAAAATTTGAAAATTTTTAAACTAGTTATAAGCTGTGTATTTATTAATTTGTATAATAAAATTAAAAAAAAAATTAATATGAAATTGTTGGGGTAACAAAATATCATGAAAAAATTAAGTAATTAATAACTATTAATAATAAAATTAATATTTGAATTGAATTTAAATTGAATAATTGAATTTAATATTGTATTATTGAATTTATGTAATTATAATTAAAATGTAAAGTGATATTTATTTTTTTTTATTTATTTAATTATGTGTTTTTTTTTTTTTTTATTCTGTATAGAATAAATGAGTGTGTATGTGTGTTGATGTTTATTGGTATATAAATGTATTTAATTTGTTATATGCTATGTTTTTTTATTTCTCTTTATAATTAAAAAAAAATATATATTTTAATATATATATATGTATATACATATATATTCATGCCATCTTCCTTTCAATTTCATTCCTTGTTTTATCCAGGTTTATATTGTTTTGCTTCCTATGTCCTTCCTATATTATTTTTTTTTTTTTTTTATTTAATTTGTAATTTTTAACATAATTTTTTTTTTTGTTTTTAAATATATAATATATGAGATCTCAATTTATATTTTATGTGATATTAATATGTTATATTAATTTTTTCATCAACAACAGTATCATCTTTGATTATTTGAAAATGATGTGTTAAAAGTATTGCTTTTTGAGGCTTCGGCTTTTCAATTGTATTAATTTGAAGTGAATTTTTTTTAACAGGGTATTTATCTGTAAATAAAAAAAAAAAAACAGATTATTAATTAACTAATTCAAAATAAATATTAAATATATATTATATAATATGGTAAAAATTAAAAAAATTAATTAATATTAAAGGGTAAATGTTCATAGTAAAAAATATTTCATTTTTAGATCGAAAGTTATTAAACATATTTAAAATAATTTTTAAAAACGCTTGATTTAATTTAATTGTATAAAACTATAGTTTTTATTAAATTCAGCTTTATTTTTACATATTAAATAAAAATATATCAAACTTTTATGCAAATTATGAAGTAATATATAAGGAAATACATAAATATTTTAGATACCAGTTACAATCAGTAAACTGATAAATATTTTTTAAATTAACATATTTATAGGCGAAATTTATATCCTATATTTATACTATAAAAACACTGTTTTTTGTTTCTAATCAATATGAGAGTAAATATTATAATAAATAATGTATATATAAAAATATATTTACTGACATGTACGTATATATATATTACAATATAATAAAAATATTCGATTCGATCTCTGGTTAACACTTTTTGTTTTGGTTTTGTTTTTTTTTTTTTTTTTTCAATTTGTTGTTATTATTTTGTTTTTATTTTTTCTAGAATTCTACTTTTCTGCACGCCTTGAAAGTGTGCCAGAAGTAAAAATAAAAAAAAAAACAAAAATTGTAAGTATATATATATATATATATATATATATATAAATATATAATAATAATAAGACAACAGAATTTCAATATAAAAAAAAACAACAGGTTTTAAAGCAACATAACAGTTGGAAATTTTATGTTTTATGTCCCTTATTGTGTTTTTTTTGTATTTTTTTTATTTTATTAATCGTGATTTGTTTTTTTTTTTATCGCCTTATTTATTAACCAAACAAGTTTGAAGCGTTGCTTTTTTTTTTAATAAATATATCTACCTAATTTACATGTAAAATTAAATACATATTAATATAATCTACCCACTTATATAATATCTACAAAATAACTATAATTTACATATATCTAAATTAAAGCTTGGCTCAATTACTAGAAGTGGTAGAATGTAATATAAAAATTAGTGAAATAAGTACTTAAGATATAAACCTTACCTAATTAAGATTAATTTAATATAGGAAACTAATATTGAGAAACACTGGATATTTTGTATTCTCTCCTCATATTGATTAATAATGATGATGCTAAATATGATATAAGAATGGGTTTTTTTAATTTTTTTTTTTATTTTAATGTTTACGGAAATTTTACGAGAATTAAAAAAAAAAAAAATGGCGCGCAAAAAAGATAACTTTTGTTTTGAGTTAATAACTTAAATTAATTTTCATAAAAAATTAAAATAAAAAAATGATTCATTTGTAGGTACTGAGAAAAACCAACAAATAAAGAGTTATACATTCTGGTAAAAAAGAGTATCTACAGAATAATAATAACAACAATCCGCTCATAATAACATTTCATTCATCATATATAAATGTTATTATAATTTAATGAATCATGTTGCAACATGATTTAATTTTTTTTTTTTTTATATTTCAATGTCAATTTTAGAACAAATTTTTTTTGTATTTTAGTCATGTACCAAAATAATTTAAAAGGCAAAATAATTATATATATAGGCATCATAGGTACTTAAGATACTTTTTAGAATTTGTTTTTTCTTCAATTTTTTATATAAATTGTCATTTGAATTTATTATTAATTTATTTGATTGATTTATTCATTTAATTAATTAATTAAAACACTCTTTCTTTTTTTCCCTCCATTTTTGATAAAACAAAAACAATTAAAACAAAATAAAAAAAATTCAAAAAAAAAAAATAAAAAAAACAAAAGACGCGTCACCCACTCTCCTATTTTTAAACAATATCATTTTTTTTTAATTTTTGATCATTTTTATTTGTTTTTTAATCAAAAATAAAATAAAAAAAAAAACAATAACAAGCTTAAAAAAAAAAAAACAAAAAAAATAAGCTTTGTGCAGAAAAATTTAAATTACTTAAAACATTCACGTTTTTTCTTCAAATTCAATTTTTGGCGGGAAATTTTAAGAAAAAAATAAACTTAAAAAAAAAAACGTCAAATCTAAATGCGGTGATGTTTTTTCTTGTTATTGTTTTTTTTTTTTAAATTTCGTAAATTATTGCTTGTGTACAACAAAATACATACATATATATATATTATACACATGATATATTTAAATATTATTAATATAAAAAAAAAACAACAAATAATTTAATGTATAAATTATTCAAGATTTAAAATTTATACTTAATAAATATACATATGTAAATATATATATGTAATTATATATATATATATGTACTTATTTATATTAAAAGATATAATAATAAAAAAATATATTAAGATACAGAGAAATTCCAATAATTTTGACAATTTGACACTATTATAATGTATGTATTTAAATTCCACTGACTTTTTAAAATCAAAATAATTTTTTTTTATATAAAACTTTTATTATTTATATACCTACCTATATAGTTATTTATACATTGATAATAGGTATACTAATATGTATTATTCCATAAGTTTTGATACAGATACTTTATTTACATAAATTTATATAAATCTATCTAGGTACCTTATATATTTTTATTTATTTTATTATTATTAAAAATAATAAAGATTGAATTTTTTGATTATATATTCAATTAACATATGTATATATATATATATAACAAAAAAAAAGAAGAATAAACCTAGACTACATACATACATAAAAAAAAAACATCTTAAGCTAAAATAATAATTTTGAACTCCACTTATTGATAAGTGATAAGTATAAGCAAAAACATGTTGTATATTTGTATGTAAAATAAAATATATGTAGTATTAAAAATATAGCATCTGGGATGACAAAACATAATGTACTTAAATTTTTATATACTTATGTATGTAAGAATATATATTTTTAAAATCAGAACAGAAGAAGCTTTAAATACATTATATTTCTTTAAATATATATTTATATATATATTTAAGTATGTATATTATATATATATATGTAACTCGTTGACCTTTGTTGTATTTTAATTTTATATTTTTTTTGTAGTATAATTTATGAAACAACTGTACTTTTTTTTTTATCATCAATAACTTATATATAAAAATAAAAATACATAATATAAAAATAATATAGAAATAACTTATTTGTTTATATATGTATGTATGTTTTTTTTTTTTAAAGCTTACATACTTATATTATAAAAGACAACCAAAATGAACGTCACCTCTTATCATTGTTATCATATTTTATGTAGATTTTGTATTTATATACATTAGTGTATTACATATACGGATTGTTTATAAGTATGTACATAAAATATTGTACACATATTTACTGTTACTAATGTACCTACTTATATTTTATAAAATTCAATATTGAAAATTTAATTTAAGTAACTGGATTTATAGGTTAAAGGCATATTAATCATTCGTTTAATTACAGTAATAAAGCAATTTTATGTGATAAGAGTTTTTTTTTTTTTGAATTGTTATGTACATACTTATGTATGTACATAAATATATAAAATTAAAAAAAATACAAAATTAAATTCCAAATCAAAATTAAACGTAATAATAATTGTTATTATTGAATTTAATCTTTTTTATAGGAAATGTACATACACGGTACTAACTATACATATTAGATTAATTATATTTTGTTATCCATCCGATATTTTTTGATAAAAATTTCACATTACTTAAGTAATTAATTAGGTTTTGTAGGTACATATCTACCTTGAATTAACGAACAAAGCTTTGAACTTAATACGGAATAAAATTACTTAAACACATTGATAAAAACATTTTCAAAATAATAACAGTACTTTTATTTTGAATGTTAAATAAAATTAAAAAAAAAATGGCGCTTAAAATATGTTTAACTAGGTATATTATTTTATATATGTATGTATATACTATTTTCTCAATTAAAACTTAAATTTTTTTTTAAAATGTATATGTATGTATGCATGTTTGTAGGTACCTACATAACTGCCAAAAAAAAAATTAATTACATAATTAAATGATGAAAATAAACAAAATAATTGTAAAAAAATTGCGTAATAAATATTGTTGTGAACTTAATTCATATTTATATGTATATTTCCTATATATATTGTATGTATAGATATATATACATATATATATATATTTATAAATAAGCATGATTAATATCTTTGCACAGTTATAAAGTAGTAAAGAGCCTATACAAAAAAAATTAACTTAAAATAAGCTGAGTAGCAGCCCATATTAAAGCTCATTTAAACGAATACTTAGAATATAATAATAATAATAAATATAAAAGTATTATTAATAATAAAATGTAATGTTGCTAAGTATTTATGAATTATAAAACTTAAAATTCAAGAGAAATAGAGAAACAATATTTTGATTTTGTTTTTTTTTTTGTTATATTATTAATTTTTAAAGGCTTTCCATAAAAAGTTTAATTTTTTTTTTTATATTTTCTATTCTTAGAATTTGTTTATAAATAAATAATCAATGTTTATTAAAATTTTACCGCCATTTTTCCTTACAATACAAGTGACTTATTGTCTAATAGAGTTATCAAAATATAATAAGTACAGTACAGTTATTCTGTATAAAGTACCTAGGTACAATATGTATTTATAGAAATAGAATTGTTTGTTATTTATTGTTTAAGAATATTATAATTAATTGCTAAACTTAAACTTATTCAAGCTCAAGTTTAAATAACCACTGGTGCGTACAACTCTTATAAATTTGTGGTCAGATTTCTAATATAAATGTATTACTAACTGACAGAATGAAAAATAAAGCCATAGACAGAGGAAAGTTCAATTAAAAGTATATAAAAAAGGCATGGTTCGAAAATGTTTATTTGGAACAATGAACTACCTACCCTAAGTACATGTATTTAAGTATGTATATAAGTCCTAATACTTTTGGGTTAACTGTAAAAAAAATCTTAAGATTTCTCATCCTATATAAAAGATAATTTTTTGATTTAAATTAGTTAGATAGGTAGTTTAGGTATATGGGTCATTTTTTTTTTTAGTGCACATTTCAAAATTTTAAAATTTTAAATTATTTTTCTTTTTTTATGAGCCATGGTATTTTATTAAGAAAGTTTATAGTTTTCGCTACAATATTCTGAAGAGAGCTGTACACTTTTGTCAAAATTACGAATTTTAGAACAAAATTAGTAAACTGAGCTCCGCAGATTTGTCCATTGCGTTACTAAAATGTAAAATGTTATATAAATGTAAAAAAAACAAATAAGAAAAGAAGTAATCAGCTTTTCGTATTTTATTTATTATAAATAGAAAATTGCTATTTAAAAATTAATAAAAAAAAGTATATAAGTTAAAAAAATTTGAAAATTTATGTCCGTCGTGTTACTTTTTATCAAAAAAATTTCAAAAAATATTGAATTTCGCTGTTACAGCAAGCACGTATAGAATATTTCATATCACATTAAAATACAAATAATATTTATATATCATTTTAATTAAACAAAACTTAAATAAAGTATCTTAAAATTAAATGAAAATAAAAATAAAGTCTTTGTAAGCAGGGACAAAAGTAACACAGTGGACAAAAAAGTAACATAGGGGACTCTAGTCAAAAAAAAAAAATTAATTAAATACATTAGCATTGAAAATTATAAAGAAAATGTTAAGAAATTGGCGAGGAGCTTGCTTTTCAATCAGATTTTTATTTTTGTGATAATATTTCACTTTTTATAGCCTTTTTTTTTATAGCCGTCTTTAAATCAAGTTTTCGTCTTTCCCTCTACCTCCTCTGCTTTTTAGCAGGTGGGAAAGATTTTTTTTATTGGGTTTGGGCATATTCTATTAACAATTAATAATATTATAGCATTTTTTTTTTAGAACTATACCAATTTCTTACCAATAAGTCCACTGCGTTACC
>OY720441.1:37997166-38088625 GCA_963082915.1 Dolichopus griseipennis | reverse complement strand
AACGAAAATTGTCAAAATATACCAAAAAAATGCTCTTAAAAGTTAAAATATGCAAAATATGCTCTAACAAAAATATTTTAAATGCAAGAAAATTAAAAAAATTATGATCTTTTGAACGAAAATTGTCAAAATAAACCAAAATATGCTCTTAAAAGTTAAAATATGCAAAATATGCTCTTAAAAGTTGAAATATGCAAAATATGCTCTAACAAGTGAAATATGCAAAAATATGCCCTAACAACACTAGCTTAAAATTCATAATTTTTGTTGAAACGAACTTCTATCTTGTTCATTTATCAATGAGACATAAGGAAAAAAACATGCTAATGCATATTTTTATTTGCCCTAGTTATTATATACTTTTAATTGAACTTGCCTGTGTCTATGGCTTTTTTTTTAATATGTTTTAATAAAAACTTCTTCTAAATTTCTGTAGTTTAATATATTACGTACATACAAATCTACATACATACTTATAAATTATATTATTACTAATAATAATAAGTTATAACATACATATATGTAGTTATATATAGGTATGTACATATATATATAACTTAACTTATAAGAATATCAAAATTTAAACTTTTTTTTAGATAACAAAATAAATAAAAAAAATCATAAAAAATGAAAGTTAAAAAAAAAAAAAAAATTTGTTTGTGTTAATCGAAAAAAATTAGTTTTTTTTTTTTTTTACTAATATTTGTGTTTTGTTTTTAGCTTTTTTTAATTTATTTATTTATTATTATTTTTTTTTTTTAAATTTTAGTACAGTCACGTTTGGTGGTTTTTTAATACTTTGTTTGTTGTTAGTTTAGATTTTTTATTTTCGTAGACTGTTTTTAGTTCAAGTTTTAAATTTTGTATTTTAGTACCAACCCATTTTTAATATAGAAAAGTTGTAACTGAGTATATATAGGACATAATTTCTGTAATATTTTTATATTAATATAATTTCCCCAGGTTTCTCCATGTTCTAAAGTTTATTTGTAAAATAACTAAGTAAGTTATACATATTATGTACTCGTATATGTTAATATTACAAGGTTGTTTCACATAAATTTTCTTACTATCTTATAAAGTATCTGACAGTTATTTAAGATAAAATGTATTCAAAGGTGTACCTACCTATTACGAGTACCTATTACAAAGTGGTTTCTAATAAGATAGTAATCTTATAAAGTATCTGACAGTTATTTTAGATAAAATGTACCTATTCATAGATAATTAGTTACTAAGTACAATAAGTAACGACTATTATTTTGTACCAAATAATAAGTAAATATTTATAGTATAAATCCGCTAAACTATAATACCCGCACTATAACTATACGACCCGCACTTAGTTTGAACTAAGGTCTTAATTGTATCAATTCCAAATTTATAAAAACTAAGTACCTAGGTACCTATACTGTAAATAAATTACATTTTAAAATAAAGAATTACTAAAATGATTATTTGATTTCTTTTGTATCCAAATAAGTCTAAAGCAAAGTATACGAGTATGTAATAATAATTTCATGAATATGAATCATTAATATATGATTAACTACTTATATATACATTTATTTTAAAAAAGTACAATGAAATTAATTTCGTAGAATTTATATTATCTTAATGACTTAATGTACCCATGAATAGCCATATACTTATTAAATATTACATTATACATTTAAAATAAAGTAATTACTAATTATTAAAAGAATCATTAAATGTACAAATCAAGAAAATTCCCCGCCAAAGTAGTTATTTATGTTTTCTACAACCATTTATCAGTATATATACATTATATATTAAAGGTGGTCGTTTAGATAATCAAATTATGTATGTTTAGCAATTGTTATTGAAACCATATAAAAAGCGGGAGATTCTTAATTCTAAAATGACTAACCAAATTCTTAAAAAAAAAAATAACCAAAATCCTTTAAGAATTAAAGAAAAAATACTAAAAACTCAGAACTTTATTAGAATTAAAAAAAAAAAATCTACGAATTACGAACATTGAACAATTTTTGGAGGGAAAATGATTAAAAGTAACTACCAATATATCTAGGTATTCTTCAATCAAACATCTGAGATCTAAAGATATCAATAATAAAAAAAAAAACATACAAACAAACAAACAAACAAAATATCAAAAGAATGTTTTCTAATCATATGTTTTGTTTGTTGATAATTTTTTTTATTTTTTAATATTACAGGCCTCGATTGGTATTCTAATTACAAATTTACAAACAAAATTCGATCAAAATTAGAATATTAATATGTATGTATATTTATACCGAAATCAGAAGGTGATATTAAAAAAATTCTAATTGGATTTTTAAACCATTGCATATAAATTGCAGGTAAGTATAACTCATAAAATATAAAGGTATGAGAAATAAGGGATGGGAATTTTTATTTTTGCGCCTAAGAAATTCTTTAAAATACTTTTTGTTTTGTTGTTGTTTTTATATTTCCTTTAAATGAAGTTCAACTTCTTGGATATCCCATAGAATTGAAATAAAACAGATGTTTTATTTATTTATTTTTTTTTTTTTTTTGGTTTAGTAATCATGTGTTTTTTTGTATATATACTTAGGTATATATATACATATATATTACCTTTCCTGTCCTTGTACGGGTTCCTTAAAAGAAACCAAAAAGAAAAATAGAATGAAAGGTAAAAGAAAATTGTTTTTTTTTTCTCATCATATGGGAAAATTTTTATTTAAAACTTGTCGTGTTGTTTTTTTGTTCCTCTTATTGTTAAGTTTTTCTCTTCGTTTGTTGTGTGTGTTTTTTTTTTATTTTATAGGTTAAGTATTTTATATGTGAAATTTTTGCGCGCCAAATTCACATTTTTTTTTTTACCTCTTATATTTCTTAATGAATTTTTTTTTTGCACAAGGAAATAGTAGTAAAAAAAACTGTGCTTTTTGCTTGTTACCTGTTCTTAGCTATTTATCATAAAATATGACAATAACTTGAAAATAAAAGAAATTTAAAAGGTATTAAAGTGTTTTTTTTTTTTTTTTTTCATGTTACAATTATCGTAATCATAATAATACACAAAAAAAAAAAAGGAAAAAGATAGTAAAGGTAAATAATAAAGGTGAGAAAATAAAAAAAAAAATAATATTATAAAATAGGTGAAGGAAAATAAGGTAGGTATAGACTTTCACTTGTTTTTATTTGAGATTTCATTATTAATTTAATGTTTTTGGTTATAAGTACACTTTCATTTTGATTATATGCCATTTGGTAGGTGTTTTTAAATTGTTTGGATTTAAGTCTTATATACAAGTAGGTACTTTAATCAAATTAGTTTTATACGTCTTATATACTTATGTAGTATTGGGCGTATTTCACTTTACAAAATAACTAAAAATGATAGTGAAAATACTTTAACCAACTAAGCGTTTAGAGTGTTTAATATGTATATTGTTAAAATTAAATAAAAATCTCTTTTAATTGTAATTGTAAAATTTCATCATGGCTTTATTTTATTAATAGGCAATGCCTGTTATTTATTTAATGGTTTTAACTCTTTCATGACTATTCGTGTTACCCTTTAATGGCTTCGTTTAATTTTTTTATATGATATGATAATCAGGGGAAATATAAAATATCCTAATAAGACAAAATGGACATTATGCAGTTTTAAAAAGTAAAACTAAAGTACGCATGTCCTTTTAAACGAATAGAAATACAATTAGAGTTCCAAAGGTCATAATACAAAAACAGAAATGTCTAATGTCACAAAAAAAGCCGGTTAAGATGATTTGGAAAATTGTCTACATATACCTGAATTTCATCCATTTTAGAAATAGACTTTTGTTGATATTGCGTCTGCGCCAGTTAAATCACGTTTTATTAGCGCGTTTTTTTTCTTCAACTAAAAATTATTCAGTCAGATGTTGGAAAATCAATAATCGACGATATGTAACATTGTAAAACAATATTTTAGTATTAATTTATGTAATTTATGAATAAGTATTACTTAAGTATATTTTTATTTATGAATTTTGTAATATAGTTGGAGTTGTTTTTTAAATTAATTCAAATATTTTTAATAGTAAAAAAAGTATTAAAGAAGACAAAAATTGAACCCGGAAATAAAATCACATTTTTTTTTTACGTAGTTAATGAATTTAATTAAATAATTTTTTTTTTTATTTAAAGCTTTAAACTTGTTTTTTTTTTTCATTTAACTTATTTGTGTGTAGTTATAGTATTTTGGTCATAATTTTTTTCTAGGAAAAGCTTTTAAAAATTTTTTAAGATAAAATTTGTACAATTTTGAGCCATTTTTTTTGTATTTAATATAAACAAAACCATTTTTGTATTGGAAAAATAATCAATATTAAAAATTCTAATTCAACTGTGTTAAGGAAATTTTAAAATTTGATGTTAGTTTTCAATTAAAAGGAAAATCCATATATTTTAGCGTATTTTCAACTTTTAAAACCGATTTTATTCCTATACTATTTAAATTAATTTTAATTTTTTTAATATTAATTTTGGCGCAAATTTTTTTGAAGAAATTTATTTCAATTTCATTTTTCCACTTTCATTTTTTTCTTCAATTTATTTTTCGAAGAATTCATTTAGCTAGTGATTATTTTTTTAATATTTTTTTTTTATGTAAAGTTTTTGCTTTTAAATTTTTTTTGCGTAAAAGTAAAAAAAAAATAATATTTGTCATTCCGAAAAAAAAACAATATTTTTGGCGGTAAAAAAAAAACTTAGTAGAAATTCTGAATTAAAATATATTTAAATATATTATACATAAGATTTAAAAATAAATAAATTAAATAAAAAAAAATTTTAAGTTTTTTTGGAGGGAAATATTGTTGTTAATATGATTATGAAAGAAATAGAATAGTAAAATACTAAAATTAAAGTGTATTCGAGGTTAAAATGAGATATTAATTTAATATAGTAATAAGTAAGTAAGAAATACTTATTGAAAATAATTCACTAATAACAAATTTTAATACATTGAATTCGTTATAATAGCCTTAAATATGTAAACTAAAGATTTTTTTAAATTTTGCTATGCAAATATGACTAAGATACCGATATCAAAGTAGTATGACTAAGATTCTACTCCTTCTCCCTTCTTGAAAATATACGAACAGAGCATGTTAATATTTCAAATATGTCTGAACTGAAAATCTTTAAATTTATTATTCATAATTCAAATAATGGAAAACTATAATAGAATTTTACTATGAACATATACCTCCTACTTAATTATGAAGTAACTTTTTTAATATTAATTATTATTATTTAGTAATTATAATTATATAAATTATTATATTTATATTAACTTACCAGTCAATCTACTCTGTTTTAAATATGGTTGAGTTCTTTCACTTATTGATTTTTTAATTGATTTCATTGGTGAAATTGATAATAATGATGTAGGTGATGATGATAATAATATTGATTCTGATTTTATTGATTTATTAATATTATTATTATTATTAATATTATTTATTATTAGATTTTCTCTATTATATGAATTATTATTATTATTTGTTGAATTGCACGAATAAAAATCACATTCATTATTATTATTATTATTGCATATTAATTTTGTTGTTGTTAATATAGTTTCACAATTATTATTATTATTATTCATATTAATTATAATATTATTATTATTTGTATTGCCTCTGGCCTCATCACAATTTAATTTTTTTGATGTAATTTTACTATTATTACTATTTATACTAAAATTACTATCTTCATTTTCATTGTTTTTACTAATATTATTATTATTAATTAATTTATCATAATTATTATTATTATTATTAAAACTATTATCACTTGAAAGCTGTTCTTTTGTAATTATCAATGTAGTACCAGATGATGATGATGATGATGATGGTGATGATATTGTATTTTTTTGTATTAAATCTTCTGCTGATTGTATTGATTCAATTAATTTATTATTAATATCAGTCATTTTATCATTATTATTATTACTAATTAAATTATTCGAATTATTGTCATCATTAATATTTGTATCATTTGTTGTTGTTGTTATTGATGTTGTAGTTGTTGTTGCTGTTGTTGCAATAAATTTTTCAGTTTTAACATCAAAACCAAAACGTAAAATTGTTTTTTGTCGTTGACGTTCACATTCTTTTTCATAAATTGTTTTAATTGAACCGGGTTCTGGTTTACCAAATAGACAACGTTTTGTTGTTATTGATCTTGGTGGTGGGCTATTTTCAAATGAAAATGAATTTGATGATAATATAATATTATGTCGAGATCCATTTGTTGTTGCTGTTGGTAAACCAATTGGTTTAACCAATCTTGGTTGTTGTAATTGCATGTGACTTGCTGTCATTTTTTTTTTTTTTTAATTTTTATTTTTTTTTATTTTCACAATTTGAATTTTTAAAAAAAATTTTTATTTTTAAAATCTTTTTTTTTTTTTTTAAATTTTTTAATAAATATAAAATCGTTATTTAAAAATCTTAAAATTTTTTTTTTTTTAATCTTATTTATTAGTTAATAATTTTATTTTTATTTTTAATTTCTAAGGTTTATAATTTTTTTAATACAAACGATATTTTTGTACTTTATTTTTAATTTAAAAATAATTATATTTATTTTTATATATTTTAATTTTATTAATTTTTTTTCTTAAAGTTTCGTATTTTTAATAATTTCAAACATTTTTAATTAAATTTTATTTATTCATTATTCCAAAGAAATATTTTATTTAATAAACGATTGTAAATTAAATTTCTTTTTGTAATAATATTCATAATTAAAAATTATAAATTTTTTTAATTTATTTTTTTTTTTTATTATTTTAACGCTTTAAAAACGTATTTTTTGCAAAGAGAAATTCAAAAATAATCTGTACGCTTTATCAAATCTACGATTTCGTAAAAAAATTTTCAAAAGTATTAAAACTTCAAAAGAAAATACAAGTTATAATTTTTTCGTTTTAAAATTTTTTTCCTCAACACGGAATAAATATTTTTTTTTTTTTTTTTGTTTTTACAACACGTCTACCAAAGTCCGACGATCACAAGCTAATGATTCAACTAAATATTAAATTGGAATCACAGCAGACAGAGTTGGATGGGACGACTATGAAAAAAAAAAAAATAAAAAGTCGCTTGAAAAAATATAATATGAAAAAAAAAACAACAAATAAAAATAAAACAAAAATAAGAAAATAAAAAGAAAAAATTTTATACAGTAGAATTGAATTGAATTATTAAATTTGTGGTGTATCTACAGATACACAAATACATTAACAAATATTTAATTTTTTTGCTTTTTTTTTTTTTTATTTCAAAACTACGCATTACGCAAGCTCTACAAAATTTACGCTATTTAATTTTATTTTTTTTGTATTTTATTCTCTTTTTCACCAACTATACAATTCAATATATCCGTTTCATTTTAATGCACAAGTTTTATATTTGAGAAATATTAAAAAAAACAACAAATTAGAAAATTTCCCCTATTTTTATTTTCTACTAATAAAAAACATGATATTTTTTTATAAAATAAAAATCGTTCACAAAATACAACATCAGATACAATTTTTATTTTTTAATATTTCTACTTAAGATATATATGTTTATCTCTTTCATACTAATTATAATGGCCGACAATTTTTATTAATTTTAAACTAAACAAATACATATACAAAAAAAATAACAAAAAAAAAACAAAATAAAATTACTTAATTTTTTTTTCAACAAAAAGTATAGTACAGTACTTTTTCTGATTTTCCATTTAAAATTGAAAAATAAAAAAAAGAATCTTATAGTTTGTGTGATTGTATACTTTAATTTGTCAATTATCAAGAGAATAGTATTTTTAGTCAGGAGGAGTGAAGAGTAAAGAACGATAGGTAAAAATGTAAAATATAATTTCCCATTTTTATTTTATAAAACATTTCCAAGTAACAAAAAAATTTCCCAAACTATATTTCTCTGTTTAATATTTAAAGAGATTTGCGGAAAAGAGATACAAATACAAATATTTAATATCGTAAATATGAATGCAATGTAAAATAATATTGCACCGATAGGGGAAATATATTTAAGAAATTTTATAATATCGTATTTATATCGTATCGTATTATTCGTGTTGTTCTGTTAAAATAAAAAAAAAGGACTTTTTATTTTCACTTTTATTATTAAATGAAAAGAGGAGAAGAAAAGGTAAATTCAAAAAATATCCCATTTTTATTTTCTCTTCTGTTCTGTATACCGTAAATCGTAATCTGTAAATGTTATTTTTTTTTTTATCGTAATATTTTGAAAATGATATTAAAGGTAAATTTTGTTGTGTGCTCAGTCAGTAGAGCTCCCCTTAAAATTAAAATAATGGTACTTTTATATTTTGTATTGTGATTTGGGATTTGGGGAGGGAAATTAAATACTTGTTAACTTTTGGGGAAATAAATACTTTTTTTTTTTAACTTTCTTAAAAGAAAAGTTTTTTTTTTATATTTTGTAAAAAAAATTTTTTTTTACATTGAAGTCTCCAACAAAATGTTTTGGATAAAAAAATTGGATTATGTTTTTCCCCTTTAGAGCGGCTACAAATAAATAATGATGAAAAATAAATATCAGAGATTTAGGAAAACTACAAAAATAAAGAGAAAAATATAAAAATTAAAAAAAAAAAAAAATTAAAATACATTAGTAAAATTGGAACAAAATATAAAAATATAAAAAAAAACGTAAAATTTTAGTACTAAAACGTGATGTTGGATTTCTTGTATTTTCGTAGTAAATTTTTTTATGTTTGTTTTTGTTTTATTTTTTTTTTTTTTAATTTTTTTTTAATTTTTTGTTATTATTATTGTTAATGGAAAGTCGGTCAGTGAACAGAATATTTTGCTGTGACGTCACATGGTTTAAAGTTTTGTTATTATGTATTATTATTTTGTTATGATGGGATTTCTTTTGGTGTTTGCCGTTTTTTTTTTTTGTTGTTTTTTTTTTTTATTTTATTGTTATATTTTGGGTTTGCGATTTTTTTAAAGTATTTTTTAAGCAATTTTTTTTATTTTTTTATTATTATGATTATTGTTTTTTTTTTTTTTGATTCATCATCCAAAGTGGGGTTATTCGGTTAAATATTATTAAAAAAAAAAAGTTTATTTTATTATTTCAACATTTTTTTTTTTTTTCTTACTTTTATGATTTTTTAAAGTTTTTTTTTTGTCAACATATGGTATATTTGGTATGGTGGTTGTTTTTTTTTTTTTTGCGTTTTTTTGCTGTTTAGTGCTTTTTAAAGGTATTTTTTTTTTTTTGGTTGAATAGCCGCTGTTTGTCGAAAGTTTAGAATTTAGAAGAGAAGAAAGGCGTGTATAAAAGTGGTAAATACTAAATATTTGTAAAATTAAAAAAAATAAAAGGAAAGAATTAGGTGACTAGGTTAAAAAAACGAAATTATTGCGTAAATAAAGTATTTTTTTTTTTTTTTTTTTTAAATATTTTTTTAATTTTTTTTTTTTTTATTTGCGCGTGGGAATTTCATACTAATAAATAAATTATGTATATTTGAAATATAACCAGCTAATATAATAATTAAGCAAATTAGAATATTTGTAGAAAAAAAAAAACAAACAAACAAAATTGAATTTTTTTTTTTTTAATTGAAGCTTAAATTTTTTTTAAGTACTTATGAAAAAATATGTATGTTGTATAAAATTAATGCGTAATTATTTGAATATTGAAAAAATTGAGCAAAAAATAAACGCAAATTGTTTTTAATTAAAAAAAAATACTGAAAATAAAATGTGGGTTAATAATTATTATATCATTGATATTGTTGTTGTTTTCAGTTAATGGACTTAAATTTTTTTTTCCATTTTTTTTTCGCAATTAAAACGTTTTAAAAATATGAAATTGGGGGCAATAATTCAAGTGTACGAAATTGGGTTAATAAATTATGAATGAATATAATACATAATTGAAGTACTTATTAAGTAGTGATGTAATATGTACTACTTTGTACATACTTATGATTACATAACGTTACAAAGTTATATGATATGACATAGCAAGTGAAGTTGGTATTATTTATTTGAACGAATTAATTTAAGAATTTAAGATAAGATAATTTATTTTTTAAATTGTCATAAGTACGATTGTCAGTTTCTTGTGTGTGACATGTGACAATTGTGTTTTTTGATAAGATTTAGAAAGTGTAATTTGCAAAATATATATATTGAAATTGGTACCTTACCTATATACCTAGCTATTGTATATAGGTAAGCTATTTGGTTATGCGTAAATGTGGCTTTTTCAAAGAAAATTTGTTAAAATTTCAACATTTTTTAAATGTAGAAGCTCGCAGTTTTCAAACTGTAAAAGATAGAATTAAGTAGGTGCTTGTTTAAATGAGGATTTCTTAAGTTTTCGAATACATTTTACAGAATTTTCAAAGTAGTCTTGAAACAGAGTTAAGAGTAAAATTATGAAAACCAAAAAAAAAAATTGAAATTTCATTCAAGCCCCTATATATTGGAAATTAGGAGAGGCCTAGCATAGTCCCCATACAAAAATACATATTCATAAGTACCTATGCAATGGTACATAGCAAAGCACTTAATTAGGAAACACCCTGTATATTTTTTGTAAGAAAGCAAAGATTTCGAAAATTATCAATTACTCTTTTTAAACGTTACAAAATCTATAGCCTTTAGGTGCCTAAGTTACCTACATATTTATTTATAAATTTTTCAATATTTCTTTCATATGTAAAAACTAGACTTCAATTTTTTGTTCCATTTTCTTTATTAAATTCCTTAATAAAAATTAAAAATATACCTATAGATACTTTAAAAGTGATCTAGGTGGATCACAGTAGTGTAAAAACATTCTGTGAATGACTTTTATTGTGTATTATGCCAACCACCAAATTCTCAATAAAGTTAAAGTCTTAAAAAACAGTGTTAATACCTATTCAAATTACATATACTTATTCTACATACCTAACAACTATTAATTTTATTAAATTTTTTATATATTGACCTCTTTTTATTTATAAGTGAATAAACTCTCGTTGTATATAAATACAAAATTATGGTTTCAAATTTCTTGAAAAATTTTTATAAAATTGCTGATTTGATTTTAAAAAACAGTTTTTTACACAATATCTTTTAAAAGCAAATGTTTTATTTTTTTTTTTTTAATCAATTATTGAATAATTATGTATTTGATTATTTCGGAATTTTTTTAAATGAGCAATCATATATTTTATTTTTTGCTGAATATCACTTATATATTATATTTTATTCATAATGTTGAATATTGCTTATTGAATTGAATGAATCTGAAAATCTGATGTGAATACATGTAAGAAACTCAACTTTCTCTATATTTTAATTTTTAAAAGTGCTAACCGTTCAACTGATTCAACGTTCAAAGTTCAGTGCTAACCGTTCAACTGATAGGCTAATAAATCTGTCTATACCATAAGTACATGATGGAACAGAAGTGACATATTATATTCTCCAGTGGCGAATGGTATCTATCTGAGTCGAGTTCGAAAAAGGTTTTTTTTTTCACTTTAACCGGGAATTGAACCCGGGTATTTCGAATAGAAGTGCGGCATTATCACTCTCTGATTAAATTAAAAGCAAGTTTATTTCAAGAATCAATTAACCTTTGTCGATGGATAGCTTTTATTTTTATTTTATTTTTAAAATTTTCAGTAATTCTTTTTTATGTTCTCTATTTTTCAATCATTATTCTTTGTTTTACTTTACTTATTGTCCTAAAAAACACAGCTAAGCTATGGAATGAGAAGTTACCAAGCGAAGTAAGAAAATTCAAGTTATTTGTATTTTTAAAAACGGTGTTTGTGTTCATCATCAGCACAGTCAATAAATCTAGTAAACATGTATATTATTGAAATTTGGAGACACGGTGATTGCCTTCCGGTTTTCAATATTTATAGGAGGATTTTAGAGAACTCCGCTCACACAAATTGTTTTAGAAGAGTACGAGGAACGGATAATTTTTCTTTTAAAGATACTATTCGATACTTTTTAAGATACTATACCCTGAGGAGACCATTTTAGGTTTTAAGACACAATTTATAGGGCCTATGTTTAAAAGGCTCATAACCTTTGAACGAATATGCGGTTTCTTCATTTGAGACCCAACCTTTCTGGATTGTGTAAAATCGTTCAAAAAAGTTTTAAATCCGACTACCCAAAAAAAAACTAAGAAAAATTAACTACCCCATACACGGTAGAGTTTTTTAAGTTTTGGTTCTCTCGTCATCCCTAATCCTGAATCCTTTCATTCTGCATTCTTTCAAAACTGAAAAGTAGCTAATTTGTATATGTTATATATATACTCGTATAATTATTTAATCTATTGAATAATAATAATAATTTTTAATTCTAAAGTTCTTTAACAAAATATGTTGCACAGTAAATGCAGGTGAAAAAATTTTATTTCATTTTCATAACTATCAAATTTTAAAAATTCATTCTAAAAATCAACATGAAAATTTTTTACTAAACACTAGATACAGCAGCTTTAAAATTATTTAAAATTCCAAAATTTTACACAAAATTCTAACTTCTTGTAACATCTTGCTTTTTCCCATTTTCATTCATTAAAATTAAGTTCTTTTAATATTCAGTGTGCATTAATGTTAACATAATACTATGGGTACAGGGTAAGATGTTAAGATGTCTCACGTCTCTTTTTTATATGTTGCTATACACTTGCTGCTATTGTTTTTTTTTCTTTTAAAGGACCGGAACTTATTGCAAAAATTTTTTTTTTGTATATATAAAAACAATAAACACCCATGATACAAAACTTATTATAAAATATTTTAAACAAAAAAAAAACAAATAAGAAATGAAAGTATCTATAGTATCTACTATAACCTTTTAAAACATCATGCAAAATACCTAAACATTATACAGAGTACAGAGTACAGTATTGTATACGAGGAAAGGCTTGTGCTCATATTTTGTGTAAAAGTTTTCATTCATAAAACTCCTATTCATATATATAGGATCTATATATTACTTTACTATATTACAAGAGAGATTCAACAGATTCATTATCTTCTTCTTGTAAATATGAAAGAATCTTTCAATAAAGGTATACGAGTATATAATTTTTATTATGATGTCATAAAGTAATTCAGATCGTTTTTGTTTATTAAAAAAGGTTTGTTTTTGTGGTGTATACCATATATATATATATATATATATATATATATATATAATATGGTATGTGCCTATTACTTAATTATTTTCAATGAATAATGATCCGTCTAAAGATCATTTTCTAAATATATATATATAAACTATTTTAAATAATAACTCAATGGGGTGCGGAAGTAATTTAAAACTTCTTTTAACATTTCTCACAAAAAGTAATTCTACTTCATTATCTATAAGATTGTTTTTTTTTTTTTTTTTTTTGTGTATAATTACAATTTACAAGATACTATTGGTAACTACATAGTATTTATAATAAAAGTTATTTTATTATTTAGTTAATATTTACCTGATGGTTATTTAAAAATTGTATATAGTTAAAAAATTTAGAGAATTGTTTAAAAAAAATACTATAGGCATTTAATTAAAAGGTGTGAATTTTAATTAGAAAATCATATTTTAACATTTATCTTATATAAGGATGTCTATATGACTAAAATCTATATAAGACAGGACAAAATCAGGATATTCCTGATGTTCTAGTTTTATATATGTAATAAACAGGGAAATTTATTGCATTATTATTATAAATTTATTCAGAATCATATCTAGTATTATATATAATTAAAAATATGTCGCTATAGTGATAATGAGACCATGGGATAAAAGAAAATAATAGTCCCTAGCTATATGAATATCAGCAGCAGTTAACCAGAAGCATCAAATGCAATTTATATATGAAATAAACACCCGATATTGCATTTGCGTGTACATTCAAATATTTATTGTTATATATATATATATATACATTATATATTATTTTAATCAAAAAATCCAGTGGCGCTATTGTTTAAAAATCAAAAAAAAAAAAAAAATTGGAAAACAAAAACCTGGAATAAAAAAAAAAATATAAAAGAAAACAAAATAGGGATGCGAAAAGTCGAACTAGTTTTGTTTAATCGAAAAAAAAACTTACTCGTATTGTATTTTTCTAATTTTTATATCACCCATTATTTATAGGCCCTACCTATGAATAATGGGAAATAGCCGCTAGTTTTTTAATGTTTTATGATATACATATCTACTAAAAAAAATTTATTTATTGTTATTTTTATTTTTACTTTTGAATATTTTAACAGGACATTGAATTGTTTTTTTTTTTTTTTTTTTTTGGCAGGAGGATTATATATTCATCCTTATTTTAGTAAAGGAATGGTAATTATATATGCATATATATATATATATATACTACCTATATATATATAAGTAGAGTGCGGACTAAATAAAGATAAAAATGTGAAATAAAAAAAAGGGATAAGAAGCGCGCTTTTTTTTTACATTATTATTTTGCGTCCTAGACGCGCTATTTAAAGTGATGCTGCTGCTTTCTATTGCTTGCATTTATAGTTGATTTTTTTTGTTGTCTTTTAACACATTTGTTTTTAATTGCTAGAAGTTTTTATTTCTATTTTTGGGATAATATCGTAAATTGAATAATGATAATGATGATTTTAATCTATATATATAGTGTTAGAAAACAAACAGTGTTTCTTAAATTCTATAAAGAAGCGTGACAAACAAAAAAAAAAATGGGAGAATAGTTGAAAGTAGATATATTTTGTATGATAAAATAAATTAGTCAGCTGTTCAATTGAATTCAAAATTGTTCATCAATTGAAAATATTTTGAAAAAAATTATAGTACGATCTGGGACAAATGGTAATGAAACGCATTATAATTACATTTATTGAGTTTAGTTTGAACATCAGATTACTGAACGTCAGATAAATTAAACTTTTTGACTTAATGAAGACTGACGTTTACAAAATCGTTAAATTTTGAAGAATTGAAGCTTTGAAAGTTGAATTTTGTATATGGAAAAAGGAGTTCAGTATGTTCTGATCTCAATGACAGAAGTTTACAAAATCGATAAATTTTGAAGAATTGAAGCTTTGAAAGTTGAATTTTGTATATAGAAAAAGGAATTCAGTATGTCCTGACCACAATATATCCATATGAAATTCATAATATTTTATTTTTGTGAAGCTATGGTATATGGATTGGAATTAAACGCTCTGTTAGTGGTTGACTTAACCAAGAGACTTTTAAAATGTTGATATGTCTACTAATATCTCGAATATATAGAATGTTTAATTTGAAAGTAAATTAAGAAATTCTACAATAACTGTGAATTGTTAGATAAACGTTAGGCAACATATATTTACTTCATATGAGAATTACATAATACAAATAATTATAAATCGTAATTTAAGGAAAAATTGAGGATCGTCGCGGTATTGGAAGAAAGCAAAGATCTTGAATATCAATCCTTTTATTATATCAATAAGATCAAAATCCAAAAAATATTTAAGAAGATCATTAACAGCTTAGTGCAAAGTAATTTCATGGTTGCCAACATTCCAAAACAAATAAATGTTGAACTTTTGGTCTAAGAAGCTCGTCTGAATCATAGCTACATATTATATAGTATTATTATTATTATTATTATTATTATTATAGCCTATCTGCAATGACGCTCTCGTTTCGCTCTCATTACGTTGCCAACAAAGGAGTGTCCACAATGAAATGTACATGTCAGCGTTTTTTGACATTGTTTTCTTTACAAATTTCATGAATTAAAAAATATTCAATAGTTTAAACTTTATTGTATAGTTATTTTGAATAATGGTTTGATATTATTTAACACAAGATAGAAAAAAAATTAATAATTTCATTAAATTTTTATTCTGATATATTTTTTTATTTTTCAAAAATATTTTTCAAAGTTTAATAATTTGACATTTGAAAACGTAGAAAAAGCGAAAAAGTTAAAAGTTAAACAACTTTTTTAATGACTGCGCAATGGCTGCGATATGGCTGCGTTTTAAACACTTTAATATAATTCAATACATTTAACTTAGTTTAATAGATAGCTACGTGTAGAGAGTGAAACGAGAGCGTTCATTGTAGATAGGCTACTGGAGGTTACTACAAGGCTAGTAAAATATGAAATTTCAATTAATCTATCTGTTTTAGTTGTTATAATTTTATTTTTGAGTAATTTTGAAATATTTCTGTATCTGTGAGTTATATTATTGAATGAAAAAATATATTTCACCAATTTTCTTTACTGGTTTTATTTAAATAACATTTGTATTTAAAATTTGCATATTAACATCTAAATGTAATAATCAAAATAATTTTGAGAATAACTGGGAACTGTTCCATAGCTTAAATATTCATGAATGTTTTTTTTTTTTTAATCTACAAAATTGAATGTAAAAAAAAACTCATATTGTTCGCTGATGTATGAACAACACAACACAATTTATAAAAATTATAATAAAAGGATGCGCATTTCTAAATTTTAATCCTTGCATTACAATAAATAATGTGCGACAACTAAAAGAACAACAACAATACAAAATTTATTGTTTTATTTTGTTGTTTTATAATTCAGTCAACAAAAATTTGTAATTTATTAGGTTTTATCACAATACCAAAAACACTGAACACATGACATACAACAAAATATAAATAAAATATTTTTAGATTGAAATTTCATCTCGAAATTATAATAAAAAAAAAAAAAACAAAATAATTTTCTTTAATTCCTATACAAATAAATGCATGATGTCCTTACAACAAATAAAATAAAAAAAAAAATAGATAATGTCCTTGTTAGCGTTTGTTTCTATTAATCTTTTCTAAAATTTTTAAGAATTTTTTTGCCAAATGTTTTTAGTTCATATAACAATGATATATATATATATACATATATATATAATGAAAGGATAATATTATCCTTTTCATTATAAGTGATAGTAAAAGGACATTTTTCATTCTTTTTGTTTATTATTTTGGTTACAATTCAAAATGTAAATTGCATTTTTTAAATAATACATGAATATTCATATATATATAAATATAATATGATTCGTGAAAAAAAGTATTAAAAGAATGTGTGATATATAAAGATGAATTGAAATTTTTTACACCTTTCATGGAAATAATTTTCTTTTTTTTTTTTGAAAAGGATTCACATTTAAAATTAGTGTTTCGAATGAATTTATGTATATACTATATATATATATAAGAATTATAAATATCAATGGGTTGTGTGTATTCTTGTTTTTTTTTTTAAATATTTGGGCGAATTACATCTGCTCGTATATCATTTTATTTAATTCAAGTATCAAATATCTTTAATAAACTATTCAAAAAAAAAAAAAAAAAAAAAAAAAAGTTACTGACCCTTTCCTATTATATTCGCTAAAATGCGCATATATGTGATTTTACCTCAAAATTTAAATCATCGTGGTAAAAAAAAGATACTTTCACCTAACAAACAATTTTAAAAAAATTTGAAATAAAATGAAAATGTGCAAAATTCATTCAAATTGTATGTTTATACTTTATAGTGATCGATTATAGACCAGGTGATTAATTATACTCGTGCATACATATATGGATTGGGTATATTAAAATTGATCCTTCGTTTGTAACGCATTGATCTAGACGAGTTAGATATAGAGTCAAGGGTATGTATCGGATCAGCATCGAAAAGTAAATCAATCTAGCTATGTGTGTATGTTTGTCCGTCCGTCCGTCCTTCAGCACGATAACTCGAAAACTAAAACAGCTAGAGTTTTAAAATTCACTCAAAGTCATTTTAAGACAATTTCTAGGTTCCCTATTGTTAAAATCGAACTAAGGCTTCGGGGAGCTGCCATACAACTTTTTTGCACCAATACGAATTTCTTCAAAATTAATTATACTACGAGGATGAAAATTACACACGGTTAGTTGTATAATGAATCGAGCACTTATATGAAATTTCAAAATGTTACGGCCCCATTTTCGGGTAGCTGCTATTCAAAGTTGTCAATTCGATAACTGTAAATTTAATGAAGCTATGAGGCTAAAATTAAAAATGGGTAGGTAAAGTAATAGAGCAAGTGTTTCGGCAAAGTTGGACATTACTCGGATCAAATTTTTTGGGTGAGCAAATTTTTTTTCTTTTCTTTTAATGGTTGTTTTTTAAGCAAATATTATGGGGTTGGATGGGTGAAAATTTTTTAAACTATTTTACTTTTTTATATTTTGTTTGTATATATGTAATGGCATAAGGGAAATAAATAACGGTTTATTGTTTTTAATACATCATAGTGAGTATGCACTGGTAACTAAAAGTTGACAAGGACAACTATAATCTTCCTCGTTTTTTTTTTGATCTAATAAATAACAATTTGAAACGCTTTTTAGAGATTCGTATATGCTTGAAATGTAAAGAAGGGCAAGATAGTGTCAGTCAGTGATGGTCATAGTATACACCATATGAAAATGTTGACATTTTAAAGGGTTTTAAAAAAATTTTAAATGATTGGCATAAATCAAAATTTAATTTACTTTGTAGAAATATATAATATCTAAGATTGGATAGTGATTTGAAAGATTTGTTATTTTGAAAAAAAAGGTTTATATCGTATATATTAGAGAAAGTTCTTATATTTTATTGATATTGTGTTTTTTTTTGCAAAAATTATATTTTTGAATTATATATGTATGTATATAATCTATTTACAGCTGCTTAATATATCAAATTACGAAATTTCAAGGTTCATATTAAAATTTTAATATTTGTTACAACTAAAATTTTAATTATTATCTGTATTGCGTTCCAAAGAGGGTTTGTTTTTAATATTAGATCATATTTTAAAATTTTTTGATCATTACTAATTTGATATACTACTTTTATTAAGATATGAAGTTAATAATGTCTTATGTAACGGATATTCTCGATCATCTAGAACTTTTTAGTTGAAACGAAATATTTGAACAGGATATTCTGAGGAGGCGTTAGGCAAAATACTTTGGAAATAAAAAAAAAAATGATTAAAACAAAAGTTGGTATTTTTTAAAGTAGAAAAAAATTCCTTCTTAATCGGAGAGTCTCGGGCTAAAACCCTGGTCAGATCATATCTAATAAAAACATATAATTTAGTTTATATTGTAATAGTGTGTCATAATATATGCCTGCAGCTTGCAAAAGAAAGTCTAAATCACTCGCTTATAACATTGTTTTAAGGTATTCTTTATAAATAAATAAATAAAATTCCTTCCTATATTTAAAAATCAGGATTTCGGAGAATTATTGGTCGAAAATTATTATTTTTATTATCTTTAGTGGTAGTGTGAAACCCTTTGCCTGGAAGGCATGTTGGATATTTTATTTTACAATTTCTTGTGTTCTTCTTCATCTCTTATATGCGTAGGTCAATATTTGCTGTTAGCCTAAGTTGATAAGTGTTGCTGTTGATGGTCTCGCTATATTAAGGGTTTTTTCAGATCCCGAAATGTTGCATCAGTTGTTTTGTTGGTCTAAAATATTATATTTCTACACAGATTTCATGATATTTTACTTTCAAAAAATCGTATATTCGTTACTTAAATAAACTGTCAAAACTGTCAAAGTCAACAAAGCAAAGTATTGAAATAAAAATTCGCATAATCGTTACTTTGCTTCTTTTAATTACTTTGAGTTCTTTCTGCATTTAATCGAGTGCCATAAAATATAATATTGAATTTCATTTCAGCTGTCAAAGTTTTTGAAGGAAGTAAAGGATGCAAAGTGAGCATTGGGACATGAGCTTTTCAAAAATTGATTAATTTAGGTATAAAAAAAAGTTCATCTCTTCAATATAAATTCTTTAAGATTACAAAACTATTTTATTCATTTCTAAATGTTCATAAATTTAAAAAGAATGTAAATTACAAAACATATACATAATTTCATTTGCATGAAAATATTTAAAATGAAATCCATTAAATGTTAGGTATTTGAAATAGAATTTTACATTGATAGGTACCAAATATTTTTGGCTCTAGTAATTTTTATTTTTGAGTAAAAGTAACTTAAAATTTAATTAATTTTGAATGCCAAAAGTCAATACCCCATCATTTCAGTAATTCAATGCAGTAAAATTTATAAATAAAAATATGTTTATTCTGAAACATTTAACATTACATAAATTTCCGTAAATTGTTTTTTGAAATATTTTGGCAAACTTTTACAGAAAAAAATTTTTATTAATAAATTTAATATTCACAGTGATTTGATATTGATTTTTGACTTTTTTAAATAAATTTTGAAATTGTATTTAAATATTATTGATTACATAATATCGGATTTACTATATCACAAAAGTAACTGTACAATTTAGTAACTTAGTTAAGATCTCACTGCACTGTCATTGTAGACGACATCATACCGTGTTAGCCACCCACACGATACAGTTTTGATGAGTTTCTAACTGCACGAAAATGACTTCAGCCACAACCCAAAATCGAATGTCATTCATAACAATATTTTTATTTTGTTGGCGATACGTTGTTATACGACGTCGTTGCTGGTATAATGAGAATTTTCGTTTAACAAATCAGTTAAAGGATTATGTTTACAAAGGTAAAGTGACGATAATGTGGTTGTAATATAATACAGTTCTATCACGTCCAACGTTGGCATAAAATAAATAAATATATATACATTGTCATCATAATGCGGCCTTCACAGAGTCTTCACTTAACGACTCCTTTACGTGCTTATAGGCTAAACAGCCTGACTATATATGTGCATGTCGGAACAGGGGAAAATATTATATTCTTACTAGAACTGATCAAATGAACTCCACATACAATTTACATGAGATAGTATTACTAACGCCTTATAACATGTAGAAAATGTCTTAGATTTTCAATAGATACAGTTCTATTTTGTTTATATTGCAATAATTTTGTATATTTAAGTTATATGGTATTATTTATCTGTGAGTTATATTATTTAATTGAATTATTTGTTTACATTTTTATATTAATGTATTAAGTCATAGATTTGAACCCAATAGCGATTAATAGCTGAGTCGAGTCTAAAACCAGATAAAAGTTTTTTCACTTTCACTGGTACTTGAAGGCGGACTTTTCTTTCGATATATTTATTAAATTTATTTGTATGTAAGGTAAGTATGTTATTGAATATATTTAAATAAAAAAAAAATTTTCATCTTAAAGGTTTTACACAAATAATAAAAGAAATATGAACAGTTATAGGCGAATGCAGTTTGACATGATTGCATACGCCAACACCAACATTGTAACTTAAAAAAGAAAATCAGTATGAAGTGGCTAAAGAGGTTATACTGTACTCTTCAGTATAGAATGGGCTACCTGCTTTATATAAAAAATTATAAAGATCATCTGTGAGTTGTAATAAATAGATTAAACATATTTTTTTTATATTTATTTTCAGAATTGTGCTATGCTAGGAGTTCTTTAAGCTGTTCACATATTTTAAAGCCCTCCGAATCCCTTATAATGATTGATCTGAATCCCTCATTGATTTAAATATCAGTTCATTTCATCAGTACAGAATTAATGAATTAAAATTATTTTGAATGAAAACATTTCAGTTATATACCATATGATTTTTCAATCATTCATATTATTTAAAAAAACAAAAAACTTAATAATTAAAATTTTATTTATAACCTCCTCTCATTTTATTTTTTGCCTTGAATTCGAACATATCTTAAATATTTTTAATGTCACATCTTTATATAATAATTTTCTTTGTTATAATTTATTATAGATAAGTGCTACATCCAGTTAATTTAAATTTTAATTTAATATCTTTACATTTTGTTTTTTTTACTTTGTACAGTACTCGTGTGCGATAGAAACAAATATTCCTCCCATATATATAGGTATATATATATTTTATTCTAAAAATAGATTTATAGAAATAAAATTAATTATAGAATGCACTAATCTTTAACACATTTAGAATAAAAAAAAAAAAATTAAAGAAGAAGAACTTTCCAAGTACCGCACATAATATACATATACAACAGTACAAAATATAAAATCTTTATCTTTCAGATATATTTGAAAAAGTCATTGTACGTACGTACACTAACTCAATATAAAGATCTATTTTAGGATTCATATATATGTAAAAATAAAAAAAAAAACAATTATAACACCAAAATGTATTCGTAGACATTAAAATTTATCACTTTTGTTTTACTTTTGAACTAGATGTATCAAAATTATATACATATATATATATATATACCATATGTATTTTTCATTCATAGTGCACCATATACAACACAACAGCTCATGCTTCTATAATTAATTTATTTTCATCTTAAATAAAGTGCAATATGGTAAAGATACATTATTATATATATGTATCTTTAAGATAATGTAAAAATTCGTCTTTTGACTTGAAGAAAAAAAGAAATAATTTTTACTAGAAAAATTTTTCTAAAGAGGAGCAATTTAATGGTAATCTAGAGCACTTCAATAGTACATATATTATGAACATAATATAAAAATGGCATAAATTACAACAGAAGAAGAAAAGGAATGGAAAATTAAAAAAAAAAAAATGGCACGATTTCAAATATATAATAAAAATCCGACACATTCTGTTCTTGTCAAACAATATCTAAAAGACAGAGACTTTAGCACAGAATTAAAAAATATTTTAAAGCCCCTTTTTCTAAAATAATTGAAAAAAAAACAAAGTGAATAAAGAAAATGAATTAAATAATTTACAAGAATTATAAAATTATATCATATAAATTAAAAAATATCTTTAACAGAAGGACAAACTAAAACATAAAAATATTTTTGTTTTTTTTATTTTCTTTTATCCTCGTGTCATTTTATTTAGGCACGCGCGTCTCTTATACCATATTATATCCTGAGTCCTGAATCCGGAATAAATTTTCCAATATTAAAAAAATTTTAGGTATTCATGCAATTCTCTTAAAATGAAAAAGAATTATTTTTAATTTAATCCATGCTGTTCCTGTATATATTAATTATACTTTTTATTCATTATATATACATTTATGTGTATGTGTGTGTGTGTTTGTAAATTAAATATTTTGAAAAAAAAGGGATATTAATTTGAAGGTCCTTTATTATGATAAAAGATGAAAATGTACAGTACTTGCAATAAAATGCAATATTGAAAATAAAATGTAAAACTTTGAATAATGAAAAATTGTTGAAATAAATCGAATATCTATTGTTCTATTTTTCATCCCTATCATCCCTCTTATTTTAGGTTTTCCTATATGGCAAACAACCAACCAACCAACAAATCAACCCAGCCAACACATCAATTTTTAATTTGAACCTTTCTATACATAAATTGTATCTATACCTACTAAAAACCTACCTGTATTTGGCATAAATAATATTATGTATATAAAATTTTTCATTTCTACACCCTTTATCCCTTTTTTCTGTTGAATTTTAGGTTTTTGAATTGTGAATGGGTGCATTTTATATTAAGGAAAATTTTTAATTTTATTTTATTGTTTTTTTTTTTTTTTGGGGTGATTTCTATTCATATGTATATATATATATGCAACTAAACAAAACTATGTACTTATGTGTATGAACATATGATCATAAGTGAATTATGCGATTTGTATAAAATAAATATATGAAAATTTTTAAGGGACGAATAATGACAGCTGGCATCAGAGTTTGGTTTTAGTTTGGTATGCTATGCACATATTTGGAAAAATTCAAATATTTTTTCTTTTATTTTCATTAAAAAAATTTTTTTTATATTTATGTGTATTTTGTTTAGTATATATATATATATACATAATTTACAATTAGTTTTTACAGAATATAGTACAAGGATTATAGAAGTTATAGGAAGGGTGAATAACTTAAAGTTTAATTATCGCTGACTTCAGAATTGTATATATATATATACGGTACAACTACGGTACTACAACTTCTTTTTATTACAATGTAGTTTAAACCACTCTTCTACAATGTAGATCATTCTAAACTCTGTTGATATTTGTACATATAAACTTATTGAAGGCTTGACTTTGTATATCTAATAAAGTATAATACAATATATCTTTAATTTTGAAGTCAGGGTACTTTATTTTTATAGATTTATGTTTGCTGTTTGAAATTAAGAACATTTAATTGTGTTTAATAATATAATAATGACAGCACTATCGTAGCGTACTATACCTAAGACTTAGTCACTGTTTTTTTTTGTATCGATAGATCTTGGGTTCGATCTCAACTAACAGCACAGGTCATACCTAATGGCAATGGATTTTATCATAATTACGATATATAATTCTTGTATAAAAACTTTCACATTTTTATTGCATAATTTTGTTTAATAGCTTCGGAAGAGTAATCAAATTATGATTCATGAAATTGAAGTTTTGTTCTAATGGAGCTCTAACAAAGCCTCAAGTTATAGTAAAAAACGAAAAATATTATCATTTACAATTTTAGACCTAGAATCAAGATGGCTCTTTTGCAGCAAATGTTATACCATATAAATCAGATTAACAAGTATAACGGTAAATATATAAAAATATAAAAACAAAAATGTTTCCAAATGTCATTTTCATCTTCTGTTTGAATAAAAGGCAAATATTTTTGAGATATAGTGGTTCGACCTTATACGCATAGAACATTTAATGCAAAACCCCCAGAAACATGCTTTGCTCGTTTTATTTTTGCACAGCAACTTTTTATTCATGATTTAATATCTAAACGATGTTGAATCTAACATATGTTAATACACACTTTTCACATCTCAATTTTCTATATGTCTTATTTTCACAACCCTAAATCTTAACGGAAGTTGTTATGATTTTTGAAGTTTAAAAATTAGAATAAATATTTAGCATTAGTATACTAATTTTAATATATTAAATGTCCTCTCTTTCAGTTCAAAATTTATTTCAAAAATTATTCTATTTTAACATTTTTCATCCCAACCTAAATTCTAAAGTGACAACTATGATGTAAGTATATTATGTATACGTAAAAAAATTCTCTATGTGCATTCAAACATATGTACATTAAAAAAAAAAAAAAAACAAAAATGAAACGGTATATCACATGTCACAATAAGCACAAATTAAAATGAATAAATCCAAAAAATTCATATATTGTAGGTACATGATGCCTTAAATATATGCACTTTTATAACTTATCATCATAAATCCATATTCATTTCATTTTAATGTTTTTTGTTTTTTACAAAATTTTATTGAAACCGGATCCGAAAATATATATATATTTTATATAAAATGCATCTTCTTTTTTTAACTTTCAAACTTGAATATAAAATTATACAAATTCATTCGAATCACAATCAGATATTTTACAATTTATTCATTTTTCGTAAAAACAAAAACTGTATTGAACTTTTTGTTTTTTAAAAGCACCCCTACGTTGTGAGTCAAATTTTCAATTGTAATTATTCTCCCTTCACGTAAGCGATTAATATTAATTTACAAAAAATACATACACCCAAACAAATAAATAATATAAAATTTGAAGCGATCCGTACCATTTTTACTTGAATATACAAAATACCAAATATTTCAGCATATGCGAATTGATATGCAAGAGGGTTGATATATATATATATAAATTATATGCGTATATTTCACCCTGTAAGCCTGCAATATATGTACGCTATACATACCCTCTCGCATATCAATTCATAAACAAAATTAAAAATATTTTATATTATTCACAGTTTTTATTAATCTTTTTTTTTTATTAAATATTTTATCAAATACATTTTGTTTTTTTTTTGCGATAATGGGGTGGAACGGTGCAATGAACGTACGAATGACGATCGATCGAAATGAATGAAAGCATGCATATAAATGCCAAGGCAAAAAAACTAAAAAGGAAAAGCGATGACATTCACTTTATTTAATTATTAAAAATTGAAAAAAAAAAAAAAATGGTATTTAACCTTAAGTGTAATTCTAATGAATAAAAAATAAATGAATTAATTTTAATATATTAAAACTTTTTTAATTCGCCTTTTTATATTTTTAATAATTAATTCGAATTGTATTAATAAATAATGTGTAAATTCTATTTTTAATTGTTTTGGTTTTTTTAATTTAAAACTAGGAAATATGAAAAATAATTATTTATAGTAACGTATGACATTTTGTTTAATTATATTTTTATTTTAATGTGTAATTAAGTTTTTTCATGTTAAAAATTTTTTTTTGAAGTTTACATAATCGTGCAGTTTCTCTTCTTATAAATTATATTCCAATTATCTAACGCAACTGTCAATGTCATTATTTCTAGTTAATCATTTTTGGAAACTAGTAACTATAAGAGTACCGTTTATATAACGATAGTTAGAAAAAAATTAAAAAATCAAAACTTGCAAAGAAATTACCTCTGCAAAATTATTAAATTGGAAGAATTGAATGCAGTAAATATTCGAAATCTGAGCAAATGATAATGATTGTAAATTTTAGTGCACATATGATTTGATTCTTAATATATATTTAATATAATAATCAGGCGCACAATTAGGTAAAATATTGAATAAAATTTTAGGTAAGTATAAATTTGTAGTCAATAATGTTTAATGACATTTATGTCAATGTTTTTTTAAGTGGTAACTGTTTATCAAAAGCCTGTCTATATCAGCGGTACATATTGGAACAGAGGAGTCATATAATATTCTTGTTATTAGAATTGATCTTAATGAATTTCACATACAATTTAAAAATGTAATAGAACAAGGACTTTTAACAAGTAGAAACATGTTAGACTTTTTGTTAATACATATTGCAATAATTTATGTATTTGTGTTAGATGGTATTCTATATCTGTGATTTATATTATTCATTTAAATTATTTGTGCCTTTAATTTAAAACCAAGGGCGAATGGTATCTGAGTCGAGTCGAAAAACCAGAAAAAGGTTTTACTTCACTTTCAATGGGACTTAAACCCGGGTCTCTCTCATGAAAGGTCGGCACTCTTATCAACGTGCCACCCAGTTGTTAAATTATACTTTGTATTGAACTGATCATTTAATAAATTACAGTGCTCTGAGAATGTTCCGATATCTGATCACATTATCCGATTTGGATATTCTGATTAGTATGCTAATTGACAGTTTTCGTAGCGTATACGCCGATTATCTTTTTTAGCATTTATTTTTATTATTTATTAAAATTGAAAAGAAAACTTTAAATAAATACATTGTCTATATTAAAAATCAAATAAACATTTAATATAAAGTAATGCAATTCTTTTGTTTATTTGTGTGTATTAACTCAAGTTGAACTTAATATGAATTAATCAATAAACAATGAAAAAAAAAACATGTGTGATCATGTTTGAATTTGACAATAAAAAGCAACGGAAAAAATCTAAAACAAAAGACTACAAAATGTCAATAAATATATGTATATTATATATATACATAGGTAATTTATTTTAATTTTTGCAATAAAACAAATTTAAAAATAACATGAAAGTCTGGTTTTTGTCTGGGGGTTTAAAATTTTAAAATTTATTAATCTGAAAAAATACAGAACAAAGCACAAATCATAAGCAAAATGTGTGTGTGTGTGTGTTTTTTTTAATTTTGTTCTGGGGTTTATGTTTTTTATCGCCAGCCCCAAATCAACAAATCTGGTGGATATCAGTTTTAATATAATATGTATGTATGTATATTTTATTGTTAATATTTTAGCATTTATTTCAAGTGATTCATTCACCCACAAAATAAACATTCATGTTTTTACCTGATTTGGATTCAATATTGTTCTTTCATGTTTTGTTTTGATTAATTTCAACATGTCAGAAAATTCAGTTAAAAATTATTTTATTTTAAGTTGGTTATTAGCTAATAACAAAATATATGCATAGGTATATGTATATTAAATAAATAAACTGGAGTCAATTAGAAACGAGTCATTTTTTATCAGACATACAAATCAGTTTCATTTTTCTTTGTTTATACTTAAATAGTTTTGTTACTTGTGTTTAATATGCTAAATATGCAATTAGTTCGTCTAGCTACCTGGTCATAATAAGATTATCAACTTTGTATTGAAACTAACCTGTCATAAACCCAAAAAGACTTTTATCACTGATGTTGTTTTAAAAATTTTCTAAAAATATTTTATATTACCTGTGAAAAAGTTGCATTGTTATCTACTGTTATTTTATCTACAAAATATGTATGTTTAAAAACAGGTAACTATTAAAACAAGAGCATTATTCAATTTCTAAATATGGTTGAATAATGAATTTTCAATATTTTAGCTTATCATGAATTGCCTCACAGAATTATATCGAGCCTCCTGAGGGTTTACATTTTTGTAAATTTTATTCATAGTAAAATTTATTCGTACATAATAGGTCCTTAGATTTGTGGAAGGATTACTAGCTGTTTGTCCGCAACATAATGACGGAAAGTCAATTGAAAGAAGATTTTTTCTAATTAAGAACTATTTCAAATTTCATTATGTACATTATGGTAAAAGTATGTTAAATAAAATTGCAACCGTTACATTTTGTATAACGCAGATTATGCTTCGATTCTAGTAATAGATACACAAAAAATAAATAAATGAATCATATAATTTCTTGTTGTATCTTAAAAACTTGAAGATGAATAAGTTAGGTAGTATATTTTTTGTATTTAATAAAATGTTGGGGTCGTTAGTTCAAATCTCTTCTTGGTATAATTTTTTTTTAATTTCAATTAATATTTTTTTTTATTTAAGTGCCTACTTGCTTAAATTAAATAAATTAATAGAAGATTTTAAATTTTTTATAGGTAGGTTTATTTTGTTTCAATATTGATCTATTTCTCCATCTATTAATGTTTTGTATATATATTTTTAAAAAATGTTGCTATACATTCTATATTGTTTCCTATATCAGATATTTTACATTTTATATTAACAACATTTTGACTACATTATGGAAATACTTATTTCGTCTGAGTTCTATTATCTTGTCTTATTCTACAGGGAAATAAATATCGCAGGTGGAGTACAATTTTTAAGAGTCATGTTTTATTTATATATGAAATTTTCTAACTTTAAGTATATATTATAAGTTCTTGATTTAACTTGAGAAAGTTTACATAATTCCATACTGTTATAGATTAAGTTTTACTTAAATTAGTTCTGTATAAATTTTTTCTTATTCTTAAGTGAAAATTGTTATTATATGCGTCTAGTGTAGGTCCCAGTTCGATTCCCAGTAAAATTGAACAAAAAATACGATTGTATGTAAAAATATAAAAAATTGTCAGGCCAAGAATCTCATTAAACATATGTGAGATTCATTAAGATTAATTCTAATAATAAAAATGTAATAGGTCGTTCCTGTTCTAATAGCTCTTCCAATTACTTATGACATATAGACAGGCTTATTAGCTTAAGAATTAAACAGTTAGAACTTAAAAAAAATAATTTAAATAAAATATGTTATTTCTTAATTATTCACAGATTTTTTTAATTTGTTTTATCTCTACATCATTTACTGTAGGTTTTTTATGGAGAATTTTAACAGTCTTTTAGAAAACATATTATAATAAAACCATTGCTAATGATGAGTTCTTGCTTTTGTTCGTTAATATCGAATATTAAAAGTCTGGTAATCACCTCAGGTTGTAAAATGCAAGAACCATACTTTAACTTATCAAATAAGATAGTAGAAACCTTAGCCGAAAGATGTTAGTACTTAAAAGATAAAATAATAGTCCTAAATATATTTATAAAAATTATTAAAATATGCCCATAACTGATTAGCAAATTTTGTGAATAAAAAAAATATTGACTAAAAAATGATTTATTGCTATCCAAGTAACGATAAGAGTTTTAAAAAAAAATATTTATTGACAAAACCGCGTTCAAAAATTTAAAGGTTTTTATTATTTATTTTCACTAATTCAGTTGCATATTTATTTTTAAAACAGTTTTTTTTTTATCTATAGATATATATATATATATATATATATATATATATATGTATATATACTTGAGTCAAACATTTTATTTTAATAACAATTGAAGGTCATTAACTAATTTCTTTACAAGTTTTATCATATTTTTCATGATAATAAAAGAAAGTGTGTTTATAAATTTTTTATTTGTCACAGAACAAAGAAGCTTATCAGTGTATTTTTAAGTACAAATAAGTAGTTAATTATATTTAAAAGTAAGTGATAATCCAGGTATAATCTAATCATTATTTCATTCCTAGAAATTAAAATTTGATTATGACTTATCTTTAGTAATTTTATATTTTTAAACTGATTAAGCTTTTATTAGACTGTCCGTTTAATAAATTTTAATAGAATTAGGTATAGCTTCTTAATTTTAAATCCTTAATTGAAAATAATTTTAATATCATATTAATATATATTAATATACTACATCTACCCCACTATAAAGGAAAAGGTATGCTTCACTTCACTCGCTTATGAAATTCTAAAATAGATAATTCTCCTAAAGAAAAAGCATTATAGTACCGGGATGAACTGAAGCGTTAGAACTGAAAATGAACTAACGCTTAGTTCATTGCATTTTGGAGTTCGTGCATTGGATTCTGTTGTTAGTTTACTAGGTTCTGGTGAAAGCTTATTCTATGGTGTTCTGGCGCCCAAAAGCAAAGAAACGATAATCACCAAAGGTTTCAGATTCTGGAAAAAGGATAAAGTCCTATTCTTTGTATTTTATATTCTATATTTTGGAGCTATTCTATATTAGTCACAAAAGCGGAATAGCCTTTTCCAGAAATTTTATAAAATTAAATTAATAAGTTTATAAGTATTGTGAGAAGAAGAGCGCGGGCGGGTTACACTTAATTTTGAAATTTCTGGAAAAAGCAGTATTTTTATATTACTATTTTATTATTAATTTTAGATTTGAAGCTATGCAAAAAAAACCAAAGAGATTAATTATTCAGCATAATCAAAAAAAGTTTTTTTCGAGTAATCGCACTAACGCATATCGTCATTTCATACCTGAAAGAAATCATGAACAAGTGATGAAAACAACCAAGAGTCATATAATGTTAATTTTAATTTTAAAATCCTAATATCCCTTTAATGTGGAAGGTTCCCAAATTTTTACTAAGCAAACTTATGATGATTTTCGAGGATCCGTGGAAAGACAGAAAGACGGACGGATAACTATATTGGCACATTTTTGACAACATCGGAAAGTGTTTATTAATATTATAATCCTAAAATCTAATGGTATATTAATTGATCAAATTAATATTAATTAATATATATATAAACATAGATGTATTTTAATAAAAATTATATAATATATTAATGTATAGTATTATCCCGGTTTATTGGTTGTATATGAAATTCATTAAGATCAATTCTAATTATTAATATAAAAAGATAATATATGTTCAATACCTTTCCTGCTTTTCCAATATCTATAAATGTTTACAGCCAAACAGCAGAACAGTGAGCAATTAACAAATTGATTCCACAAACTCGCATAGAGTACTAAATGAATGATTACTTCGGTTACTAAAATTGAATACCTAAGGTAAGGGTATTTGATATAATTATGCATGGGTATGAATTGCATTTAGCCCAATTAAAATTGGAATTTATGAAATTTTTACACATTAAACTGTATAAGAAAGATTTTTTAAAAATGAACTTGTAGAATACTAGAATAACAATATGTATCAATATATAGCAATTATTTAAATACTCAACTTTTTTTTTTAATTGACTAGTAATATGATCGGTGTCAAAAATTTTTTTCAAATATTTTGCGTTTTAAAAATGTCAACTATAAATACTTGACAAGAAAATAAAAATATCTGAAGTTTCTATCGATTGATTTAATGATAAAATTAAAAAAAAAAAAAACAAAATAAAAAAAATAAATAATTAATTAGTTTAACCAGTTTAAGCATATGTTATATTTGACTTTAAAAAACGTCCCAAATTAACCATGACAATTAAATGAATCTTAACCAAATCTTTAAAATACATTTTTTTTTTCATTTATAATTTTTATTTTTTTTAAATATTTAGTGGTTTTATTTTTTTTTATTAAGATGGGTGACTTAAATCAAATGATCCGCTCATCTTAAGTTGAAAGAGATGAACAAGCGAACGCGGGTCTATTTGAAATTTATGCACAAAAACTGAAATTCCATAATTCGTTCATGAAATATTTAAAAACTGTTTTTTTTTTGTGTTGATTTTGTTGATGGGGTTGAAATAAAATGTCATTGTCAAGGTCATCATTTTTAAAAATTTTGGTGTTATTTCGTCGAATTGTCTAATCGTTTATGTCTGATTTTGAGGTGGTGGTAATAATAACGATGATGTTTACATACTGAATATGACTGTCACATATGATTGGAGGATAATTTTTCATTAAAAAACGAAATACAAAAAATTTTAATAAGAATTTAATAATTGCTTTTAATTTTTTTAAAAAATTAAAATTTATATCTGAGACACATATGCGCTCATATGTGATTGTAATTTAATATCGGGTTTTTTATTATATACGGTTCTTTTTAAGCTAAATAAAAATCATTTAAAATGATGCAATAAATTTTGTTTAAATTTTAAACTTTTTGATCTTTTTTTGAACGTATATAATTAAAAATAAAAATATGTTGAGGTATTTTATGACTTCAATAAATTTTAATTAAAATTTTTTAAAGTACACTCAGAAATAGAATTCATATATATATACATATATATGAAAAAGAAAACTAATTAAAAAAAAAACATATTTAATGTAACAAATCGATTATAATCAATTATTTTCGGAAATTTTCTGTTTAAAATAATGGGAGCGATCATTTTTCAAATTAAAAAAAAATAGAATTTTGGATCAATTAAAAATTATATTAATAGGTTTTTTTTTAAATGTTTCTATAACAATTGTAATAAACGTTTAGAAAATGTTTAAAAATGTAGTTTGTTTAAAAGATTCATATTTTAAAAATTCATATTTTAAACCTGAATGTTGTAAATTTTAAAAAAAGTTTGACGGAGTTTGCACCAATATAAACAGAAAGATCCCGATTCCTAGTACAAGTATTTTTACTCCAATAACAAGAATAACAAGGAAGCATACATCATAATCTGATACAAGAATCTGACCAATGGCGCAGTGGTTAAGACGCCGCCTTTCATGTGGAAGGTCTCGGGTTCAAACCCCGGTCAGATCATATCTAATAAAAAAATATCGTAAAATTGTACAATTATATCATAATAGTATATAACGTAATATAAAATAAGATGTAATTAAAATATATAAATAATTCTTGTGTAAGATTATAGATGGCGCAAAAAGTTACCATATGTGCATTCATATTTCATAACCTTATACAATAGCTACAGCCGAGTAATCAACGTCTTAGTGAATATTATGATTAAAGAAACTGAAGCCTAGTTTAAAATAAAAAAAATTTGGTGAATGCCCTATACTCCTTAAAGCAGTGGGAAAGGAATAAAAAAAAATACATCATAAAAATACACAATTTTATAATAAAACTAACTACAAATTATTATGAAAGAGCACAAAATACTTCAGAAATTGTTTAATATCTCAAATTGACTTCCACAGGCCACAAGGCTTTATAGCCCCTGAGTATTTGACAAAATTACCATATTCAGAACGCTAATCATGTCCCTCTATAGAAGGTGGTCTTTTGAATACCTGTTCCTTCATGTTTATAAGTTTTATATTAACTTCATCTCGAAGTTCATAGAAATACATATTATCTAATACATATATAAAGAAGAACATTTATTTGTTTGTTTGTTTGGGATGTTCAGGATTCACGTGAAAACCACTTGTCCGATTGTCAAAAAATTTTACAGGAATAATTCTGAAAATCCGGTGGGTGACATAGTGTATATGAAGTTTTAATAAGTCAATAGGTTCCGGCTCCACATATATTTTAAGCTTTTTCGATTTTTTGATGTGGAGCTGAAACGGTTTGGCCGACTGACTGACTGAAATTTTATACAAATGTTCTTCTTAGCTAATGGAATACAAGGCTGCTTAGAGCATTTATACAAAGCTGATGAGAGCATTTATTAACCCATTTCAGTCCGGCAGGCTTACAAAAAAGAGAGTTTGAAACAAATTTTTGTTGAGTTCGGCTAACCCGGTTGGGCATGAGGATGCTATGAAGTTTTTCAATCATTTTGATATCGAGTCAAAGACGCTAATTTGGTCATTATGTTTTTTTTTAAAAAAAACTGTATTAAAATTAATATATAATCAGTCATCAGTACCACTTTTTATTTTATTTATTTTTTTTTATATTAAAAAACATGCTTCTGTATATTAGAGCAGCGGTCTTAACTTATAAATTTAATTTCACCCAAGAAAGTTTTAGTTACATTTATATTAATTAATTAACCTATTGCCCAGGGAATAATTAGATCCAGGAAAATTTTTTATTGGTCAACTGGTACATCCCAAAAAAAAAGTTGTTTAAAGCAATCAGCTTTTATAACATACATAAGATTTCGCGCCAAAATTATATTTTGCGCTCTTAAACACCATCACTTTTTTTTCAATCAAATTTGAAAAACAAGAACCACTTATATTTTTGCTTATATTAAGGAACAGATAAATAAATTAATTTGTCCTGACAACTTTATATACATATACAAATATGTATAGGTATATATTTGTTCTCGTATATTAATTCTTATTGCAATTTTTTTTTTTTAAAAATATTTTGGATTTCTCTTGTTCCTCTCATTTAAGGAACAAGAATTACAGATGATCATTCGATATACGTGCAAGTCCCAATAGGATTCAAATATCCTTTTTTTTTTTTGCTTTGCACCACACTAAAATGCTTACTATGGCATTAAGTGAACACAAATAACAAAAACAAAACATGAAAATCAGAAGTAAAATGCAGATCAATTTTTAAAGGTTTATAATATTCTTTGCACTGTTCTTCAGTTCAGATATAATATATATATATATATAAAGGTTAGTCAGTAGTTCTCTTGTTTTGTATTTTATTATTTAATATCCAACCAGCATCTTAACGTGAGAAAACCTGAAATATGAGATGGTGAATGCACGTATAATATACAGGCTCAACATAAGAAGGACACATCAAAATTGAAATCATCTGTTGAGCCTTTTTTTTATGTTATGATTTTATTTTATGTTATTTTTTTTTGGCTCAATAAATGTAAAAATTAATCTACCACCTGCCATTTGCCGCCAATTTTGTTGTGTCTTTAAATTGTTTTGTTGAGTTATTGGTGTTTTATAGAGATTTTTTGGAGCGCTCAAAAAACTCGAAAAAAGCGCAAAAATTTGTTAGTGATGAGTTTTTTTTTTTGTTAGTTTTTGTACCTATACATTAAATTTTTATTTCTTGAGCCAGAAGGTTTTTTATTTTTTTTTTTTAGTAGAAATAAAATTCTTAAGAAATTGTTTTTTTTTTGTAGGTACTTTTGTATTTTTTAAGAGCCATGATGGGGATACAGATGTTGCAAAATTAAAATTTGAAAAAAAAAATGAAAAATATAATTAATATAGCAGGTATAATTATGTACCATTAATATTTTTTGGTAAACATTTTAATTTGATGCAAGTGCAGAAAATAAATATAAAGTTTATTTCAGAGACAAGTGTCCTTAGTTGAGAAATTGTAAAGTTTTTACAAGTTATTATAAAAATAACTTGTAGTAGCATATAAAATAAAGACTCTGATATGATAAAGAGTCTCGATTTATAATGTCATATAACTTCTAATTTTTAAATTATTCAAGACGATCTTTATACTCATTTTCTATATATGATTATTTAACTATTGTTAATTTACCTTATATGAAATAGTACATGTGGGAATAAAAATGCTTAAATATTCTTCAAATATATAATTTGGGTTGGGTACGAAATACCTAAAAAAAACCATTACTTTCCTAAAATATCAATAATTCCAAAAAAAAAACAAACTTCCACTTGAATTTAAAATAGAATGGCAATTTTATTTTTTTAATTCTAATTTTTTAATTAAATATATAAAAATTAAATATTTTGATGTATGGGATTGCTGCTCCCAAAACTCCCCTAATTAAATACTTAAACCTAAATTGCGCATCCAACACTAATACGAAGTATGAAAGTTTCAAATTTTTTAATAAAATGCAATAAAATTGGTTAAAAAATAATTAATTTCGATAGCCCCGAACCCTTTGTAATTTTATTATTTTAGCTAGATTTTGCATCCAACACTACTCGTAAAATGAAAAGAATGGTGGGTTATTCGGCATACTTTCATATTCATTCAAAAGTTTTATGTTGAAAATTTTTAATTTTGCGATTTTGTAAATTATAATTTAAGATTATGGGATTTCGTAAATTGTAATTTGAGATTATGTAATATTATAATATAAAGGATTTTGTAATTTTGTGATTTTTTGTTACTTTGGGATTTTGTAATTTGGAATTTTGACACGTTCCCATGTAAATTACGTCAAAACTTTAGACTAAATTATCTAAGTATAAATTTAGATAATTAAATTTTTCACACAATTAATTAAATTATAATCAATTATAAATTTTAGTATGCATTGTATTCTTTTATTTTGTATTATTTTACTATAATTGGTTTTTTGTATTGTATAAAGTGTAATGCAGTGACTCTTAATCTTTAATACTAAAATATCTTCATTGAACTTAATGTTCTCTTCTCAAACTTATACTTAAAAATATAAAAGTATATAAAAATAATAATTATAATTTGAAACTTCTCGGAAAGCCATCATTGTTATAACACAGCCTTCCAATAAGAATGTACAGGGACAGAAGAAAATCTGTCAGATCTGACCTGTTAAATAGTTAGTGAACTTTTTAATAATTTATTGCAATTGACGTTGTGCGATTGATATGTAATTATAATAACTTTTCCCATCAATATTCTTTTGGAATCAAGACCTAGTATACTCCGTACTTCTTTGATAATGTAAAATTGTTATAATTTAATAATTTTAATTACTTTATGTAATCACTCCATTTTAGTATTCTTCTTAAATTCACAATAAAAATTAAAACGCCTAAATTACACAGATCGCAATTAATATTCGCAATATTCTTTTTGCAGCATTGAAAATCGTAATCATACCAAGAGCTCATGAATTAAAATAAAATTTTTTCACTCTGTTCAATTTCAACATTTTTTTTACAAAAAATTTAAAATAAAAACAAAATTAATACTATCAGAAACTCATTGAGATCTGATCTCAATCACCCCACTCTCTTAAGATTTAAATACTCTTCAGAGTTTTCTTATCTTTTAAGGAAAAAAATTAAAAAAAAAAAATTATATTGTAAGTCTCTGTTTTAATTATAAATAATTATCGCAGTTCGTATTTAATTAAATGGTAATTTTCAGATAAGAAAAAATTGATTTTTAGAAAAAAATATGAGAAGTAAATTGTTTAAAAAATATCTTTATTAGGTCAAAAAAGAAGCACATTCCTTACATATTGCTTTTTAAAAATTGTGGCAGCTAAAACGAGTATAAATTAAAAGTGGTAGGTCAGATTATTCAGTGAGGATCGAGTTTTGAGCAAGTAATCAGAACAAATGCTGCAAAATAATTGAGGATTTCTAGTCTAGTCTAACCTTTAGTTAGTCTAGTGTTTAACAACATTCTAGTCTAAGTCTATATATGTTTTCATGAACTTCCAAAATAAAGAAATAATTTTTTGTTTAAACTTATTACCTAACTTATTACCTTAATTGAAACCTCGATTTTGAATCGGCTTTATATAATAAGGAATAGATCGACGGAATAGATCGCCTTTGGGAGCTGAGCTAAACTGAACTCGATTTTATTTTCGTCAAATTTCCACCAGATAGACAGGCTTTAAGTAAGGAATTTATAAGGAATAGATCGATGATGGAAGCTGATCCAAAATGAACTCGGTTTTATTTTCGTCAAATTTCCACCAGACAGACAGACAAACTTTAAGAAGCAAAATGATTAGTTTTTTAATAATTCATTTAAAATGTAATGTAGAAACTGATACAAAAATTAAAACAATAAATTGTCAAGGGATTGGTTATGATGTTATGTTATATGGCTACTTGAAATATTGATTAAACTATATTTTAAATAAATATAAAAATAATTTTAGTTTAAATTAATCTATAAAGAGACAAGATGCTTTTAAAAATTTTATTGATAATTTTCATAATACAAAATTTCTATAAGAACGTTTCACTCGTAAGTGCGTACCAAAGAAGATATTAAAGAAAACTTATTAGTAATTTAAAAATAAAATTTTGTTATTTAATACATATTTATATTAATGTATTTTTAGAATTTTTATTTATAAAGTATTTTAAAGTAAAAGATTGAATTTAAATAATAAAAAATAATAATTAAATTATTCAATTACAATTGGAACTATAAATGAATAGTTTAAAAATATTTTGATTAACTTCTGCTAGTTTTTATTTAGTTTATCTAATATGTATATTAAAAAAGTATAAATATACATATTTAAAAAAAATATATATATATATTAAAAATTTTAAAAAATTTTTATATATATATTTAAGGTAATTATGATGCAACAAGTGATCTTCAATTACAACAAAAGAAAATCCAAACATCAAATCTGGATCAATTTTACCGAATTGAAAGAAATGATAATATTTCAATAGATGTTACAAGATATTTTAACTATACTAGATTTAATCATTCATTTGAAAGTATATTTCGTATTGGAAATTTTAATTTGAACAATTCAGGTGGAATAAATATAACATTAATAGATTTAGAAGATAATGAGAATACCTTTAAATTGGCACTTAAATTTTTTCAATTAAATAAAACTATTCAATGGGAACATGCACGTAATGAAAGATTAACAGTATATAGTTTCAATTTGAAAAAAATGAATGTAAGTGTTGTATTAATAATATATATACACCTATATATAATTTAACTTAATCTTATAATTTTAGATTTTTGATGGAAAATGGCATATTTTGAAGTATGTAGTACTTCAGTCAAATTATTGCGGATTAAAATTTAAAATGTTTATGGATTGTAAATTATTACAAAGAACATCAATTTATACACATGGAACTGATTCAGATTTTTACAAAAGTTTAATATTTGATAACTTAAATTTAAAAATTGGATTCAGTTTAGATAATAACACTGTACCTGTAAGTTTTAACAATAATTTAAAATCAAAATTCTAAAGGTGAATTCACAGTGTAATGAACGCAACGCAAAACAACGCGGTTGATGTAATTTCTTACAAAACATATTGGATTATGTTCTATGCTTTATTTAAAAAAAATAATTATTGTTAACATTTTTAAATGCTAGGGCTGGATTCTGTAACGGTGTAAAATTTTGATGCAAATACAAACTCATTTGTACGGATAAATACTTGTTGAAAAATCTGCATCCTGCAAATTTAATATGTAAATTTTTTTATTTCAAACTCTTGCGGAATTAAATATCAGTGGAAACAGAAAGAACCCGAAGAACTATCAAATTTTTTAACTTCCATCGTTACGGAATCCGGCCCCTGGTCACCGTGAAAGTAATTTTGCGTTTTTATAGTATATACTATTCTAACTCGCAGTTTTGTTTTGCGTTGATTTTGATAAGCGCCGCATTTTACAATGTGAATCTATCATGATAAACTATTATTAATTTAAAATTTATTTTTATTTTTTTTTATTTTTTTAGATCGATATTAAAGTATTAAAATTTTCAAAAAGTCTTACTGAAAGTCATCGTAAATGTTTTACTCAATATGAGTTATTAAATTTAAATAATGAATTCAATTCGTTAAGTAATAAAGTTAATAGATTGAATAAGCGTTCAAAAGAATTTGAAAATGACACTGATTACATTAACCATGATTCAGCTGGAATGCAGCTCCATGAAGAATGGCAAAATGATGAACCAAAAAATATTACAAAAAATTTAACATATTATATTAATACTAAAATAAGACCAATGCCATGGGTTGTTATAATAATTTATTTTACATTCAGTTTTGGTCTGATATTTTTATTATTGGCATCAATAAAAGGAATATGTACTTAATTATTAACTAATTGATTATTGACTATATAATCAACAGATTATTATTATTATTAGAAGTGATATATATAAGTTTTAATTTTAAAATAAAAAAAAAATTATATTTGTTGTTATTTTGATTCTTGAAATTTATTAACAAAATGTGTACAAATATATTAAAAATTCAAAAGGTAAATATTCTTTCATTCAACATTTGCTAGTAAATGTATATATATATGTATCTAGTATTCTAATTCTTATAATGTTAATCGTGCAACAAAAGTTATATATTTAAACTAAAGTTCTTAAAAAATTTGCTTTTAGAAACAAGTTTAGAAGGTGGCGTAGCCGAACTGACAAAATTAATCTTTACATACAAATTACAAATCGAAAACACTACAAATCTCAACTATACCAAAATATGACATATGTACAATTTAAATCTTTGCTAACACTTTTTTAATACAACAAAACCAATTGAACGAATTATTCAAACACTGATTGGGTATTTTATTTAAATTCTTATTTTTTTGTAGGTGTAAACACTGCCGGTCTTTGCTAAACAAAATCGAAGCTCTGTTTCATATTTATGTATAGACTATAGATAAATTAAATTAAAAATGAGAAAAGGCGTAGAGAAGACTGTGTTAGCAAATTGCACGAACGTATTATAAACATTAAATCATATGGTTAATTACTTTTGGAAAAATTTCAAATACACAACTTTCTATAGACTGTTAGTTAGTCAGCTATTCGAATTTCTGGTACAACACTAACTCCATTACAGTTGACTACCTTTGATAAATTTTCTGATACCCATATTGTTTATTATATATTAAGTTATGCTTATATTAAAAAATAAGTTGTATGACAACCACTCTAACTGACTGCTATAGACTAACCAAATTTTGCGCAAACTTTGGCCATAAAACTTAACTATTTTTGGCAAAATTTCAGACATTCAGCATTATTAAGTGTAGACCCATATAACAAAAGAGGATGTGTGGCAACTTCTTGAAGATTAGATGAATGTCAATTGCAAAGATGGCTGTTGAACGATTCTATATACGGTTCTATTTAGCTACAAATAGCTAAATAGGTTTCATTGTCGTTCTTTATTCATGCACTTAAGTCACATCTAACCTCCTCCTTTTAGAGAGTTACAACCGTTATGGAAAATTTAGTATATACTTTGACCTACGTTACCTTACCAGCTTTTTTTTTTTTTTTTTATTCCTTTTCCACTCCTTTTAGGAGTATAGGGCATTCACCAAGTTTATTTTAAACTAAAGCTTCAGTTTCTACCCAATCAGTGTTTGAATAATCTAAACTAAGCTTCAGTTTCTTTAATTATAATATCTCACTAAGCCGTTGATTACTCGGCTGTAGCTAATGTATAAGGTTATGAAATATGAATGCACAAATGTTAACTTTATGCGCCATATCTATAATCTTACACAAGAATTATTTATATATTTTTATTAAATCTTATTTTATATTACGATATAAACTTTTTTTTTTTTTTTATTTATTTATGATCTGACCGGGGTTTGAACCCGAGACCTTCCACATGAAAAGCGGCGTCTTTACCACTACGCCATTGGTCAGATACCTTAACATTAGAATAATAATTTTCTTGCATAAGTTTTACAGGCTTTAAAATGTTAATCCGTAAACTCAGCAAACCGTAATTAGAAAATTTAGTAGGCCACTTAAATCAATTAATGTTCCTCTTAATAACTTATATTTATAAAAAAAAAAAACAAATTAATAATTTATTTAATTTATTATACGAGTAGATATTGCTAACTTTAATATAAATTTTAAAAGTACCTTTCAAATAACTTTTATTTACCCCAAAAAATAAAAAATCCCAAATGTCAAAATCAATATCTACAAATTTATATAAAAGACTTTTGAATTTCTTTTAATTAACTATGATTTATTATTTGTCACCATTAAATTTATTTTCATTTTTTTCATAATTTTATTAATTTAAAAAACAAAACAAATTATATGTATGGTCAATTTATTTCATTTGATTTATATGTTACCATTTGCAATGTCAAAAATTTTTAAGCGCAAAAATTGAAAGCGTTTTGTCATTAAACGTATTAATAAAAAATAAACAAAAATACAAAAAGAAAATTTAAGGCGCAAAAACAACTGAAATGTGCGTACCTTCTCTCTTTTATTTTGTTCCTGAATAATGATAAATGTGACCCTTAAAATTATATTCTGCGCACTTCACAACCCAAATTCAACCCAAAAATAGAACAAAAAAAAATTGTGCGCACACACTTGATATTTATTATTATTTATTATAAAATATGTATGTTTGTAAATAGATATGTATATATGTATATATATATATATAGAAATATTGCAAAAGAACACATGTGCTATGCGTTCTCTTAAAACTCAGATTAAACAAGTATACATAAATTTTGGCGCGAACAATACATGTTTTTTTTTTCTAATGCATAGTGTATCCTGAATAAGGATAATGAAATCCCTTTTGTATTCTTTTTTTTTTTTTTTTTTTTTTTATGTATTTCTATAACTACGTGTATCTTTTTTATACATGGTAATCTTGATTTGGATACACCCTTATATTATATTCATTTGATAATATGTTGTATAGTGTGTTGTTAGTTTTACTTCTAGGTCCTAGATCTAGGATATTCTTATTTTTGTTATATGAATAGTTAATTTCTATTTTAAAGGTACTTTTCTTCCTTTATCGTATTTTTTTTTTTTTTTTTTTAATTTTCTAATAGTTAATATGTGATTGCCGACCTTTACGGTGATTACACTTTTAATAAAAGGTATAAAAAATTAGAAAAAAATAAAGCAAATTATTAAAATATTTTTTGGTATTCCTATAAGAAGCTCAAACAAATTTTTTTTATATTATATGTCATTAAATGAACAATTATATATGTTTAATACATTTGTATTATAATGTATGTTTATTTAGGCTATAGATTTACAGTTGGGGAAACAAAAAATGTAGATAGTTTGGGCTTAGACGACTGATTTAATTATTTGATGGAAATGTGTGACAGTTCGAGACTTAAATATATAATTTATTTAGAAAATTTGACATTGTTGATAGACCACTTTTAAATGTCACTTTCAATCTATTTTTATATTTTGACAATGGAACCTACTAAGCGCAATGATTGTAGCCATTAAAGCTGGAATACTACTTCAATAGTTAAACATATGCAAAAAAAACAAATACACACAATGAAAGTAAACGTCAAAGTTTAATGACGTAAAAACTGCTGAAGTTTTAAATATAAATTTAATTTTTTGACATTTCGATGGCTACTCCCATGGTTTTTAAAACAGAATTACAGTTTGCTTAAATTGTTTATTTTAAATAACTGTACAGTTCAAATGTTACTGTGGTGTTGAAGAGTATTTAGAAAAATTTGGCCTTACAGTAAAATATTCTATAATATGTTTTGTAAAAAATACAATTTGAATACACGTGTTTAAACGACTTTATAACATATTACGCAACCTTATATCACTAATTCTACACCTCCTACAATTTTTTTTACTAAATATACATGTAATTATTAATAAAATTTACAAATTTTTCAAATTTTTTTTTTCCAAATTGTGGGATTGTATTGCATACAAAATTTTATGCTGCACCAAATTCAAAAGTTTTAGCGTTCGATTTTTTATTTTGACATTTCATCTGTCATAACAGTTTAACTGAATACGATGAGAAAACTATTCTGTCAAACAAAAGTATACAATCAGTGTCGACAATGTCGGTTCGTATTCATTGTACTTGGAACTTAAACCACACGAAAGGATGACTTTTAAGAATATTTTTGAGTAAGTCTATTTGATTGAATAAAAATTCTGTCGCACATTGCACAATAAATTTTATTTAATTTGAAATAAAAAATTTAAACAAAATTTTGTGCTCACAACTGTATAAGAAATCTTTTTCTTAAGATTTTGGAATCTAAGTTGATACATTATACATTGTTTACCTATATATTCATTGTGTTTTTTTTCTTTCTTTGGTTGATCCTTTTTTTTTTTATTATTCCTTTAAGGATTCATTGAACTCTCTTTGTCAAATTACGGTGCATTAAAATCCAAGGGCAGGTATGAAGAAAAACAAAATATAGAAGCAATTGTTTGCAAGGATAAAGATTCCTTTAATTTTGTTTTTATTTTTTTTTTTTTGTATTTTATTTAAGAAACCTTGATGAAGGTGCGTGTGTGCCTAACAAGGTGCCTATCTCGTGGGTAGACCGTGAGAAAATTTTCTTGGAAATAATAGAAGAATAAAAAAAAAAAAAAAAAAAACTATATTTTAAAAACGATTGAATTAGATATAAGGAAGATTAATAAAATGGATAGAAAAAAATAACAAAATAATGTAATGGATGAATAATTAAAGAGCAAAGCAAAGGAAAGAATTGGAATTAATGAAATTTGAATCAAAAATTCAAAAGAATTATAAAATTGAAAGATTCAAATGTATGTACAGATATATAAATATATTTTAGTTCAGGTGTTATTTAAATTATAGGTATATGTACATGGAATATGATTTTACATAAAAGGGATTCATTTGAAAGGGACCTTGGGATTTTAGAGAATAGTAAAATTTCAATAATATTAAATTCTTTGATTTATATAACGATGAATAAAAAAATATTTTAAACATTTATAAATAGCTACTGTATTTAATTTTGGGATTTTGTTTTTTGAAATATAAAATTAAATTCCTTAATTTATGATCATAGTTTAAAGTTTTTTAAGATATTAAAAATCGAAAAAATGTCAGCATAGGAATAAAAGGTTGATATGTATATTGAATTCTAAAATGAAGAGTAAGAACTTGTAATTGATTACAATAAAAAAACTTTTTACAGGTATTTAATTTTAAAAAAACGATTACAGTAAAGTAAAATAAAAAAATATTAATAAAGCATTCAGGAGGTTTTAATTTAATATTAATATTTGTATATAAAATATAATTAGATTAAAACTCTATATCGAATTATTTGAATTTTGAATTAGTATTATAAATTCTAATTATTGTGAAATAATTTGAAAAATTCTCTTTACCCTATAATTTTTCCAAAATATAACTGTCAAACAATATCCATTTGTCAATTTTATATTGTGAATATTAATTTAATTTTTGAATCTCATCCCTGAGATTTCGATTTTTGCTTTGATAAATACAAAAATTATCAACAGGTATTTAATTTTAAAAAAACGATTACAGTAAAGTAAAATAAAAAAATATTACAAAAGTATTTAAGGGGGCTTTAATTTAAAATTAATATTTGAAGATAAAGTATAATTAGATTAAGGCTCTATATCGAATTATTTGAATTTTGAATTAGTATTATAAATTCTAATTATTGTGAAATTATTTGAAAAATTCTCTTTACCCTATAATTTTTCCAAAATATAACTGTCAAACAATATCCATTTGTCAATTTTATATTGTGAATATTAATTTAATTTTTGAATCTCATCCCTGAGATTTCGATTTTTGCTTTGATAAATACAAAAATTATCAATAACCCTATCTTTGTTTTCAAATTAAATTTTTGATTGTCTATTTGGAAGTTGTGGAAAAAGTGCTGCAAATTAATTAAGTATTACTATTTAACAATAGATAAATCTAATGAGACTTCATGTAGTCTTCGCAAACATGGAACTGTTCGTAAATAGCAAAACTAACAATATCCCAATTTTCCAAACTTATTATATTTAATTCCTGCGCAAAATCTACATTAACAACATATGGCTGTGAATCATGGTTGCTCTCTAATTTCATTAAGAATAAATTACAGGTCTTCATAAATAAACAGCTCAGAATAATATGTCGAATATTCTGGTCGAACAGAATAAGAAATGCAAGATTCTGGGCACTAACTAACGAAGAATCTATAGTGAAGCCAATCACCAGAAGGAAATATAGGTGGATTGACCATATACTAAGAAAAGATGAAAAACGCATACAAAAACGCAAGGATCCTTTTACCGGATCCAGGTCAAGAGGTAGACTCAGAAAAACTTGGCGAAGAACGGCGCTAAATGAGTTAAGGAGACACACAATATCTTTGAACGAAAAAAATAGAAAAAAAAGCTATATGAATAGAAATGATGGGAGATTTCAAGTTGACGCCCTATGGTCCTATGTAACAGGAGTAAAAAAGAAAAATTTAATATATTTTTCGTGAAATTAATTACTACCAAAATACTAAAAATATCCGAGATTATAATTAAGGATTTTATACATCTTACCAGCAAACCGGGAATCATGATTTCCTAGCAAAAGCTTTAGGACTTGCTTAGGCTTTTTAACATATAATACTATAACAGACTGGCTTCGATAACAGTTTAATTAAGATATTAAGGATCTTCCTCTATCCCCCTCTCAAAAGAATAGTAATATAATGTTAAAATGAAACACGTTAGTTTACTAATAAATGTTTGAAGGTGTTTTTAGCTGTTTTTTTATAATTAAGAGTTATTTTTCATCAAATATATGAAAAATTAGAAATTATCAATAGTTTACTTTTAAAAATAACCGAAATTTTTATATACCGCCAACTTTTTCATTTTTATTTTTAAATAAAAGCAGCTGCTAAAGTTTTGCCACAAAAAAAAACACCAAATAAATAAAAAACTTAAATTTTTTATATTTGGCTCAAAAAAACCTAAAAATCAAAATGAACTTTAATTTATATACAAATGAAAGATGTTGAGAACTTCTTAAAAAAAAAAAATCCAAAAAGAAAACAGAACATGACACTTTACATATAACTCGAAAATCGACAGATTGTATTCATATCTTTTGTTTGTTGCTTTTCATTTTTATATTTTACCTCAACATTTTTTTTTGACCAATCAACAGAAGTCCCCAATTTATCAGAGCCAGCATATTAAATTTTGCGCGCAAAGCATTAAATACTAAACCACATACTATATAATATATGTTTATATTGGTAAATAAGATCCAGAGCTCAAACCGATTTTATTATCGTATACGATTCGATAGTAATGGTGTGTAAATCTTTAAGAAATCAATAAAAAAAGAATTCTGAGTATACTCAAAAAAAAAAAACAAAGTTTTGGTTGAGCTCAACTCAAAAAAAAAAATAAAAAATTGATTATCATTTCTTTAAATACAAATTCTTATAAACTTGTATAAATGTATTCAAAAAGAATATAGCAATAATAAAAAAAATATTGAGGTTTTTTTTTCTTGAGCAATATCAGAGCAGATGTTTTAGCACTAATTTTTTGGTCTGGCTCTTTTTTTTACATACACCAATTTCATATAAATCCTATCAAATTTTACCTTGATATTTTATACTTATTTCAAAAAAAAAAAAACCAAAAAGTTCTCTTCTGTATTTTATATTCATTATCAACATTGTAAATGTATATAGTCTGCAGACTCGATATTTAATGATATGCTGGCTCAAGAAATAAAAAGAACAACCTTTCTGACATTTTCAATGATCAAAACAACAACTATACCTATATAAAAACCAATAAAATATGAATTGGCTCAAGATAACAAATGAAAAAACAAACCAAAGATTGTATGGTAATAAAAAAAAAAGGACAACATATACTAACTAACATTTATCACATATATACGCAATGGTTAAAGAAGAAGAAAAAGAAAATAACACATTGACATAAGTGTAGCTCCAAAGCTCATGAAATTTTTTTTTTTTAAAATCAAAAATGATTAAGCGCGCAAAAATTGGCGGGAATTACCTTTATTTTTCAAGAATGCTTCAATCTTTATCTTTTTGTTCTTTCTTATAATACTTTATTTGTTGTAAACTCATTATTTTTTATTCATTTTGCACCACCTTTTGTTTTTTTGCATCCTCCAAAATAAAAAACTAAAAAACCAAAAAAAAATTCCAAATGCTCAATAATATATAAAAGTAAAATGAAATGAAATTGTCTTAATGATCTTATAAATTTTAAGCTAAGGCTGAACGGAACAAGTCCTTGAGATAATAATCTTGTCATAATACCATCGCTCAATAAAATATTATATACATACACAATAATGTAAGATATATATATATATATATATATATATAAGTAAAGTACAATATATTTTTACTGAATATTCATTCAAAAGTTAGAATATTAATATTATTTCTTGCACTACAGTAATAATTATACGCATTTAATAAACTAGTTCCGCTATTAATCAAACGATAGAATGAATGAATTTCCGGTTTAATTGTTTCCCACATCAAATCAATTCAAAGGTTTCGTTTATTTTTTTTTTTTTTTATGATCATTTACTCAAAAAAAAAACACAATGTTTGATATTGAACGCTCAAAAAAAAATCCATTTCATAAAATGTTTAGCGGGAGTTTCATAATTTATGTCCTATAAGAATTTCGATATATAAAAAGCGAGAAAAACCCTATAATCAAATCAAACCAAAAATTTTTTAAACAAATATCAATCCGGACAAATATATCGGATTAGAAAAATAAAGAATAGGTTGTTGTATAAGGATATAATTATAGGCTGACCTGAAATGACTTGTAGGAAATATAAATAAAACTAAAAATTTTGAGGGGCACTTAAAGGAAAATTAAAAATTAAAAGTATTTTTTTTTTTGAATAATGCAACCGCAAAAAGGGTGGAACTTGTTAATTATAGTTTATAAATTTTGTAATTCAGTAAAGGTGATTACAGAATGCAACCTAAATTGTTTAGAATATTGTATTGAAATTATATAGATTAAATTAATATTAACGGATTTATTTACGTATCTTATAATTAAAATTAAAAAAAAAAAAATTTTAAATTTAAGAGAGTTATAATGAAAGTTATTGTCCATTCCCAATATTAACCCGAAGATTTGTGTGTAAAAAAATAATATTAGTTAACAGTTTATTTTTTTATTACAAAATTTTCTATTACATTATTATTGTTAAATCTCTAAAATTTTCTAAAATATGCAGTTTTATAATCAATCAATTAATAATTTCTCATTATAGATAATCGAAAGAGCTGGACCCTGTATTTCATTAGTTTTTACTATAGAGTAAAGATAATAGGAAACGGGACAAATTCATATAAACTTTTTTAAGTATGAAATATTTTTGAGAAAATCAAAAGATGTTCCAGGATTTGACTGTATTAGTGCACACTTATTTTATTTAGAAAAGATTTTGTTTACTTAATAAATAAAAGTATTTATTTACTCTTTTTGTAATAATATTATATACAAACTCGCTAAATATCTCGTAAAAATTAAAATTTTAAAATATACATACAATGAACACATCAACGCAAACGGCAATTAATATTATATTATATTAATACTTAAATTATTACTTAATTAATTCTTAAATTATTATAAAAACTAAAACGTTGATATTAGATTATCAGTATTAGGTATGCACAATTCTATGTTAAAATTTTTATATTAATTTTTGCTTTAATTCTTCTAATATTATTTTATTATTTTTTTTTTCTTCAAATTATTAAAGTCTACATACCTAAAAAATCTGACCAAAGGCGTAGTGGTAAAGACGCCGCCTTTCATGTGGAAGGTCTCGGGTTCAAACCCCGGTCAGATCATATCTAATAAAAAAATATCGTATTGTATAATTATATCGTAATAGTTTATATGGTAATATAAAATATGATTTTATAAAAATATATAAATAATTCTTTTGTAAGATTATAGAAGGCGCACAAAGTTAACATTTTTGCATTCATAATCTTATACAATAGCTACAGCCGAGTAATCAACGGCTTAGTGAATATTGTGATTAAAGAAACTGAAGGCTAGTTTAAAATAAACTTGGTGAATGCCCTATACTCCTTAAAGGAGTGGAAAAGGAATAAAAAATAAATAAAAAAAAAAACATACCTAAAAAAGGAAAATATCAGAATAAGTTCATAGTACTAAAAAGCAATTTAAACCTTTATTATATTTAAGTATATTATATTTTCACAGAATATTAAGAGTTTATTAACCGCTTTCTAGCAATAAAATTCACTAATAATTACTAGCGTGTAGCAATAATAAAATTTTTATTTTCGTGGAACAAAATTTTACTAATTACTAATAAAATATTTATGATATAAAAAAATAAATTATAATAATAATAATAACTAATAAAATATTAGTAAATTCAGTAATAATAACAGACTAAATGTTTTATTGGTAAATATATATGAAGCAACTAATTTTTACCAAATGTGGCTTAGTGAATGATTTTCAAATAAACCGTTTAATAAAAAATTTTATGAAAATAATGAAATGTTAAATGATAGGTATTTGAATATTTATTAAATTTGTTTAAAAAAATTGTAAGTTAAGTTATAAATTAAAACCACTATAACTGAAGCTCTTGATTGAAGCCAAATTAAATGGACATTAATAAAATGGTGAATTACGCCAAATACAAAGTTACGAATTTTAGAAACATACTTTTAATTAAATTTAAGATCTATAGTAAACTTTTTATATTTCTTCATGAGTGTGAGAACTTTTAGATAATAAAACTTTTAGATCAAAAAAAAAAAAACTATAACAATAATGATTGCTGATGTTATCTCTAAACATCTTTGTAAATTGTGAGAAACTTTTAACTGTTCTTATTAAATGTCAAATTTTAATACTAAAATATTGACTTTTGACTGTCAAATAAAATACGAGTATTTTGTATTTTTATTCAGCTATTATCAAAAACATATTGTGAATTTTAACCTTATTGTTATTAAACGTCAATTTTTGCAGTTGTTAAACTTTTTATTATGTAATTTTTTTTATATTTTGATAACAAAAGATTTTTTTATTACAAAAAAAAAAAAAATTATAAAACTTCAATCTATTGTATATTACAAAAAAAAAAATTTTACAACATTCAATGATTTTCTATCAGTTTCAGTTTTTATTTCTTTTATTATATTTATATTTTTTAATAAATTTCAAATAAAAATAATTTCGAAATAAAATATTTTATTACAACATAGTGTAATAAATCTTTTAACTAATAAACTATATATATTTTTTATAAAATATTTCGCGATTTTTTTCACTGTTTTGATTAATAAATGAAAAATATTTTCTAGTTCAAGTCACCTAATGCAATATGCCTTTTTCGATATATAAACACACCTTTTGAAAACAGAAAACTCTATCAACCCTTTCTATAAACAATATATATAGGGGTTATACTGTAAATAGAAAATGGGTCTTAATTATTTGAACTCAGGCTAAAAAAAAACAAAATCAGAAAGGGGAAAATTAAAAAGAGGAAAACTTACAATCGATAAAATAATTTTTTTTTTAAACTGAATTTTCAGTACAATATTTGTTGTATTGCATGTCAAAAAAAAACAACAATAACAATAAAATAAAAAAAATTGACAGGATAAAATATACAATTACTAATAAAAGTGAAAAAAAAAATTAAATATATAAAACTGTGAAGGCATTACGTGGAAAATATAACCGTTGATAACCGGATGGACGTAACCAAGTGAAGTTATATAATAATAGAACAATACCAAAAATTAAAAACTTTGATTTTTATTAATTAAAGGGTATTGTGTTTTCTGTTTCCCGTTTTTAATAAACATGCATTATAATTCTAAAAAAAAACAGACTTTTTCGATTTGTATAATTCTTTAAAACATTTTCAGCTAGTCAGTTTTAAATTTCATCAAATCTTTTGGCTAACAGTTCCAATTGTGCAAATTTGTCAAGTTTTGTAACAGCCGTAAAGTTTTGAGGCTATATTGAAAAATATAAAATTTTATGGCAGTGGGTTCCACAATTTTTGAAATATAGCCCGTACTAGAAATACTACTCATCGGAGTTGCAAATTAAAATTTTAATTTTATAACGAGAATAAAAGTACTAATTTTGATGTGAAAGGAAAAGGAAAGTATTAACTTTTTTACATTGTGTGTATCCATCAAAGAGAAGCAAGCTAGATATAGAAAAAAAAATATTATTTTGTTCAGCATACCCTCCTGAGTCGATTTAACCATGTCCGACCGTCCGTAAACAAGATTACTTAAAAAATAATAATACTAGAATTTCTCCTTATAAAATTTATAGCTTTGATTACTAATGACAACAAGGCGGGAGATTGAAAATGGGCGAAATCGGCGAAGGAATTCAGATCCTAAAAGGTTTTGATCGAATCAAGACTAAACGAGCATATCTCCGAAAACAATAAAGATAAAACCTTGAAATTTGGTGCAAAGGTTTTTTTTCCAATGTTTCTTTAATAAGACTTTCAATTTTCTCTTCAAGGCCTTAAAAATTGTTTTATTTTCAAGGAAATATTTTTATTGTACATGTTCTTAAATATAACAAGTTTTGTATACGCATTACTCGATTGTAATTATTATTAATTGACATCAAATTTTATTTCTTCTAATTTGACTTTTTAGTTGTCAAAAAATGACACTTTAATGATGACAAACCATTTACCATATAGTAGTATTATTTATACGTTTTCTAACTTCATTTTTGTATGATTAAAATTCAAAATTTTACAGCATTTAACTATAAACAACTAAATAAGGCACAGTCATAGAAAATGAGTTAATATAATTTGTTGAAGTAATTTAAATTGTACGTCAGTTTATGAAATACAAAAATGTAAGTTATAACTTATAGGTAACTGATTTCACAGTTTTATATGATAAACGTATAACATTACCATTATCATAATAAAGCTAAGTTTGAAAAAAAATTCAGAAATTTAACGATTCCCAATGTTTAACCCAGTAACAAACATTCTCTGAAAACATGAATAAAACTTCTTTTACTCAAAAAAATATAAATTTTAAAAAATCTAAAAACTGCTTCAAAAGTTAAACATATTGAAAACAATAGAAATGCACATAATGAAAGTAATCACCAAAATTTCATCGCAGCTTTGCCGCAAAAGCTTCTCAAATTTTAATTTTATGCTTTATTTCAACTTTGACAGCTAATAAAGGGGTGTTCAAAATTGAGGTATCATTTTGATTTTGTCGCTATTTTTTTTTTTCTACCTGTAATTTTTATACGAAGTTTTTTTTGGTATATTCTAAATACATTCCGGTTAGTTAATATGGAACGTTACACGAAGGAACAATGTGTTTTTGTTATTGCAAAATTTTTTGAAAATGGAAAAAGTTTTCAAGATGTAATTAGGAAATTTCGAACAAAATTTGGTAGAGAAAATGCTCCAACAAATCGTGCCATCAAGCTGATGGTTGATAAATTTCTAGAAACTGGATCTGGATTTTGTGAAATCGAAAGTGTACAGCAATAATTCCACAACAATTCAAGAGCTTAAAAACAACATTATCGAGCAGATTTCAACCATTGAAAACAGTTTATTGAACAACGTGATTCAGAATTTTGGTAAAAGATTGGATTGGAAGCACTTGGTCGACATAATTTTTCATTATTAACCGGAACCTATTTGTAATAAATTAAAATAAAAATATATTTAATATTTCAAAAAAAAAGTCTTTTTTTATTAAAATTAAAATGATACCTCAATTTTGAACACCCATATTTATATATTATCATCAGCCATTTATAATTATTATTAGCTTGAAATTGCCGAAATTCGCTAATTATTTCAGTTAGGTTCAGTGATTGAAAAAATAATTACGTTTATCTACTTTTCATTTGTTTACATTTAAATGTCACTTTAACTTTTTGCATTCGGCTTGAAATTTTACATAGCTACACGTTACATTTTTTGTCATTTTGAAATTTCGTTGACTACATTTTGTTATTCCTATAGTTGTCAGTTTGAAACTATATTTTAACCCAATCACTATTTTTATTTTGTTATTTTTCATTAACTACATCAAAAAATTATCTTTATGAACAATATCAAAATTTTAATGTTTTATTTTTTTTTTGTAGTTCTAAAAAACAAAACACTATTTAAAATCACAAAACAAAAAACCTGCATTCAATTTTTTTTAACATTAAATCAAAAAGGGTTGCTTTTTTTTAATGCAATATTATGTATTTCTATCTGCAGTTCCTTAAATAATAAAAAAAAAAAAAAAATCTAAAATAAGACAGAAGGAAATAAAATCAAAATACCGACCAAAATATAAAAAAAAAAATTATAAATAAAAATCAAAAAGTAGCAATCAGTATTAAAAATCACCTATCATGGTAGAATGAAAATAAATACCTACTATTATAAATGCGCCTGTCTATATTAGTTAGTTTTCAGCTTTTTTTTTGTTTTTCAAAGTATTTTTCCCTTGTTTCAAGAAAATTTTTATTATACGTTATAAAAACTCTTTAATATTTTTTTGTAAAAAATCTGAAAAAAAAAAAATAATTATAAAAAAATTCGAGTATGAGGCAATAGTTCACCGCCACCATCATTTTGATCGTCATCCATATTTATTCAAGTACAATATTATATACTTTATAATATGTCGTAAAAATTATATGTATGTACATTACTACGGATGACGCACTCATCCGTCACATAAAAAACAAAAAACAAATTTTCAATTCTACAATGTTACATACACACATTAAATTCAAAATTCACCTCATTTCAAAATTCTAAATGAACTTCACAATATATACAATGCAGTAAACAATACAGGATCTATACTAATATATAGTTTATATGATGCATATAATGAGAGCCCAGATGTACAAAAAAAAAACAATCTTTGAACAATTTTAGGGAAAAATCACAAGTTTTTTTTTTTGTATTTAATTTAAAATTATCTTATAAATATACAGGTAATTTTTCTATATATATTATTTCAATTGTTGTTACAATACTAGATTCTATATTAATAAAAACAGTTAGTTTATTGTTTTCTTACTGTTGTTTGTTTGTTGCATTTACAACTTTTACAAAAAAAAACAACTAAAATAATTACTTCTATTATTTTGTTGCAACAACAATATAAAATCGTGGTTCATTATATACTCAAAAAAAAATACTGGAGAATTTTAAAAGTTTTAAGGAGGGCGCATATACAGCTGAAATTCATAATTCAAAGCACACAACAACACCCTATATATATATGAAAGCCCTTCTTAAAATATTTCACATATTTTTCAACTTACACAAAATTTTATATCAAAAATTTATTAATAAACCCGCAGATTGTATAACACTATTTTTATGATAAGAAAACAAAATCTAGTTTGAATTACTAGCAGAATATTAAATGAAACAAAAGATGAATAATTTCAGTTTAAATGTTGATTACTTTAAATTTTATTTTAATTTCAAAAAAAAAAATACATAATATTGTAATGAGATGCAAATTGAATTTAATTTAATACTCAAATTATTGTTGAAGCAGAAGCAAATATATATATATATATATATTCAAGAAAATATTAAAAACAAGTTTTTAATCATTAGATAAAAAAATTTTCCCCCAAAAAATAACTGTATTTCCCCGATTCCTTTATACTTCGAATGCCTGTAACTATGATCTTGAGAAGAAAAATACAAAATAGTTTTCGCGTAAAACAAGAAAAAAAAATATGTGAAAATTTTATATTCCCTCTCAAAAGTTTTTTTAATTTAATATATACAATATAGCTATACATACAACTACAACTACTTTCTTTGACCGAATTCTTGACCCCGAAAAAGATTTATTACATTTTTTTTTTTGAATTTCTATCATATATAGCGGCTATGCAAAAATGGTAGTAGTTTAATTTTTTTTGATAGAAATCTTTAAATCTTTTTGTTTTTCAAGAAACTTGATATGGTCATCTTAAAAAAAAATGTTTATATAATATACCGTTATAAATATTATTTACCACCCCAATATATATACATTTATATACGAGAATTAATTTAGGTGAAAGAACAAAACATTTGAACGCATTTAACTGGACCTCAAATCATTATTTGTTCCCAGCCGCTATTACAAAATACAAAAAAAAAAAAAAAAAAAAAACAATTATTTGAATGGAAAATGTCAATAACATTTTAAAAGCCGTTTAAACCTGTAATAAAAAAAAATAATATACAATATGTATGTATGTGTGTTTGTGTTGTTAGACAGAAGAATTTTTATAGTGAAATATCAGAATAATGAAATATTAGATTTTGAATCAATCGCTAACGTCAAAGTGTGTGAATTTCAGTAAAAAAAATAAAATAACTGAAAATCCCCAGTAATTAAATTGTTAGGTACTTCTTACAAATAATATCAGTTTAATTTGAAAGGTAAAAAACAAAGTATTACCTACATATGTGAATGATCTAGATTCTAAACAAAAAGTATAAATACATATAGTAGTAATAAATATAAAGGTATGTAATTTAAGAAAAACAAACAAAAGTAAATTATTTATTAAAAAAAAAAATCTTTTAAATTATGACGGTAATTCGCGCCTCATATTATAAATTATTTTCCTACGTGTTATCGCTCAGTCCCTCTACAAGTTATTGATAGATTAAAAAAATAAATACAAAAGGGTTCAAATCAGTCTACTATTGCAAAACATTTTCTTACAAACAATAAGAATTTTGAAAAAAACAAAACAAAAAAAAAATAATATCTTAAGATATTTTTTTACACCTTAATTTTAATTTTCATAAGTATCTTATAATGTTCTTTTCTTTCCAAACAAAGCCAAAACAACAACAACAAAAGAAAGGCTTAAATCGCCGCTGGTCAGTTTTGTATTTTTTTTTTCTTAGTTTGTTTTTCTGATTTTTTTTTTTTATATTTCTATTTCTAGTTTGATCCGTTATAATTCATTACCTAGGTACAATGTTGGTAAATAAATGAATGGATTGGTACTTGTATTCGCGCTTATTGAAATTTAAAATAAAAAAAAAAACAAAAAACCAAACCCATATTTTATAATTTCTTTTTTTTTTTGTTCCCGTGTGTACTTCTTTCCATCATTCAAAATATCTCAATTAGAAATGCTTGCCTTTAATCAATAGATCAGGTTTTGTTATACTGTCCAGTCCCATATACTTACAAAATTTCTTTTACCCATTTTTTTTTTTTAAGAGTTTGTTAAATAAAACAATGTGAACAAATAAATAACGCGATCTTTTTTTCGCGTTTCTAATTTCAATTTTTTCAAACAATGTTTGAAGTGAATGTACTCCTCAGTATATATTTATGATGTTTTTGTTTGTGATTTATGTTTACCTTTTTTTTTTTTTTATTTGTACCTTTAATAATTATTAAAATAATAAATTAAAATTAAAAAAAAAAAACTGAATGTAATAAAAATAAATAATAATTATAAATAAAAAAACTTTATAATGGAAAAGGTATAGTATGTATTATTTACATACAATATATATATGTTGATGAACGCATCAATGTGTCCGAAAATAGTGAAAAATATAAAATAATAAATTTTAAATAACTGACCAGTTCACTTTATTTATAGCCTAGCCAACAGTTAGATATGTTTACTATACATATAGGTACATATGTATATATATGAATATATATAGTATATAGTTAGTTAAAGGGATTATAGATAATATTACAACATAAAATTTCTCACACAACATAAATTTACGCTAATGTGTAAATATTGTTTTTTCAATGTTTCTTTGTTCTTCAAACGTCATACTTATTATTAGTAATACCGTTAACTGAGAAAAAAAAAAACAAACAAAACATGTCAAAATTTTTTGACAATCTAATTTTTAATTTTTAGTTATTTTTTATTGGAATAAATTCTCATGATTCATTTTAGTAGTTAGTATCATTTGATACATAGATAAGTAAAAAAAGCATTTACTGTTTTTTTTGAGGACCTATTTCAACTATGGCATTTATCTATTTATTTTTTAACAGGCTGACCCTATTGTAATTTGTAAATCCTTTTAAATATATACCAAGCCATAAAGGAGAAGTCATAAAAATTTTTGTTCAGAAGGCACAGTTTCCATATTTTATAAGTTAAGTGTTATTAAATATATTTAGATAATATTAATGTTTTGAATCACCACCTTAAGAGTTTCACAAAATAAATAAATGAAATATAAATTTCAGTTTATTTGCAAATGCATTTAGACATCATTACATGCCAACACTAGCATTCTATTTTTATTTTAAATTAAAAAACTTTGTTATGTTCACACTAAGAACCAGTTTCATTTGTTATTTGTAACTAAGTATTTTAAATTTAAAAATGTTGTCAAAATGAACCAGAATTTTGAAAGTCCCAATACTTAATTTTAAGAGTTATAACTAGGTTTGTGATCATAATTTTTTGATATTTTCGATTGGTGTTTGAAAATATTTGCATCCCAACGTGATTTTGTTGTTAAATGCCAAAATTTATGCTGTCAAAATACCTATTGAAGAGGTCGTTCAAAACTGTGTGGAATTATATAATTTTGTTTTTTTATTTTTTAATATTATAAATGTCCGATATTACACTAATATGATGCGAATGTATTATTAGGCACTGCGAAATAAGTACAAAGACATAAATACGAAAAAAAAATCATGTTTTTTTTCGGTCTTATGTCATTTTTAATTTTTCGTACTTATGTCATCGAAATTTCGTACTTTTGTCATTATTAAAAATTAATTAAATCGAACAAAAGAGTAACAATATAATTAAAAAAAAAAAATCATAACGCGTAAACATAATATAATTGTATTTCGTAAGAAATTTCAGAATTTTAATGAAATTTAATGACATTATTTTAAGGGGCTACAGGAAATTAGTCTCCAGGAAATGTTCAAAGCGGCGGTGTCTGGTGCCCAACGCGACGCGGCCCATGTGGTCTGACGTGGCGTCCGACCACGATTTTTTGCGTGTCACAATGACATTAGTACGAAATATTAACAATTGATGAAAAAAAACCAAGGGTTTTTAAAAAAGCACATTTTCAAAATTATATTGTATTACATACTGAGTTTAACTTTGGAAATATTTACTTGGAAATAGTTACTACTGACTTACAAAATGTAGTGCTAACTGTAAATTTTTTATTTAAAAGTTGTTATAGCCCTTCAATGGGGAAGGTTGCCAAATTTCTCAAGTCTCTAACTTCATCTCCCCCCCCCTCATCCTCTAGTTTTTTAGGTTCTAGGAATTAAATTGTGAATTACACAAAAATTTGGAATTTTACTTAGAATTTTATTATCTAAGCAAAAATGGGTAAAACTAAGAGACACTTTCTTCAATTTAAGGAGCCGCTTTTAAATTTAAGAAAAACCTTTAACATATGTTAAAATATAATGTTGGACCTTTAAATTTTGTATATTAATAAAAAAAAAATTGGACAGGTATTCAAGTTACAGGTGTTTAAAAATAGCATAATTTCAATTTTCGGGCCCTTATAGCTCCCAAACAGGGGGCTTGACAAAAAAATTTTGTTAACCGACTCCTACTAATCTAACTCCTCCCAAAATTTCAAGACCCTAGCTTGAACCGTTCAGAAGATATGTGTGACCAAAAATTTTTGAAAATTGAGTTTTGCGTAATGTTAAATTTTAGTACCGTATGGCAACCCTAAACATTTGCCTTGTAAAAATTTATAAAGTTTATGAAACCAGCTATCATTTGCCATTTTCAGATTGAAAATATATGTAACAGAACTCTTGTTATAACAATTTAAATATAGGGCTTTTTCCAACTTTGGGGGGCTGTAGCCCCGTAACAGGTGGGGCTACAGAAAAAAATTTTTCTACGAAATTATTTTTTTTGCAAAAGCTACCCATGGTTAAAATTTCTTTACTCTATTTCAAACGGTGTAAAAGTTTTTGTAAACATACGGACGGACGGACGGACGGACGGACAGAGTGAAGCTATATAGGCACATTTTTACAAAATTTTTTGAAAATGTGCTAAAAATGAAATAAGACCGAAATAAAACATAATTTTTTTTCGTACTTATTTCGTAGTGCCGTATTATTAATGTAATATGGGAAAATTATTACCTCGCTTCATCATTTTAAAGCAAACCTTGAAAGTGACACATTCAAAATATAATTAAATATAATTAATTTTTGGTGATGATATAAGTTTACACCTTTTTGTCACATCCCAAAGAACTATTGCTTCCGTTTTCCGAAATATTTTGGAAAAGTTAGTTTAAGTAAAAAGTTTGAATTGCCTCATTTTATATAAACATAATAATATTTTGATTTGACTAGCAAAATTCCAAAATAACTGATTTAACTAACTTGAAATTATTTTTATATCCGTTAGACTATAAATCATAAGGGTATACTATATTTGCCATTACGTTTGTGACGCAAAGAAGGAGGAATGTAGATATAGACCCAAGGTATGAATCGGATCAGAATCGAAAAGTAAATCAATCTAGCTATGTATGTCTGTCCGTCCGTCCGTCTATTCGTTCGTCCGCACGATAACTCAAAAAATAATATGAGCATTATACTCTACACCTAATAAAGCTGGGTGTCTTGACACAGTCTACTCTAATACACTCATCCTCGTTTTTATACCCGTATGACTATATAGTCAAAGGGTATAATAAATTTGCCATTACGTTTGTGACGCAGAGAAGGAGGGGAGGTAGATATAGACTCAAGTGTATGGATCGGATCAGAATCGAAAAAAAAATCGATTTAGCTATGTATGTCCGTCCGTCCGTCCGTCCGCACGATAACTCAAAAACTAAAGGAGCTAGGATCTTGAAATTTTCGCAAATTCGTTTTTTTGCAATAGCTTTTATCGCTATTTAAATCCAGCCATTTTGGTCCATGGGTTCGGGTAGCTGCCATACAACTTCCTTTTTTGTATGAGTATTTCTCTGTACCTATTACAGCTACGTGTCTGAAATTTTGGCAAAAGTAGTTTAGTTTTATGACCAAAGTTTCTGCAAAATTTGGTTGGTCTACTGCAAAGGGTTCGAGTAGCTGCCATACAACTTCTTATTTTATATGAGCATTACTCTATACCTATTGAAGATGGGTGTCTGAAATTTTGCCAAAAATAGTTTAGTGTAATGGCCAAAGCTACTGCAAAATTTGGTTACTCTACTGCCAAGAGTTCGAGTAGCTGCCATACAACTCCTTCTTTTATAAGAGCATTACACTACACCTAATAAATCTGATATGTTTGAAATTTTGCCAAAAGTAATTAATGTTTATAATAATAATGATATAATGTTTATATAACGGTCATACGGGTATCCCAGAGTTGACACAGTCTACTCTACTACACTCTTCCTCGTTTTTAATTCAATTTAAGTATTGTACTGTGGGTTGTATAAGAGATATTGTGTTCCTTAAAAAAATACTTTTAACAAAATCTTTTGATATTGTAAGCTGTACTATATAAGGTTTCTAATTATTTTTTAAATAAATTTCAGATTTTATAATAGTCATATGTACTTGATGTCAAAAAAATCTTAAAGATTTTTTAACAATGTGAGTTGTCTCTTATTAATATCTAAAAATTTTAAGAATTTCTTATGAAAATTAAAAAATTTTAAATTATTTCTATTCATTTTCAAATCATCTTCACTTATTTCTCAAATGAATTATTTGACGCCAAGTAATTTAATTTAAAAAATTTTATTTTTCCCACCTCATATTTCAACAAATGCTAATATTTTTTTTTTAATAAATCTTTTAAATAGTTTTTTTTATTTATAATATAAATTCAAATTAATTTAATAGATAAATAATGACTAGAAACTATAAATATTAAAAATAAATTAAAGGCAGGTACATGTTTTCTTTAGTAAATTACAAGTACTACACAAAACAATCATTCATATTTTTCAACAGAAAAATGTAATTTATGTTGTGATTATGTTGTGATTGTGTTGTAAAATTAATTTATTAAAAAAAAAAAAAGAACACATAAATGTTGTTGTACGTATCATAAGGTACAGAATACATATATTTTATTTTTAAGTAATTTTAATACTTTCATATAGCATTCTTAACTCCTATCATTATGACGATTACTTATTAAAAATTAAATGAATTCATCAGCAAAGGTTATCATTAAAAATAAAAAATCAGGTAAATATACATATATCGTATCGTATCGTACTATTATGAAAATGAATTTTTAATTAAAGGTTTTATATTTTTGTTTTGTAATTTAAAGTTTTCATTTTTTCATGCGGTATATTCTTACACATAAGGTGGAGCCACTTTAAATGGATTTTTACAGAAGCTTAATGACCCAACATTTAGCCTCATCGTATTTTTTTTTTTATTTTACCATATCTTATAGTTTAAACTACGAAATAATTAAATTGTTTTTCTTTTATTTTTCTTTTGAATTATAAAAAAATTTATGACTTTAGTAGTGTTAGTAAATGTCAAATCGTATAACAATTTTTGTGGAGCTTCTTAATATCAATGTAGAATTCATTCATATACCGATTTGCGTCGTAAATTCAATCTTTCCTCTATAGATCTTTTCATGTCCATACTCTCGCTCCTATCCTGGGAAAACAATGAATGGATATTGCATTCATAGAACCGGAATATCAAAAATTAAATGGAAAATTTAGAATATGCGGACGATATATGCCTCATAACTCATACCTATGATGACATGAAACAGAAACTAAAAAGATTAAACAATCGCAACGCAAAAGAAGGAGGCCAGCAAATAAATATTAGCAAAACAAAAATTATGATATGCAATATAAGAAACCATAGTGGCCTAAAAATATATAATAAACCAATTGAAGATGTAGAAAGTTGCGAATATTTTGGCAGCATGATTGGTACTGATCGAGGAAAAATGAAAGATATAGATAACAGATAACTAAGCAAAGCAAGTACAGTATCTGACAGATTAAACAATATCTGGAAATTCTCTCGAGTTGCAAGGAAAACGATTTCAACGTCTGTGTCAAATATGGGAGTGAAACCTAGCTAATCACTAGTAGGCTTACTAAGAAGTTACATGTCTTAATAAACAAATACCTCCGAATAATCTGCACGATATTTTGGCCTAACAGAATATCCAACAACCAACCCTGTAGTATATGCGGGGAAGATCCTATTGAAATCCAAAATAAAAAGTCAAAAATACAGATACAAATGAGGCATATAATCAGGCGAGCAGAAAACATAATAGCTAGAGAACCTCTAAAATATTGGCAGATATAGTTGGGGGAAGAAAAAGTTAGTTCAAATAGAAATAGTTGACGAAAAGAAATATTGAATGAGATGAGGAAAACTCAACAAATCGTGATCATAATTGAAAACAATAGTGAAAAACGGAAATCGGTGGAAAGGTTTAGTGGATAACTCTTGCGGAAGTTGTGTGGAAAAAATATCAATTTTTCTAAAAGAGTTTGCTCTTACCGGAAATTTTATCTTGTTCGATATCTAAAAGAGACTAATATCTAATTATGTATTATTACTATTATTACTTCCAGTTACTATAATATTGGACTTTAGATAACTCTCCTGATCACAAAGTCATTCGGCTATAAATTATAGGTAATTTTTAATTTAAACTTAACTTAACTATGCTACATTCTTACGCTCAAGGGATTTGCTAAAGTAATAAATTTACTGTTTCTACTTTTACTATTTATTTTCAGCCGAAGGTGCTATCTTTGTTTTGTATTTTTTAACATTTGCAAACAAATTGCTATGAACATAAATCTCTTCAATCTTCAGATAATTAACCTTTAAAATACTTTATAATATTATTTACAAGACAGGTAAAACCATAACAGCAATTTTACAAATTTATTTTTAGTAAAATATTCACAAAACATACATATAAACCGCGTAATTTGTATAAAAGCGTAATTTATCTTTTTTTACAACATCAGTGAGTATATATATATTATATATATATATATATATATATATATATATATATATGTATTATAAAATGCGGTCAACGATGCGTACAAAAAATTATTATATCTTATATGTGATTTTCTTAATTTTCATTTGCTATTTAAAAAAAAAGAAAAAAATAATTATATTAAAAAATTAGAATCTGAAGATATTCAGGATGTGAACGACATGGAAAATTTTATTTCAAGTTTTGAAAAAAAAAAAAAATAAAGTTCTATTGTTCTCAAAAAAAAACATACAATAAAGTGGCGTTAATAATTGCTCTTCTTGCGAATAGATTATTTCTAAATTAAAGGTTATATTTTGCATTAATATAATTACATTAATAGAAAAAAGTTTCCAGTTTTACCTGGAGGAATAATTTTCTAAACCATATGTCTGTAATTTTTACAAGTAAACCAAATGGAGACTCCGCCACGCATGTCTAAAGAAAGTTTCAATGTTTTTTTTATTTAATTTTTAACTTTTTATTCATCTTAGATATAGATAAGATTACTTCAGATAGATGTCCGATATTGTTTACCAAATTCAACAAACTTCCTTCTCTTTAATAGTGTAATATTAAAAATCTAACTTAAGTTTTTTTTTCATAGATCTTTCCCAAATTTCTTTTTACCTGCCGATATGTTGCTTGACAAGCAGTATCTGTTGTTTGATTTTCATCCAGGTTTTACCGTTATTGGAAATATATTTCAAAATTGATCTTACTCAAGTGTGTTTAAGTTTACGTATTTTACTTTTTCCCAGAGAGTTTAATTCTAAAGTCGAACTGGGAATATTGTATACGTAGGAATTCCTATGATGAAATCTAGAACCACTCTTATTCTATTTTTTTATTTGGATGCTTATTAGTTCGTTTCTTAAAATTTTTTTTTTAGCAATTTAATACGCCACAAAATTTCCGGAAGCCATGTTTGCAAATTTTAGATATTTATCTAAATATTTTGCTTCTATTAGTGATTGCCTCTACTTCTTAGTGCTTCCATCAGTGATTGCCCTCTTTTTTCTTCTACCAATTGAAGTGAATTCCGAGACATCTTCTATTATTTTAATCTTGATATTTAAATGAATATTATTTCTAGCGTTGATTCTTAGGTATTTCGGTTTATCTGTGTTTATTCGGGGTCAAACTCCGAAGGCTTTTTCTTTTATTCTTTTTTTTTTAACCTGCATTGCATTTTGAGCATGGGTAATCTATAAATTTTTTTATGTTTAAGGTTAAGAGCAATGTCTTAATACTAAGCATTAAATAAATGAGTTTAACAAGGCATTATTTCGATAGTATAACTTCTTTGGGTAATCTGCAGGGACAGATTTTCATAGTTCAAGATTTTTATAATTCAATAAAGTATGGTAATTTTGGAATACAATTGTATTACCACTTACTCTATTTGATTGAATATCTTTTGATATTTCTTTAAATATCATTCTTGGACTTTTAAACTGCTGTTTTTCTTAATCTAAAATTTTTTTAATATTTTTCAAAGGAAAACTGTTTTTATTTAATTCAATGTTTTGATTAGGAAGGAGTTCATGATTTATTCATAATATAATAAATATTTTCAAAGTGCAAGATCTATTTTTTAAAAAATAAAGCCCATTATTATATTTAATATTAGGGCTTTGATGGGAAAATAAATCAGGTTGCAATTCTATTGACATGGTCAGTATATTTTCACAATAACTATATTTAAAAATAATCAGATCTTTATTTATCACAGTTTCATTTGGTCACCCCTTTTAATTAATTTTCACCATAACCAAAATATTACCTGTATAGAAACTTTCCCACAATCAAAATTTAAATTTAAAATTTTTTTTTTTTTTGAAACACGAAATTGGAAACTAAAAAATTTTGATAAAATTACCAAGATATGAAATCATTTTCTAATTTGGAATTAATTTGTTTTACAATAAAAATGTTTTTTTTATTTTTTTTTAAACAAATCATTCTCTAAAAACTAAAAAATTAATTGTTGTAGGAGAATCACCTCAAAAACTGATTGTTCTTTCTTTTTTTTAATATAAATGTATAAATGTATCTACCATATTTATATACCATTTATTTTACCATCCTTATTTTACGCGCATTAATCTGCGACAATATAATGACTCTTTAAAAAACAATCTGATGGATCCGTCATGGTCTGATGAATATCACAGTGGCAGAAAATTCACATAATTCTTTTGTTGCAATTAAATATTTTTTATTTTTTTTTTTTCTCTAAACTAATAAAAAAGAAATAAATAAAATAAAAAAACATTTTAATTACATTTGAAATTACTATACTAGAATAGAATCAGAAGTAAAACAAACTTTACATATATATTATTAATATACTGATTTACATTGCCATCATCATTAAAGTTTCAGAATTAAAATAAAAATACAATCGTTCTTTGAATGACCATTTGACAATACAGAAAGTATTCAGCAGGTTGTCGAGTTTTAACATTAACTTGCAGCTCCATTTGTTCGCTCCTCGGTTTGTTTAAGATCCAAAAAGCTAGGAAGGGTATCTTTCATTACATTCTAAACTTTCAATAATATATAAAAGTTTTATTTTAATTTTTCGACCAGACCAAATAATTACTGTACATGTTCCTCTCCATCAGGATCAACGAAGACTCACATGCGTTTAAATAGCAATATTTTGTTTGACTTCTGAGAGTTGACTCATTAACTAGAGTAATAGTGGTCTAACTGTACTGATCGAAACTTTTGAATTAAAAAACGGAGTTATCTTTCGTACGCCTATATTACGTTATTAAGTTCCCCATATGTTCTCATTGCCTCACATTTGCAAGGCCAGGCTTTGCTTAAACAAGTCTTTGTTGAAAATGAATTTTAAAAAATTATCGTGGCTGCTGAATAGAAGGCTAAACAACAGTTAATTACCTGGAATAAAAGACAAAGCTACAATGGATAAATATCTTTTAATAACTGACCCAAATTGTTCATAATTATATTCTATTACCGCAAGTATTCCCTCAAACTCTTTCCAAATTAAAATGATAAATCATATACATAAATCGACTTATTTAGTTATTAAGTTGCCAGTGGCGGCTCAAGTAACTTTTTTTTAAATACAAGTAATGATTTTACTGAGAAAATAGCTTGGATTATGAGCGCTTCACAAAACTAGATAAATATTAAACTGAAAACTCTTAATCAATTTCATTTAACTTTTAAAGTTAGTATATCAGATTAAAACTTTAGAACAAGTTTACAATCATTTTCTTATATCGCCTCTTTTTCAAGTTCATCAAAGGACAGACCAACTTTTAAATGAAACATCATTTTAAATGAAAATTCACGGGGTTATAAATTACAAAAACGAACAACTTGGAAACAATAGACTCTTATAATATCTTTTTTTTCACAATATTATTTTAACTTTTGTTTTTTTTTATTCGCTGTCTCCTTTTCCTGTCCAACATGCAAAAAAACAGTTTTAGAAAATAATTTATCTGATAGATATGTATCTTAAGTTTATGTATGTATATTAAAATCAGAAAAATCTGTGCGAAAAACTTCATGTAATTCTAGTAAAAAAATTTGTATTTTTTTTATTTACTGTTTTTCTTTTTGAATTTTTTTAAAATCTAATTTTACCAAGTTTATTTTTCTCCATTGACTCTTGGAAGATACAAAAAAACTTAACAATTACTCCCTATTACATATAAATGTTTTTTTTTTCGCAAATTAAATAACATTAGTATAGATCTAAGTACAAGAGATTTGTTTTAAACTATGGGAACTTTGAAAAAGAAAACGCATATAGCAAAAGAAAGGCACAATCATATGTAAGAAACGAATAGGAAACCCTTTGTAGTTTTTTCTTAACTTTTTACGTCTGTAAATGTTTACCTCTGTATGATTGTATATATGTATGTATCATATTATAATTTATTACACCTATGGTGTAATAAGTATCTTTTCTAAAAAAAAAAATGTTCTCATAATAATTCGAAGATACACAATTCTTAAAATAAAACCGAGTAATCAAGTCAAATGTAAGTGTATAGTGGTGGTAAGTTAATATCTTGAGGAAGTTTTCTTTAAAAAAAGGTTTAATTTACTCTGGAAACTCTGGGAAGAGAATACAGAAAAATTATACCACCATGCGGTTAATCAGAATTTTGTTCTTATTTATATGTTAGTTAATGTTTAATTACTTTTACATTAACAGGAAAGGGCTTCAAAGGTATAAAAAAAAAAAAAAAAAACTGCTAATGACCACATTCGGAAGATGTAAAAAAAGGTTAAATTTTTAATGTTGACAAGTTTTTAGAGAGTTATTAACACTATTATGTAAGAACCTATAGAACATTTTGAAGAAAGAAGTAAAAATTTAAATATGTTACAAAAAAAACAATAAACGATTTGTGAGGAAATTGTAATTTAAGTTCAGATTTTGTTTAAATTCTATACCTTATATGGGAGAATTATTGTGAAACAGCTATAGGTTTTAAGAGAGAGAAGAATTGAAAAGATTTTTCAAATATTTTCGGGTCAAATTCAGGTATTTACTAAATATATTCGGATTTTTACTAAATATATTCAGGTCTTTTTTAAATATATTCAGCTATTTATACTAAGAAATTCAGATATTTTTTTTAAAATTCAGAATTTTACTAAATAATTTCAGATTTTTTGCTTGAAATTCAGATTTTTGCTTAATAAATTGAGATATTTTTTTTTTATTTAGATTCTAAATTAATTCATGGGGATTAATGGGGATTTTTTAACTTAACGCAAGTCAAAGTTAATGCAACAGTAACAAATTTATAAATATTAATAATTATCTTCACAATAATTTAAAATTCAGAAACTTTTGTTTTGCTTTGCGTCGCCTTAATCTCATTGGGAATTGAATGCAGTGTTGTTTTGCGCCATTGTTGATTTACGTTTATATCTACTTTAATTAAAGTAATGGCTTAATTCAGTTTAACATAACTACATTTAATGCATTACTTAATAAATAACCGTGATTACTTAAAAATAAGAAATTGAGTAAACAGGGCTATTTATTAACGTTCTCCTTAGTTATGGTGTTACAGCCTTATACATAAATTTATAAAAGCCAAGTTCTATATAAGGTGTCAAACAACAAACGATAACTGTTTTCATAAGTTTTATAGTTGTATGTGTACTAAATATAAAGGATTGTCACACGGTATTTTAATTTACTGTCATGCGAAACTCATTTTTACTTACCAAATAGTTATATTATACTAACTAATACCCGGTGCACGTTGCTGCGCCTCTCAATGGTGGTTAAATTTTAATTAATATTATTGATTAAAGTTATCATAAAAATTACACATGGTGTAAATTTTAATTTAAAAATGTATTAAAGCAAGTTTCTTAAAACGATATTTTTCTAGGATTATTCCAGCAACTTTTCATCAAATTTATCAATCGAACCTACACTGTAGCACTATATAAAAAAATCGTTTAGTAGAAAATTTAATCGAGCGCTGCTATTTTCTTGTAGCTTGATACTACTGAACGCGACCATTATTTATCCAAAACTTTCTATTATAGAACTTTGTATAATTTTGGAAATGTGCTTTTTTAAATAGTTTTAGTTTTATTAAAACTTGTTTTGATTTGTTTTAAATTCCTATCCAAGTACAAAGCAATTCAGAAAATTATTATATAGTGACATTTAGGCGTCAAAATAATTTTCATTGAAATACAACCGGAATTTAGTCCGGAAATGTGTATTTTCACGTAAACTGTGATATTAATGTGAACACATATGTATATAATTTTTACCTATAGTGTTTTATTGTTGTTTGTTGTATGAATTATTAATTTTAATTTTTAAAGTTGTCATAATATTATCATTCGATTGTTCCTTAAATGTTAAAAATTTGAATTTCTTACACTGCTGTCAATCTTGTCTTAAGATATTTTTAATAAATTTTTTAATATAATTATTTTTAACCTCTACTACAAGTACTTAGAAATTCGCACGTTTTTTTTTTTTAAATTTTTATTTTTGCGGCTTTCGTTAATTTAACAAAAAAATGGTCGATCTCTGGAGATTTAAATTCAAACTGTTAATAAAAATTATAATTCTGCTTTAAATGCCAATATTAATTTTTACGTAATTTTTTTTCAATTGAATATCAAATCTAAAAATGAAAAGTCATGTTATTTTAATTAAAACTTAATATTATATATATATATATATATACAGGGCCTTGCAGAGCTGAAAGGGGGCCCAGGCCAATAAAAAATATGGGGCCTCTTGTTTGAGTAAAAAAAACAAATTTACATAGTTCTTTTATTATTTTTAATTTATTTAAAAAGTATGAAATTAATAGTTAAATTACAAATAAGCTTTTCGAGCTTTAGTTGTAGCAAAATCTTTTATAATAGTTGAAAAATCAATATTTTGTGCAATATCTGAATTTATATGTAAAATTGATAGCCCATTCAACCGTTCTTGGCTCATTGCAGATCTGTTAAAATTTTTAACCCTTTTCAACACACTGAAACTGCGTTCCACTGAAGCAACGGAGGCAGGTAAACTTAAAAATATTCTTAAAGCTGTTGATATATTTGGAAACAATCCAATTAGGTTTTTTTCTAAAATGTTTAGCAGCAACTTAGCTGGAGATGATTCTATATCAAAGTTTACTTCAAAAATATTTTTTAAAAATATCATTTCATCACATATTTCATTTGAAATTTCCTTTGGATATTTTAAGTGCATATTTTTTGCTCTCGATTTTATTTCCTCATCTGATGAAGTTTGAAAAGTGCAAAGGAATCCAAAAGTCTGGCTAAAATCACTAAAATTTATAGTACGAAACCAAAAGCTGTACTCAATAGGAAAATTAAAACTGTACTGAATAGGAAATATAGTTAAATTTTTAATAATTGAAAATTAAATATTCTTTTTTATGCAATTGGCCTACTACGTTAAAATTTTTTGAATTTTTCAGAGTTCAACTACGTTAAAAAGTTTTATACATACATATAACAATAACTTGAAATTTTTACTATAACTTTTGTATCGTTATATTTTATAAATCTTTGGTTAAAATAAAATAAATTAATACTCAAAATAATATTTCAACCTAATTTTTCCGCACCTACTGTGACCAAATTAGGAAATAAATAGAGGCCCTTTCACAACTCGGGGCCTGAGCCAAATGGCCCTCATGGCCCACCCTCTGTTATGGCCTGTATATATATATATATATATATTATATATATATAAAATCCGTTTGTATATGCCAGCTGAATTGAAAACTGATCCGATACATTCATCAATATAATTCTCATGAATGGAAATTACCTCCATCATGGTTTATATGGTTATATGGTATATAATATTTATACAAATATACATATACATATATATATATATATATATATATATATTTCTTGTTCTTCTGTCGTGGATTAAAAGACTGTTTTTCCTGCCTTAATTTCCAAATATATATGTATTAATAAAAACTAAATTTTAAAAACCAACTTGAAGATGAATTGTAAAAATTCATATTTATAATAGATTTAATATTTTTTTTTTGTTTTTCTTATTTTTCTTCTTTTTTTTTTTTTTTAATTATTTTAAACTAGATTTTTACGATGGAGTTTTTAAGTTGAAAAAAAAACCATACGGTAAAGAGCTACTCTACAATATATTTGAATTCCATATGCTACATATGCTACTCCGCGAGAGTAACTCATAACCTTTTGAACTTTATTAGTAATTTTTGGGTTTTCTTCCTTTCAAATATCCAAAATATTGTACGGGAGTGTTATAAATGCAGCTGGTTCCAAAATCCCAATAAAAAAAAAAAAAAAAAAAAAAAATGCGTATGGATTACTTTTAAAATAAAACTATAAAATTTCCAATAATTTAACTTTTATATAGAAGTATATTAAAAATATTTAAACTATATAATTTTTCATATTTCTTTTGTTTTTCCGTCCTAATTTTTTTTTTTTTCCATATTTCATAATTTTTTTCAATAATTTGAAAGAAACAGAGTATAGGTACTACATACGATTTTGTTTTTGTTTTTCATTACGGTTCATCTAACCCAACCTTAAAAGTCAAAATAAACACTCATTTAAAAAAAAATATAAATTCTTGGATTAATATCGCAGGCATACTTTAGAATATTACCTAAAGTTTTTTTTTTTTTTTTTTTTTTTTATATTCTTATTCTTTTGATTTATAATTGTAGATTTAAAGTATTAAATGGTGCCTTCATCTTTTTTTTAATCCATGTATATATATATATATATATATACTCAAATATATAAAAATAAAACCCCGTACTCGATAAACTCTTAAACAACTGACACCGGATCAAATTGAATATACAAGAGGAAACTCTTAAAGAATTAGTTTTTAAGGCTTAAGATGGTTAAAAAGTATATAGGAAAAAAAAAAACATGGTCATTTCTAATGGATTTTTAACGATCATCGAACAATAAATAAATATGAAATGATTTATTGGAAATTATATAACAATGAATACCTTAAGTGGTGTCAAATTACTAATTTTTTTTTTTTTTTTTGAAACACCTTTTTTTGTTTCTGTCAGTTGTTTTTAGTCTTTGTTTATAAATGTGGTGAATATAACAAATGCATATATATATATATATATATATATACATATTTGGTAATTTATTCGTTCGTCATAATTTTTCATATATATGATCTTGCAGTTGTTTTGCATAGTTGTCTTGTAATATATGTAATACATTTGAGTCAACATAAAATTTAAGCATCAAAGATCGATTACATGTTGCTATAAGAATAACTATATAAATAAATTTTAATGTTGTAAATATGGTATTTTTTAGCTGACTGTCATATTAATTTATTTATTTATTTATTTGTAGTACCTGACAATAGTAAATACTGCCTGATAATATAAATCCTTTATCGATTTGATATTTGGACTTATTATTAAATTATTGTAATATACACTATATGTTTTTTTTTATTATATATGATCCGATCCCAGGGTTTGAACCCGAGACTTTTGGATTGAAAGGATGTCACTTTACAACTGAGCTATCAGTCAGTCTCATTTTAAATTGAATATACAGAAACTGCATCTTTAAAAACTGCAGTTTAAAGTTTTTAGAAATGTGTGAATATTAAGATCAAATTATTTAATGTTACGAAGACTGTGATGAATATCGAAGCTATTGCAGACATTACTACAAAACTATATATAATTTTTTTAAGCTTTAAAATTTCATGCCCATGTTGCAATAAAATTTATTTCGGGCGAACCAAAAGATCTTTTGAAACACGTTTCAAAGAGTATATACAAGAAGCAACCAGAGCTGCTAAAAACAATAAAGTTTTTGGTACATATAATTTTCACTCAAAAGTACCGTAGAATATATTAGTGGAAATTCGTCTATTAATCATTTCAAAAATTTAGATCTTGGAAAATATTATACAACCAAGAAAATTAAATGTCGCAGAAAGTATCAAAATTATAAACAGTCATATAAAAACATTTTAAATATAGATCAAGGAAATTGATTTGTAATGAAGAATGTTGCATGTAAAATTAAAAGTAAAATACTCGGTTTTGTTTTCATTCATTCCTACATAATTTGTTAACTAAATTGTAGAATGGGTGCCTTCTTTAAAAAAATTCACTATCACAAGGTTTTTTGTGCATATTAATCGTTTGACTTCTCCATCTCTCCTGCTACTGATTTAACATTCTCCCATGTGTTACATTGGGCAGAGCTAGACAACAAAAAACCATTGTTTAAATTTGATGATATCCAGTCATAATTGAAAAGATTTTCAGTATATGGATTTTAACTCAATAGACATTATTCCTGAAAATCCATATCACATCTCTGTTAGTAAACAATAAACCGGAACTATTAAAGTCGTTAAACAGACTTTTTTTGTAAATAGATTAAAATATTGGGAGAAACATTTGAAGCATTTCTTGTTTAAAACAAATTTGTCGAACAAATCACGTGCTACTTTTGATTGATTGGAAATTACCGCAATCCATTAACTTTATTAATCAATGTTCTTTCATTCTTTCTTCGGGACATTAATTTTATCTCGACACCAGGTTCATCCCATAAAAATCTTTTCTAATACCTTAAAAAAATTTTTCAATCATATCCGCAAACTTTTAATTTTGATTTTTAATATGTTTTTTGTTATTAATTTAATATTAACAGTTTTGTTTAGAGGCTCTTTTATGCCGTATTTTTTGTTTTTTTGAGTCACTTAATTTCTTCTAACATTCTTCTTATTATTGTATTGTTTAAATATAAGTATTTCGATTATACAAAGAATAATTCCGATCCGACAGTTAGTAAAAAAAACTAATACATAGCCTTTTCCGGTCAAATTCAGGTATTTACTAATAATATTTCGACATTTATCAAATGTTTTCAGGTATTTACTATATAAATTCAGAGTTTTGGTAAATATTTTCAGGTATTTATTAAAGAAATTCGGATATTTATTTTTAGGGCCTTACCTAATCAAAAGCGTACGACGTATGACGTACAATACGCCATACGTCGACGCGTCGACGTATCCCGAAATCGATACGCGCGTACCATTTTTAATTTGTCAAAAAATCTATTTTGAATATTGATTTCATATAAAAAATAGCGTTTTTAATTTTGGTATTATTTTCAATTTTTTTTTCTTTAAATTTTGTAAAATGGATTTCGATGATATTGAAGTTTTAGAAGATTTAAATTTAAAAACGTTTTATTTTCTAAATATCAACAAAACGTCACCATAACAACATAAAAAAAAACAATAACAAAATTCTATACGCTTTGTCAATTTTTAAATTTTAAAAACCCGACGTATGGTACGTCGCGTATTTCGTGAGCTTCCATATAATTATATGTATTTAAAGTTATTTTGACAGAAAATATACGCCGTACGTCGTCATTTAGGTAAGGCCCTTAAGAATTAGATTTTTAATAAATAGTTTCAGATTTTTTTTGAAATTCTGAATTTTACCTAATTATATTAATTTGGATATTTTTTTTTAATTTAGATTTATTTATTTTATAAGAGTAAAAGACCCCTTTCATGGCCATGACCGTATTTATGTTAAATAATTAACATTAATATAACAATATAAACAAATACAAAATATAAACAAATAATTTAATTGAATAATATAACTCACAGATATAGAATACCATTAACTCAACAACAAAATATTACAATATATAAATAAAAATAGAATTGTATCTATTGAAAATCTAAGTCGTTTCTACATGTTATAAGGTCTAGTACTATCTCATGCTTAAATTGTATATGGAATTCATTAAGATCAATTCTAATAACACGAATACGATTTGATCACCTGTTCCAACATGTACCTATAGTATAAACTGGTTTATTAGCCTAACAGTTGAACAATTAGCGCTTAAAAAGATTCTTAATTAATCATATCGTCCATACGAATCGTTACAACTGCAATTACAATAACACTAAAAGCAATTTCAGTTCATTTATACCTATATAAACTAACTTAACCTCAATAAAATGTCTTAATACTAAATTCCAAATAAGTGCATGCATATGTGATATTATTTGTGATCAAAATGCAACATAACCAAAAAAAAAAAAAAAATAAAAAATACCTACATAAAATTAAGAGATCCCATTTAAGGTACCGCACAAAAACAATAATATGGCACCAAAATGAAAATATTTTTAAAAATTATGAGTTTAATCTTTGTTTTTTGTTTAAAAAAAAGTATAAAATATTTTTTTTTTTAAAAAAGATCAACAATATAAAAAAAAAAATTAAATTGTAGGCACGCGGCCATTTAAAATCAATTGAAAAACCACACCGCACTGACATCCAAGTTAAAATCTTATTTTTTTTTTTTAAATAATGAATTTATGCACATATGCCGCAACAGATAATTCCTTGGATTATTTCTGATGGACTTTGAAAAAAAATTCGAAAAAAAATATATAAAAATTACAAAATTTTTTAAAATGAACAAGGCATAAAATTAAATACATATGCAAAAGTAATCAATGCAAAACTAATTAAAATGGAATGCGGAAAATAATTTTAAAGTTGAATTATTCATCCATGTACTGGATGTGTTTTTTTTTGTTGTTTTTTTTATATAAAATTTTGAACGCAAGCGAAATATTTTTTAATGTATCTGTAAATATAGAGTTTAAGTCAAACTGTGATTGATTTAATATTTAATTTCCACTTCATTAAATCTGAATAATAACCAGAAATTAAAATAAAAGTTTTGTATATAGGTATTTTAAAGTATAATTAAAAAAGATTTATATAGGTATATATAAATTACATAACTTGACCATTAACTTATGGCTATTTGGATTATTTATGAAAATGATTTTTTTAAATGTATCTTTGAATCTCGTATATCTGTAAAAATGTATCTAGAAATATACAAAACGAAATACTAGAGTTTTTTAAAGAAAATAAAAACCATCTGTTTAATTATAAATACATAACACACCTTTATTAGAAATAAGATATGACTAGACGGTAACCCCAACCCATACTGTAAATCATTTTAAAGACTATATAATATAACTTATGGTTTTTAATTATAACAATTCTTTGTTCCTGTTCATTACATTTTTATTGTATGGAAATTTTGAAACAGATTTTTAAAATTTTAAAAGAATTAATGAAGTTTGACTTAAAAAATGATTCAGCGAGTACTTAAACTAACTAAACAGTTTCATAATTGAATTATTTTAAAGAATTTTAAATTCGTTATTGAACTTATTTAAAATACATGAAATTTTCTTTTAATTCTGTATTTTATTGTCTAAAAAACTGCGATTTCTGCAGGTCATTAGGTTTTAAATTGAAAAAATAAAGTGGAACAAATATAATTTAAATATACAAATATATAACATAAACAAAATAAATAGTATTACATATAAATTAATAGAAAGTTATAGAAGTAGAAGCACAACAGGCCGCAAGCAGTGTTACCACCACTCGAATCCAATTCTTAAAATATAAAGTATCCAATGGTCGTTAATACAACGGTGTTTTTTAATTTAATAAATGTAGATATGTATTTATTGAATTAATAAAGGATTTCGATATTTTCACAAATTCGTTTTTATGCAATAGCCATCATCGCTATTGAAATCCGGCCCATGGGTTCGAAAACCTGCCATACAACATCTTTTGTTACATGAGCATTACCTGATACCTATTGAAGCTGGGTGTCTGAAGCCTAATAAATTGTGTATTTTTGGCAAAAGTAATTAACCGGATGATATAATGTTTATATAACGGTCATATGGGAATCCCAGAGTTCACACAGTTTACTCTTCTACATTCAGTTCCTTTCATACGAAGGGCTCAGGTTCGAATACAAGTGAAAGTGAAACAACTTTTCTGGTTTTCGACTCGACTCAGCTACCATTCACAATTGAGTTCAAATTAATAGCTTAATCAATAATTAATAACTACATATCTTAACATAGCTTAATCAATAATTAATAACTACATATCAAAAAATACATTAATATAAGAATATAAACAAATACAAAATATAAACAAATAATTTAATTGAATAATATAACTCACAGGCATAGAATACCATATAACTCAAATACAAAATATTACAATATAAACAAAAATAGAATTGTATCTATTGAAAGTCTAAGATATTTCTACATGTTATAAGGCCTATTATTATCTCATGTTTAAATTGTATATGGAATTCATTAAGATCAATTCTAATAACACGAATATAATATGACACCCTGTTCCAACATGTACCAATGGTATAGACAGGCTAATTAGCCTAACAGTTAACAGTTAGCGCTTATAAAAAAATAAAAATAAAAAAAAAATACAGATTTTGCAGTAGTTCTGTCAAAAATCTACAATACAATTATCTGCATTTTTCTGTTCTTTTCAAACCTGCAGCTTATGAGAATTTTATCTGTGAGAAGAGCTTTCATATCTTTCGGAAAATTTTTAAATTAATTTTCCAATTATCTAACAACAATACTAATTTAGTATTTGTTGACAATATAGTTAAATAATAATTATGAAGCAAATTAAATAACAAACTAAATAACATTTAACAATGACAAAAAATTAAAAAAAAACAATAATCACGATTTAACTAATATGTATTAATTTATTAATTTATTCTTTTTCAACTATATTTCAACCATTTTTTTTTTTCTGTTTTTTTAATTTGTGTCAATCTATTCATTTTTGTTTTGTTTTTTGTTTTTGTTTTTTTTTTTGTCAAGTTAAAATACAACTAATTTATAAAACAAACATTCATTAATTATCACGTATTTACCGCTATTTATGCTAATAAGCTTAAGTTTGTTTTAGTTTTTTTCAATATATACTTACCTACCAATTTAAAACTATTCAAAAGTATTACACAGGAAATGTGAAAAAGAAAAAAAACTAATCAAAATCATTTGACAGTTTTTTTTTTTTCTTCTATTCTAAAATGAAAAGTTAAAAAAAAAACAATAAAAACAACAAAAATAAAATAAATAAATATATAATTTACATTTTAAATAACTAATAAATGTATGCAATTCTTGTTAACAACTGTTAACCCACTTAAATAAAATCATTATTTAAGTTTTAGTTTTTTTTTTTGTTAACTAACGATTTATTATACATAGTTCTATATTTGTAATATAAGTTTTAAAACTATTCACAATTACATATAATCTGTCTATTCACAATAAATATATAAATAGCTTTGCATATGACATACCTATATTATATTATTTTGAATAGGTTTAATATGGTTGAATAAAAAAATTTCGCAAAAAAATCTTGCTGTAATGCATAATACAAATTACAAACCATATTACACTACACCTATAAAATAAAAAAAATCTTTTTTTCAATATATACTTTTATTAAAGTAGTACTAGCCCCCTAAAATGTAGAAAATAAAAAATTGAAGGTAGATCTTGGGAATTTGTTACTTTGTTAATATAAAAGTAAATTGCTGGTATAAGAAATAGTTCTTTTAATGCTTCAAAACTTTTAAGCTTAAAATGTTAAAAATTTTCATTAACCAAAAATTTATGGCAGATCTTTTGCATTTAAAAGTGTTTTAATATAAAAGTAAATTGCTGAAATGAATGACAGTTCTTCTTTTGTTAAAATTAATTAATCCATTCTTTTGTTAAAATTATTCCGATCGAACTCAGACCCGTCAGCCACTTTGCTAACCACTGAACTATACAATTCTTATAAATTTATGGTCAGATTTCTAATATAAATGTATCACTAACTGACAGAATGAAAAATAAAGCCATAGACACAGGCAAGCTCAATTAAAAGTATATAATAAGTAAAATTTTATATGTACGTATGTATGTATATTTGTGACAAACAAACTTTGCGACTTATGGATAGTGCATAGATTTTATTGTATACATTTTAAAATAAATTTAAAATAAACATTAAAATTTTGTAATCTGGTACGATCTGGTCTGATCTGGTCTGGTTATTGTAAATATATAATATAAATATATATATATATATATTATATTTACAGTTTAATGAGCCCTATTTTGGCACATGTCTGTTATTTTATAACAAAAATAAAATAAAAAACTTATAAAATAAATTAATTTTTTTAATAAAAAAATTACAGGTTGTGTACAAGACAGGGTGTTATAGCAAAACAAAAAGAAATAATTTAAAGTTATTATTTTTCATGAAGCAAACAATTCAACGCTGTAAAAACTGAATTTAAAATGAAACGTTTAGAGCTAGCTCAACGCATCTGACTTTTTATTTTTGATTATGTCATATAGCTTAAAACTGAAATTTAAAATGTAATCAAATTATTTACTATAATTATTAAATTTTTATATTTAAAATACAATATAAATAAATAAATATTCAATTGTTTCTAATCAATTTTAGCTTTTAGGTATTTTGAAGCATTGTTTCTAATCAATTTTAGCTTTTAGGTATTTTGAAGCGTTTTATGTAATAATTTTATTTTAACATATCGAAAAGAAAAAAACAGGAAATGTCTATAGGCAATTCCATCTCTACAATGTCAACTGATGAATCTAGTAATGTTGGAAAGACGAAACACTCGTTACGTTGTGACAACTTTGTAGGATTTTAAAAATTTCAATCAAGCTATTGGAATACGCGCACAACGCCCTCAACATTCAAAAAGAAACACAAAACGGAAAATTTGTATAATCTCGAATTTGAATTCTGAACACCATGAAAGAAATACGGTTATTTTTTGACAGTTGTGAATCTACTCTAACAAACGTCTCTTAATACTTTCTGTTCTTTCAAATGTCACCTTCTTCTCTTACAGTATCTTCAACTTCTGTTCAAAAACAAAAATTAGTTGCAATTATTTTATTCACATATAATTTGACCTCTGTAGTGTATTTCAATGACTTTCACTTATTTTTGCAAAAAGTATGCATAGCAGATAATATTCGAAGAATTTATGGCTTAAATTATTTAATTTCTTGCAATTTTTTAAAATTTTATTCTGAAGCAAGTAGGATGTATTTAAAAAACCTACGATTTATTTCTTGTATAAATTTTTACACATTTATATTACTTCTTTATACCTATATATATGTACATACATATGTGCATATATGGGCTTAAAAATAGTTTTAAAAAGATAATAATAAAATGCATTTCATTGCATTTTTTTTTTATATCACATGTGTTCTAGATAAAAAAAAAACTTCGTTTCTACACTATCATCCTATAGTAATAAATAGAAGACAGCATTACAACATCAAAAAAAAAAAATAAATTAAAAAAAACTGTATTTCACCGTTATTTATTTTAATGCAAGTGAATGAGTTCACATTAAATTTTTTTTATTTGAAATAAAATTTAAAAAAAGATTAACATATGCATAGACTTATTGTATATTATGAAAGTCTACTGAATAGTCAATTTATTTACAACACTCGACAATCTATTTTTTATATACTTACATAAATGTAAATATGTAAGTTTATTTGTATATACATAGTCACTACATATATTTAGATATATGAATGCGTGCACATAGAGATTTGAATTGTATCTAAGAGAAGTAAAATGAACGAATAGTTTAAGATAAACTTCCGGTGGGAGCAGCCGATTGATACGAGATGATGTTCAAATTTAAAATAAAAAAAAAATTTAAAAAATAAAACAAAAAAAAAGTTTTACTTATCTAAAAGAAAATAAATTAAAAATAGTTCTAGCGTGATATTTAATTTATTATACATAAAATAGTATGGGTTCTTAATTTAGAAAAATTTCAATTTGTATAAGTATACTGTAGGTGCAGTGGAATACAATTTTTTAGTAGGATGCGTTTTTCAATAAAATGAGTTTGAAAAATTTGTTTCAAGTGACACTGATAAATGTTAAAGTTTTTCACATTTATTCACGATTTTATTCTACCTACTAAAACTGTAATATTAAACTACGACAAATTTTCAAAAGTAGAAAATTGAGGGCAGGAGAATATCACAGTTCAATTTCATTGTTGAAACTTTAGACTATTACCTACTTACTTACTTACTATTGTACTAATTTTTATTTTAAGCGCTAACTATTCAACTGTTATGCTAATTAGCCTGTCTGTACCATTGGTACATGTTGGAACAGGAAGTCATATTATATTCGTATTATTAGAATTGATTTTAATGAATTCCACTTACAATTTTAACATGAGATAGTACTAGGCCTAATAACATCTAAAAATGTCTTAGATTTTCAATAGATACAATTTTATTTTTGTTCATATTGTAATATTTTGTATTTGAGTTATATTGCAATCTACATCTGTGAGTTATATTAGTTTATATTATGCATTTTTTTACATTGTTATATTAATGTATTTTTTTATTAATTATTATTAGATATATAATTATTAATTATTGATTAAGCCAACGGTGAATAGTAGTTGAGTCGAATCGAAAACCAGAAAAGTATTTTTACTTTGACTGGGATTCGAACCCGGGCCTTTCACGTGAAAGGTCGGCAATGTAACCACTGTACCACCGTTTTAAAAATTATTGATGCAATGTTGGAGTTTACGAAATTGTTTATATAATTTCTTTAATTAAATTGTAAATTTGAAATGAAAATTGGCAAGTTATAGCGGGGGATCTACCGGATGAAAGCTAAATTAATTATTAATTACATATTTAAATAAAATGGTTTTGGTTTTGGATTAAGGAGCAATAATAGATCTCTTGTGTTAGCATGTTAAAAACCTATAATCATGAACTAGCAGTTTTAAAGCCTAAAATTAGAGATCCAGTAGCTTGAAATAACATATTTACATCTTCAAATGTAGATATATTACCAGACTATTTCACTTTAATACTTATTGTCTCTATTACAAACTTTAATCTATGAAAAAATTCATATCACTTTATCTTCAAAACAGGAGATTCTTTGTTTAATAATCCACAAATATTTAGTTATATATATTTGTATGCAACATCCTATATATCCTATACAATACATCCTATATATATGTAATTCCTTGAAACCAACAATTAATTTTTGTATTTTATCTAGCACAAATAAATGAAGAAAATTTAAACTACAGATACCATGTATCTACTTTTTTTCCTGTATGGATCGTGCCATATTTGGTAAAAAAAAAATTATTTACCGCGGCAAATATTTAAAGAAGCTGTTCTAAATTAAAAAAAAAAAAGAAGGACTTGGATTGAATCAACATTTAAAAAAAAAAAAAAAAATATGGTTTAATATCATAATATACAGATGTTGCAGAACAAATAATACAGAAGTAAGCAAATATATTTACTAGACTATATTAGAAGGCAAACTATATATGTATCTTTTATATAATTTTAAATTTCCGGTGATATTTAGCGATATTTTAATTCTCATTTTGGTTTTATTGTATATATTTTTAAAAAAAATATTTCATTTAATTTTGTTTTATTTGATGAGTAGAAACGCTTGCAGATTTGAGATAAATATGAATTAATTATTGTGTAAACATGATAGAAGCACACAGTTGACAGCATTTTTTTTAATTTAATATCTGGAATGTTAATAAAGTGAATAGCATAGGCCAGAGGTACAATATAAAGATAACAGAAAGTTTTTTATTTCATTTATTTAGTTTCTAGGAGTTTTATTATTTTTTTCAAAAAGGAAATGACATCACAAATTAAATGACCTTTTGTAGTACGCTTTTACATTGACATTTTACCTTACAGTATACATTAAAATTCCAAAGTTATCTCTTTAATACCTATATACAGGAATAAGTTTTGACATTCGAAGAATGAAGTACTTTACTTTGATTGATTTTCAAATTATATTATAAGTTTGCATTTCTTAAACGTATGTGAGGTTGTCATCCGAATCGACGCTAGACGAAAGCCGAATAATTTAGAATAGTGTAATAGTTAGTATGATAGAAAATAATAGAATAATTATTTTCGAAACAAAATTAATCAATCTATACAAGCTTATTAAATGGGGTTTTTCATCTTTGTTTGCACAAATTCCAGGAGGTGGAATTTTCCACAATTCCTAACATCAAAATGTCGATATTAGAAATTAGAATATAATTATAGTATCACATACTTTACTCAAACAAACTTGATTCTATTTGAAAGCCTTTAAGTTTTCATATTCAGAAAGACTAGTTTTTTTTAAGTCAATTATTTTTTTAGATTAGAACACTTTAAGGAGTATAGGGCATTCACCAAGTTTATTTTAAACTAGGCTTCAGTTTCTTTAATTATAATCTTCACTAAACCGTTTATTACTCGGCTGTAGCTTTTGTATAAGGTTATAAAATATGAATGCACAAATGTTAACTTTGTGCGCAATCTATAATCTTACACAAGAATTATTTATATATTTTTATTAAATCTTATTTTATATTACGATATAATTATGCAATTTTACGATATTTTTTATTAGATATGATTAGATGGATTGGATGGTTTGAACCCAGAAACCTTCCACATGAAAGGCGCCGTCTTTACCACTACGCCATTGGTCAGATAAAACAACAAACATATGAATATTTTACATTTTTTTTTAAAAATAACAGTTCTATTTACAAAATGCCATATTAAGATACCGTTATCATTTTAAATTTAACAACCTTGAGAGACTACTACAATTTTTTATTTTGTATATTTTTTACCTAAGGCTTACCGTTGCCCAAAGTTAAGTCAAAATAAAGAACATTTAAAGAACAGGTTCATACAAAAAATTTCAAATAAAAATTATAATTTTTTTTAAAAGTTTTTTTTAAAACCAAAAAAAAATTATCAGCTTCTGCTTATACCTGTTTTATTGAGTCGGAAATTTTGTGTAAATCTAAAATAATTCTTTCTCGAATCATATAAACAATACTTTAGTTTTAGAATTTAGAATTTTAAAGATTTTTGCTTTGTTCCTAAGGTTTCTCCGCTCCAGTTGTACAATTTGATTAATTCCATCATCTTCATTACTTTCAAAAAATAAATCACCATTAGATAACATTTTTTTTTAATTAAAATAAAAAATATTTTTTATAAATTTGATTTCTTTGTTTTTTCATTTTGCGAACATATGTATGTTGATCTTAGGTCTGTTTATTTTAAATTTCACATTTATATATTAAACAGACGTTTTTTGAATTTTATTTCAATTCAGATATTCAGTCACATTTCAAGCCACTCTCACCTAAGTGATCTTAAACTACATATTTCAAAATACTATCAAAAGTGAGTAAAATATATTGGGTGAGAGTGAAAGTGAACAAACCCAGAAGAAACATCATTAAATATAAAAACTTCAACAACTTTATAAAGCAAATTTTAAGTGTTACAATAATGATCCATTATTTAATATGCAACGTACATAACAACAAAGAAAAACTATAAGTTATTGGGAGGATAATACTAAAAATAATAATGAGTATCTTCACTTCACAATAACTAACTCACTTTACGAATGCTACTTCTAAAGTAAAGTAAAACAGAATCTTAAGCATTATTATCTATTAATTTATCAACAATAAAAAATGCATTTCTCAATTTGACTTCAATTAGTCTTCAATTATTTAAAATTAAATTAATACAAATTTACCATCGATAAATTGTTTATTCTGTACCACGCCTTATATCTACAAACTAATTATTTATGTACAATCTACCTACATTATAGTTATATCTAGTATTTTTTTTTTAATTACATACATATTTACATATTAAATTATTAGCTCATTACTAATTCCACTCTTCAGCTAATTTATGTCCAATCAAATTTTTTTTACATATTTATATTCATTATATAAAAAAAACATTTTAAATAACTCACAGAAAATTAGTTTAATATGCAATTATGTATATCAATTCCTACATTCAAAAAAATAAAATTATTTTAATATTTCCCTTCAATTCTTTTTATTTAAAAAAAAAAAAATATTAAAAATATACTATTAGCACATACGCTAATTTGTATATTTCAAATTTTCACAATATTCGAATTTAAAAACAACAACAACAACAACAACAACAACAACTACCACATAAATTTCATATTAAATAATGGGATGACCACCTACGGTTATTTAAATTTTTCAATATATTTACAAAAAATATTCCATGCAACTATTTGGTGAAGAGAACGTTTATCACAATTTCCTGTATTTCACTAATTGAAATTGAAATTGATCAAAAAAAAAAGAAAAATTAAAAAAATTAAAAAAAAAAGAATGATTGAACCCTATCAGTGCGCACTACGGTTATCATCATCCACGGAATAGTTTCATATTCCATTGTCAATTATGATGGTGATATCAATTTTCAGAGCTAATATGCATGACATAAATAAATTGCTTTTAATTTTATATATATATATATTATATTATATATTTTATATTTTATATATATATATATTTATAATATGTATAGACAAAATATTTTTACATGACTGAACCGTATCGAAAATAAAAAAAATTTCACCGCCGCTTTCCAATAAAAGTAATAATAAAAATTAGAAAATACATGCATCCATCCACCCTCAAACTTTTTAATCAATTCGTATTTTTTTTTTTTTTTTTGTTTAGTAGCTTCATTACAACATGTTTAGATACAATATGTGACATGAAACAATGCATATACATAATATAATATACAAACCACCTTCATGTTATATGATAACCATGATCAAACAAACATTGATCCTTTTTTAGTATATATTATATATATATAAATATATATATAGATCTCATATCCTTTTAATTATACACGTATTTGATATTTATATTAGTAAATATGGTTATTGAATTAAATTGCATGTATATATACATATTATTATACCGTAATATACCGTAAATAAGCCGATTGATTGCAATATGGTTTTATATATTTAAAAAAAAATAATAACAAAATTTTGTAAGACCGGAAACATTATTGCTTATCTTTTTGTTTTTTTTTTTTGAATACTATTTTTGTTGATATACATAGTTTGTGTATAGGTAATGTCATAATATAGGTCTAATATTGTACAAAATATATCTATTTTAGATAAACCATATACTGTATATAATATACATTTAAAAAAAATGTATTATGTATTATTATATGCTAAATAAATTGAATTTAATGATAACTAAGCAAAAATAAATTACCATTAACAACAATATGAAAAATGAAAACCACCGCAAAACCAGCATAATAGTTTGATTACACGAAAATGATTAGATCTAAGCTATTTTACTCGTATTTTTTTTATAATATTTCTTATCAAAAATGATTCGGCTACTCTATAGAGTGCTGTTTTAATACATTTAAAAGTTTCTATTCATTGGGGAAATAAACAAACATATAATTTTCTTCGATTTGCCACTCATTTTATAGCATTTCAACTCCGGTGTGCGATTTAACATTTTTTTCACTATGCTAGTGCACAACTGTTTTACTCAACGGCTCAAAACACATATTTCCTCTGAGCTGTTGAGCAAAAAATGCGAACTTGATGCTGAGCACCATTTTGACTTTATCTGCTCTTTTGATGCTAGATGTGCCTCTTCTTTTGGGAAGCGATGTGTCTCCTATATGCGCTTCATGGCTATGGGAACCGATACCTTTGAGCCTTTACGAAATGTAAAAACTCCTTATTTCTTTTAAATTTATTATAATTTCGCTGTTTATTCTTCTTCAATCCTACGAAAATGACTTTAAAAGACAGCCGCAGAAACGTATGTTCTTCTACCGCCAAGATCCAACTTCACTGACAACTGACGCTGTGATAGTTTCTAATATTAGAGAAGTTTTAAAAAAAGAATTTCAATATAAAAAAATTTTTCAATCTAAATTCAATTTAATGCTTATAAAGTAATCTACTTTACTAAATGTACTATTCTCAGAATGTCTTTGCGAACTTTCAAATTATAAAAACTTATTGTTTTACTATGCAGTGATTTTTAAAATAATTGTTAAAAGAGGCCAGATAATCAAATGTAAATTTTGAGGTTAAAACCGTTTTGAATCATTTCAGTTCTTTTCTTGAATTGTCGAATTTTATAAAGCAATAAAATTAAAATTTGAAAGAAAGATTATAATGCCTGTATAATATTTGCTTGAAATATTGACCTAATCCTATATAGCTATATTATGAATATGATTTAATTAATAAAAATATAAAGCTTTGTGGGAAGCAAAGCGGCGCCTTACTAGAGGCCTTATATACTTTTACTTACCTCGGCAATAAAGTTTTTTTTGTGTCATTTTGCTAACATTATTTTCCAATAAAGTTTACAAAGCTCATAATTTTATTTAAATAATTACGCTGAAAGCAACGCTAGAAGTGAAGCTAGCGGCTACACGAGTATTGAGTTATCACGTTTACTTAAGCTTCCCACCTTAAACAAAAAAACGGAAAAACAACACTAAGGGAACATAAAACTCACAACTTTCACAAAAAATATTATTACAGTTACATTTAATACATTATTACCTTAAAATGTAATTTATAATACCCGCAAACTTTTAATTTTATCATAATTTCTTGTTTTATTTTTTTTTTGTACGATTTTTACCTCAAACATTAATTTATCGTGACACAAAGAGACGACGACGGCGCTAATGCAGGCTCTGTGAAATTTTTTGTTTTCAAAACAAACTTCAAACAAAATTTTTATTATTTGTTGTTTGTTAGGTTTTTTTTGATAGAAAATTGAAAACAAAAACGCTATCAACAAAATTTTTAAAAAAGAAAAATTAAGGTAATGTAATAACTAATAACAGATGTTGATTAATAGACCCAAGTTTACTCGCACATATATGTATATATCAACACACGCATGTTATAAACAGAAAAAAATATAATATATATCTAAATTAAGACTAATGGTAACTTAAATATCTAATAATGTTTTATTTGTTATTTTAATTTTTCAAAAATAGATTAATATAAAAGAATTTTTTTTTATTTTATAATTTAGAATTCAATAGACCCGCTTTTTTTTCGCAGCATTGAACTCTACTGTTCTGAATTGTTTTTATTGATTAGTTTAATAAAACAAATAAAGAAAAATTAGAAAAAATTTAATAGAAGGGTTCTTGTCAATATGTTGTTGTTGTTACTATATTTTATAAATTTAATATATAAGTCAAAATTAATAATAAAGGCAAAATATTTCATTGTTCATTGAATACAAAAAAAAAAAAAAAAAAACAATGTCTTAATTTTATGAATACAGGAAAGAAAAACTATGATTTCGTTCAACTTCAAAGATTTTATAATTGCATCAATGAACTCAATTCATTTGGTTGTTGCTTCGATTTTTGTTTAATAGATTTAAAAAATTTAAGCTTCTTAATCTGACATTTATGAATTATATAATTTTCATATGATTTCAAAATTTAAAAAAATGTCTTCAATTAAAAAATCTCCTAAGCACAATAAACGTAGCCAACAATGTTGCAATACTATTTCAAAAGTTTAAAATATGGGAAATAATACAAATGCATACAATGCAATTACAATGAAGATAACCATAAAGATTCAATGCAGCCTTAAGGCAAACGTTGCTTAACTTGTAATTTCTACGTTACTTTGAGAGCTAATTGTGGATGTTTTATCAGCCGTTTGTATATAGAATTATAAAAATTATAAAATTAAATTCATTTATCATATAATAAAATTACGCAATTTAAAATATAAATAAATTTGGACTTTACTTTCCGTTCACTGATTGAAAAACTAATTATGTTAACATTAAATATCACTTTAAAACTATCACAGTTTTGTATTGTGCTTGAAAAGTTTGATAGTAATGTCTTTTTACATTACGCAACTTTGATGTTGCGTCATAGTTCATTGTGCCCAAGTCATAAGTTTTTTCATAAACAATATTTGGTTTTGATGCATTTTGTATCTAATATGTATTTTTTATATGTTTTAATTGTTTATCAAATATTTTCGATTTAAAAAATGTTTAGCTTAAATATATCTAAAGTCCAGTACTATATTGCCTTTAACATAAACTCGATTCTCGTAATGTTTACTAAAACAATAAGTCCAAAACATTGACGTAAACCTGAATTCTGATCCAGAAACAATGAGCTTGATGCAGCTAAGGTTTAAGTTCAAATTTTGTGTATCGTAACTTATTAAGTTATAGTTCCTAAACATAATCCCGAAATAACTTCATGAGTTTTATGTCAAATATAATTTAGGTGCAACAAAAGTTTATTCAAAAAAGGAGTTATTAAGCCACATTGTAAATTCTATCGTAGTGCTGAGTCTTGATTTCTTTTTCTAAGTTTCCTAGCATAGCAATTAACAATTCCAGCGTAATGTAAAAAAAATCAAAAATCTACCATAGAAATATTCATTCGTAGCATACAGATGCAATTTAGAATAGAGAAAGAAGTACGTCGTGCCGTAGCTAATTTTTCGCAGACACTTCACAATAGAATTTAGAATAGGTGTGTATGTTTACTTGATAAATTGATTATGCAATAGATTTCATATCCTGACTTTGAAAATTGCTTAATTAATGCTACTAAGAACTCTTAAAAAATGCAAATTTTAAAAGTTTTTCATTTAATCAAACTTATAGATATATCTTGCTTTGGATCTTAACTTATAGCTTATAGTGTCACAAATTTATCTGGCCTATTTGCGAACAAGTTATTACCCATTTATTACTTTTTATGGAACTAAATAGATTTGGAGAATAATGGAGAATTTTATTTTATTATAATAATAGATAGTATTGTTTATCTTTTTTAGTTTAATTTTCAGATATTCATTCAAGTCAATGCCAATTATAAGTGTCAATTATCACAAGTTATTTATCATAATTTATTATAATTTTCAAAAATTTTTATTAAGCCCATAGAGCTAGCGTCAAATACGTGAAAAATTTCATATCTATTGTGAATTTAATTAAATGTTATGTGATAATTTCGTACTGTGAATGTTCAAATATGTGATGTTTGTTTTTGTTTATTTTATCTACAGCTCTTTTGAATGGGATAATTTGAATTTTATTTAATTATTTATTTAATTATATTTATTAAATTGAATTCAGATTTTCATTTAAAAAATTGATTTTCTTAAAAAAACTTTTCAAATTTTATAAATTTCATCATACTTTGCAAACTTCAAATTATCACAATTCACAATAGTAAAATTTAATATAGTTTGAAATTTTATTTTAATTATATGATGCATAAAAAGCATTACGAGTTAAAAAATTTCACAAATCATTATTTTTAAGAAAAAAAAAAAAATTTAGAAATCAGAAAAAGATCAGAATTTATGATTTTAGAAAAATTCGTTATTACAACGGTTTAAATAATTATCTGGAAAAGTTCGTTGGTAATTTTTCAAAATTTATTGCATTTACGTTGAAATTTTAATCAAAAGAATAATTTTTCAATAAATAAAGATTTTTTTTAAGCATTATAATAAATATATTAAAATCTTAAAAAAAATTCTATTACTTTAAACACTTTCTTTCTATTTTTGAATATTTCACAGCTTCTTATTCATCAAAATTCAAATTATTATTCAAACATGGAACATTAATATAAAACACTTAAATTATCAGCAGGATATAAAATTTAATAAAAATCTGTAATTCCTTTTTTTTAAATTTTTTTTTTTGTAATTAAACCATAAAATTTCACATATATTATAATTTTTTATTATTAAAATGTTATTTTTGTGTCATGCAAGTGTCGCGTCACTATATCAATGAATATATTATATAGTTAAATACATAAAAATTACTTTTAATTTACTTTCTTTTTTTTCTATTGTCATAAATAAAAAACAATTTAATTTATTTAATATTTTGTATATATATATACCTTTGTTCAATATTTTATAATAAATAATTATTTATATATATATGTTTAAAATCAGTTATTGCCCCGTATATGATAATATTATCATTGCAATTCATTTATA